>CAJQZJ010032401.1:1721241-1788516 GCA_907164525.1 Lophiomys imhausi
TTAAGCTGAAGCAGGTGGAACAAGGAGTGATCCTATTTAAGGACAAGTGGATGACGCCAGAGAGGCGCGTGCGTGCTAAGGGCCCCCGATATGAGAGAGCTCCGAGAGTCCTGCTGGAGAAAGTTCTGGTAGACCAATGGCCAGATCTCCGTGAGGCAGAAGGAAGCTGGTGAGCAGAGAAAGCCTCGGCAAGACAGCAAAAGGCCAAGGACTAAACCCTGTGGCTCAGCTTTTGCCTAGAGGGGTTTGACCTGTCTGAACAGTGGCCTGAACGGAACTGTGGCCAGCTTTAAAGACTGAGGCAGAACGGCAGAGTTGCTGATACGAAGGAAGTAAGGTGGCCTACAGATGCTGAGGTCTCCCAGAGAGAAGAAAGCCTCAAGCCTTATTTAAAGTGAGACTTCGATAGCAAATTTACCCTGACGAACCTGCGTCTGAGCTATTCCAGAAAAAGGACTGCTAAGTGCGTTAAAGAGTCTACCCCCGAGACTGGTTTCCTGACGACTGAGGACCTGCCCCAGAGACTGTATCATTCTAAAAGGGTATGAAAGTAGTTGTTATGATTATCAATAGGTTTAGTGGATAGGTTAAAGGGGTTGTAGGAATTTATAGGATTAATAGTTAAGAAATTATTGGTGTTTGTTATAGGTGAATTTAGTAATAAATAAATAAGAGTTAAATAAATAATAATTTAAAAGGTCGGTTTCACCACACAGTAGTATTCTCTACATTAGTAAACCCATGTTTTCCACTGTTCAGCCAAACCTCTGGAATGAACCCTGACTCCTCATTTTCTCGTGGGTCACACACACACTCCATCAGCATACTCTATACCTTCAAACACAGCGAGCCTAAGCACCTGTTACCTCCCTTACCACCATCTTGCACTTCAAAGGGCACTTGTAAAGCTGAACAGACGCCAGGCGGTGGTGGCGCACGCCTTTAATCCCAGCACTTGGGAGGCAGAGGCAGGAGGATCTCTGTGAGTTCAAGGCCAGCCTGGTCTACAAAGCGAGTCCAGGACAGCCAAGGATATTCAGAGAAACCCTGTCTCGAAAAAACCAAAAAAAAAAAAAAAAAAAGCTGAACAGACAAGCTGGGGATGATGGTTACAGTGCATATATCTAATGAAGGGCTTCATAGCAGAACACATAAAATTTTCTATGCTCACAGTAAAGCAAACCACTCAATTTTTAAAAATGAGTCAAAGATTTAATAGGCACTTTGGGCTAGAAGACACGTGGATACAGGGTGAATAAGCACAATAAGGATACCCAACACTACTAGTCACTAGGACATGCAAATTTAATTAAAAACCACAATGTGGAAATACTATGGATATACCAGAATGGCAAAAATCTTAAACCGAAAGATCAAGTGATAACGTGATTGCAGAACACAGATTTAAATGTAAAATGATACAACTCTGCTTTGGAAGTTAGTTTAGAAATTTCTTTCAACAGTTCAACAGTTAAACATCCTTCTGTGATACAGAGAGTTCTTTCCATTGTTGGAAACTATCCACCTCAGAAACTATGAACAGGAGATTAGACTACATAAAGATGATTCTTCCTTAGTCCAAAGGCAAGGAAACATCAAAGGGTCCAGCTATTCCACTAATACATTTTCCCAAGAGAAATAGTAGTGCATGTCCACTTAAAAAGTATGCATGGACACTCGCCCCTCCAAACTAGAAACTGACCATATGTCTATCGACAGTGAGTGGACCAACACTCTGTACCCCTGCAAAACACCACTCAGAAAAAAAAAAAAAAGCCTAAAGAATTGACGAACACAGAATAAACCAAAATAGATGTTTCAAAATAATTACAGTGACCAGGCGTGGTGGTGCACACCCTTAATCCCAGCATTCAGGAGGCAGAGGGAGGCAGATCTCTGTGAGTTCGAGGCCAGCCTGGTCTACAAATCGAGCCCAGGACAGCCAGGGCTCTGTTACACAGAGAAACCCTGTCTTGAAGAACAAACAAAGCAATGAGTAAAAGAAGCCAGGAAAGAAAACATAAGCAAAAAACAAAATCATACATACTGTATGATTCCATTTTATAAAAGTCCAGAATATGCAAACTTGTCTAAAGTGACAAAAACAGATCCAAGGCTGCCTGAGTCTTGAAGAGGAGTACTAGAAAGGGCACGAGGCGAGGGTGTCAAAGGGACATAGGAAAGCTTCCAGGGTGCCATGGCTTGAGTATGCCCCCCACACCAGAGGTAGGTGCATGTCTGCAATCGCAACGGTTGGGAAGGCTAAGGCAGGAGGATCACCTGAGCCCATGAGCTCGGGCCGGCCAGGGCAACATAGCAACACCCCATCTCAAAACAACAAATCAAAAGGTGAGATGAGTGTGCTCCCAGAAGGTACTCATCACAAACTTAACCTTGAACACAGTGACTCTCAATCTGTGGGTTACAACCCCTTTGGGGATCAAATGACCCTTTCACAGGGGTCACCTAAGACAACTGGAAAACACAGATATTTATAACAGTAGCAAAATTACAGTTATGACATAGCAACAAAAAAATTTTATGGCTGGGAGTTCACCACAGCATAAGGAACTGTATTAAGAGGTTGCAGCATTAGGAAGGTTGAGAAGCATGGCAGCGGTGGAGTAGAGTGATCCCACTGGGAAGTAGCCAGATGAGAGGAGATATCCACCCTCAAGAATGAATTAATTCTAAGTAAAAAGGGGCTTAAGGCTAGGAAGCCCTTCTGCTCTTTCTTACGAGTTCTCTCTTCCCCTTCAGCCTTCACCAAGGGATGGGACAGCAAGGAAATCCTTACCAGATGCAGACCTCTCAAACTAGAATTTCCTACCTCCCAGGCTGTGAGAAATAAACCTCTGCTCTTCCTAGTTACCCAGTTTCAGTATTCTGTTAGAACAGCACAAAACAGACACAGGGGGTAATGAGTGGGCTCACGGTCTTGAGAGTCACCATTCCTCTTAAGGGAACTGTATTCAAAAGAATACAACTCACACAATACCTTTAAGTGAGTTAACACTAGCTCTAGATTAGCTATACAAACCGTGTGGCAATGAGAATACTTGGCATAAAGAAACTGCTTAAGTTAGCATTCCTAATGCATGTTATTCCTACTCCAAGAAGCTAAACATAACTGGGAGAAAATATGCAACCATGGTGCCTGTCTTCACTTTACATGATGGTTTTACAGACAAAGATAAAGGAGACAGACAAGTGATAGATAAAAGATAAAGGAGACAGACAAGTGATAGATAAATAACAGATAAATAGATAGATCCTAAATAGATGATAGCCAGATGGATAATAAAGAAATACTGATTGACAGATGGTAAGTATTAGGTAGATGGATAAATGATACATAGATCACAGATATATAATTAGAGGATAATAGGTATAGATGTAGTGGATAGATAAATGATACACAGATATAGATGATAACAGAATATAGGTAGGTGCATAGATGATAGACTAATGATTGATAGATAAAATGATTGACGGATGATAGATATGTGTATAGTTTATCCCATGCAATGAGCTTAACAAAGCTATTTTTTCAAAAGAATACTGCAGGCAAGTATTCAGTGAAGTCTTTTTAGAAACAGTAAGTGGATAAAATTCTTAACAGGAAGCCGAGCCCTAGGAATAAAGTGGGAACCCCTACTCCACCTTCTCCCAGAGCACTTGCTTCACAGATGAGAATGGAGGAAGAACATGTGGAAAAGGGAGGCCCTCAGGGTGACTTCCCTGGGGCTTTCAACCAAGGAAGGAGCACCTGTAACACTGCAGGCGGACTGCTGTGTCTGAATTCTAGTATGTTCTTTTGCCACAGCTGGGTGATTGCCTTGAACTCATCCGAGCAATGTGGCATGATTTCTTATTTGATATCATCTGTATTTGGCACTAAACATAATGAATCTTTCCCAGCAATTTAATTTAAATCTTTTTTTAGAAACTAAGAAAAGGCTCCAGCCTGAGTCTGTGAGTCTGGTGGGAAGGGTTCCTTTCTTTGGACTGCTCTGTTCTTCATCCCCCAATTCCTACTGAGATAGGAAGGTCGCCACCTCTACTTCCCTCTTCTCCCTTGCTCTTCTGTGTGAAACGCTAGTTCCACTCATCAGTGTTAGCATCAACCTAACACATGCAAACAAGCATATCCTTCACAAACAGCTCACATGAGTTTTCTACAGTGATTCTTTGATGTCCAAAGCACAGTCTTGAAGCAAACAGAAGCACAGCACACACATGTTTAAACAACATTATCCCCAGGACTCACCTCATTTCCACCAACTGCCTTGGTTAAAATCACGGCAGAAGACACAGGGGGAGGCATGCAACCTACTGTCTGCAAACTGAAAAATAAAAGAAAATCCAGTTGTAAATAGTTCCTCGTTTCCAGTTATAAATAATTTCCACCAATTAGTCCTAAAAGAGCAGAACTGAACAGAGAAAGCAGAGTGTTAATCAATACATACTCTCTGTTGAGCTTAGACACTGTGAGATAGACAGCATGGTCTAGAAGATAAAGTAAACGTGTGGGCCCTGAGTGCTCAGTACGTTCTATAGGCCTAGACGGTTTGAGTTCTTAAGTTGTTTGAACTTTGAGGGGCTGGGGTTTGGTACAGTTGGTACAGTCTGTTTAACATGCACAATGCCCTGGGTTTTATCCTTAGCACCACATAAAATAAGATGGTGGTGCCTTTAATCCCAGCACTCAGGAAGCAGAGGAAGCCAGATCTCTGAGTTCAAGGCCAGTCTGGTCTACAGAGTGAGTTCCAAGACAGCCAGGGCTACACACAGAAACCCTGTCTTGAATAACGATAATAATAATTATAATTAAAAAATAAAAATAAGATATGTCTACAATCCATCCCAGCAATACATGAGATCCTGTCTCATTAAACACACACACACACTAAACTTTGAATACAGAGTTCTAAAAGCCACTAGGTTATGGTAAGTGGTGTCACTGAACAATAATCAAAATAGATAACATAATCTTGGGTTACTGCCATAGTATCCTCAGGAACTGGCACAGTGGTACACAGCTGGGGTCCCCATTAATCGGAAGATGAGGCAAGAAGGATGAGTTCAAAGACAACTGAGGTAACACAATAAACCTCTGTCTCAAAAGAAAATCTTCTCTGCATTTTTATAGATCTTTTGGTAAAATATAAAGCCTCAAGATGACATGTAAAGCTCAAAAATATTGATGAAAGTTTACATTTTACAATTCTCAACTCCCATCTCATAAAAACATTCTCATGTTGGAGAGTCACTGTGGAGGCAGAAATGTAATCTCACACGTCTTAAATTCAGACCCCCATGGTGAATTCTAACTCTACTTTAAATCTGTTTTTATTAAATTATGTCCATACATCCATGGTCATGATAGTAAGTATATTTTCTCAGTTGATACAGAAAATAAACTGCATGCCAGGCAAATAACTATGGGCAGAAAATTTAAGGGCTAAAACTGAGAAATAATCCTCAGCGTTTGAGTAGAATATGGCCTAACCAGGAAGAATGTTCACACAGGACACTCTGGTCACACAGTCAGGAGAGATCGAGGTATTCAAGATCAGCCTAGGCAACATACTGAGACCTGTCACTTAAGATAAAATAAGAACAAGGGGATCTGGAAAGTTTGTTTTGTTTGATTAGTTGGCTGGGTTGGTTTTTGTTTTTGGTTTTGTTTTGTTTTTTGAGTCTTGGTCTGGCCTTGAACTCACTATGTAACCCAGGACAGTCTAAAGCTCCCAATCCTCCTGCCTCAATCTCCCCAGTGCTGTGTCAGCAGAACATTTCAAATACTTTTGGTTTGGTTTTTTGAGACAGGGTTTCTTTATGTAGCCCTGGCTGTTCTAGAACTTCCTCTGAAAATAAACCAAGCTGGCCTCAAACCCACAGAGATACACCTGCCTCTCCCTCCTAAGTGCTGGGATTAAAGGTATGTGCCACCACTGCCTTATTGTTAATGATAACTTCTGAGTTATACAATAGAGTTACAGATTAAGTTTATTTAATTCCTAGAAAGTCAGTTTTCTCTCTGAACTCATCATGGGAGCTAGCTTTCATCTCATGATCTACTTTGCACTTTAGAGTAGTGTATGACCCCATGTGTTGCTTATAAATAAACTGCTCACCAAAACCAAGGTTTCATTCTTCCCTGGGACTGAGGCCACCATCCCTGACCAGAGGCTTTGCTCCTATGTCTGGATGCTCACACACTGCTGAGTGGTTCTTCCTCTACTCCGCTCCTTACTTTTATTCTATCATGATTTTGAGGTAGAGTTTATATGCCCTTAAGCTAACTGGACTGAATAGTTTTATTGTAAACTTGACACAAACTAAAATCATCTTGGAAAAAAAAGAACCTGAGGGCTGGAGAGATGGCTCAGTGGTTAAGAGCACAGACTGCTCTTCTAGAGGACCTGGGTTCAAATCCCAGCACCCACATGGCAGCTCACAACTGTCTATGACTCCAAGATCTGATACCCTCACACAGACATACATGCAGGCAAAACACCAATGCACATTAGATAGATGGATGGATGGATGGATGGATGGATGGATGGATGGATGGATAGATGGACAGATAAAAGCTGGGTGGTGGTGCTTGCCTTTAATCCCAGCACTCGAGAGGCAGAGGCAGGTGGATCTCTGTGAGTTCAAGGCCAGTCTTGTCTACAGAATGAGTTCCAGGATGGTCAAGGCTACACAGAAAAAACCCTGTCTTGAAAAAACCAAAAAGAAAGAAAGAAAAAAGAAAAGAAAAGAGAACCTCAACTGAAGAAATGCCACAAACAGACTGGCCTATAGCACTGTCCATGGCATTTTCTTGATTACTAACTAATGTAGAAGAACCTAGCCCACAGTGGGCAGCACCATTGCTAGGTAAGTAGGCTTGGGTTGTATAAGAAAGGAAGGTCAGAGAGTAAGCCTGTAAGCAGCACTTCTCCATGGCCTGTGCTTCAGTCCCTGCCTCCAGGTTCCTGCCCCCAGTTTCTGCCGTGATTTCCCTCAGTGACAGGCTGCTACCTGTAAGTATAAAATGAAATGACTAACCTACCCTGGTAGTCCTTCACAATCCCTGCTCTACAATAAATGTCTGTCAGAGAAACAGGACCAAAAGGCTGAAGACTGATGCTGGAATGTATGGAGAGAAAATGGGAACTGTCCAGGTAGTCACTGGTTTGTCATTTCTTAGTATTGGAAGCTGCAGGCCCTGCACTTCCTATACAATCAGATATATTTATCCTTCTCAGCTCTCTGAGGTGGTTGAAGAATAGACAGCTTGAGTCTCATAGCTAAATTTTGAGTTGTTTAGGAATCAAGAGGGCGTTCTAGATCTAAGAAGATGGTTATAATAGTGATGCAAGTTAGTATAAAAACTAAGTCAGTTATAGAACTTCAAACTCATGGAGATGGTTAGAAGGTAGAAGGTTAAAGTCAGGGGCCAAATATGTATGAACTGGACATTGGGAAGGTACACCGGGCCATTTAACTCTCATAAATGTGGCATATTTAATTCTGCTGTTTTGTATAGAATTTACTGTTATAAGAGAAAGAACCATTTGTTGGAATGAAAAGAGAAGCTGTTGGGGGGGGGAAGAGGGTGGAAGGGTGGGACAAGAAGGGGGAATAGGGAAGGGTTTGCGACTGAGATGTAACTTGAAAAAAAAAATGAAGTACTTATTAAAAAAAAAAAAAAGTTCAACCTGATGTGTGGGGAGCCCAATAGGCCAGCGATCTATGGCCAAGTGGACCCTGATTCTGCCTGCTGTAAGTTGGGATCGATCTTACCAGGCGCCTCTCCAAATGGGAGTTCCCGAATCCTGGGTTTAGTGGCTGTGAGAGATGGGGAGAGCCTTGCCCTGGGACTTTTAACAGTCCCTTGGGAGCTGTGAGTGTTCCCGGGGGGGGGGGTGGTCTAGCCCCTCCGGTTTTTGCACAGTGCCCAATAACTCTGTTTTTTATGGCTCTTTTTTCCCCGTGTTCAAAATGCGTCAGTGTAGGTCGCCGCCATCTTGGCCCGCCTCCAAAATATATTTTTTAAAAACCTCAAAAATGTAGATTTCATAAAAATAATCCACTTTAAATGGAGTCCAGAGTTAAACAGAATTCTCAAAAGAGGAAACTCAGATGATTAAAAAAAAAAAGAAAGAAATGTTCAATATCCTTAGTCATCAGGAAAATGAAAATGAAAACTACTTTGAAATTTCATCTTACACCTGTCAGAATGGCTAAGATTGATAAAAAAAAATGACAGTTCATGCTGGTGAGGATGTGGAGTAAGAGGAACACTCTTCTATTGCTGGTAGAAGTACAAACTTATACAGTCTTTATGTAAATCAGTGTGTAGGTTCCTCAGGAAGACAGGAACCAAGATCCAATTATATCACTTGTATTAGTCAGAGTTCTCTCGAGGAAAAGAACCTATGAACTTATAAAATGAATATATATGAATTACACATATACATGTTCATATATATTTATTCTATATGTTCTACTCATTCTACAATAAAGAATATTTATTAAAGTGGCTTACAGGCTGTAGTTCAGCTAGTCCAGTAATAGCTATCTACCAATGGAAGGTTCAAGAATCCGTTAATTGTTCAGACCATGAGGATGAATCTCTCTGCTGTTTTTCAATATACTCCAGACTCCTGAAGGAACAGGCTCTGTCAGTGAAGAGGTGGACTTGCCAGCAAAAGCAAGAGCCAGATAAAGTAAGCAAAGAGAGAGAGAGGGCCTCTTTCTTCCATGTCCTTCTTGTAGGTTGCCTGCAGAAGGTGTGCTCCAGGTTAGAGGTGGATCATCCCATGTCAAAAGATCTGGATTAAAAATGGGTCTTCCCGTAACTTGAAGAAATAAAAAATAAATTATTAAAAAGAAACATAAAGGACAAGAAAACAGTAGGGGACTGTTTGGTATGAGGAAGATGACCATGGAAAGGGAGAGGGGAGCACAGGAGACTAGAAAGTTAATGGGGGAGTAAATACAATGAAATCAAGAACATGTCATACATGCATGAATGAAACCCATTATTTTGTATAATAAATATATGCTAATATAGTTTAAAAACCCTGGGAAAAAAAGGGTCTTCCCACTTTAAATGATGAATTAAGAAAAATCCTTCACAGGTATTCCCAGATGTTTGTGTTTTAGTTAATTCCAGATGTATTTGAGTTGACAACCAAGAACAGCCATCACATATAAGCAAAGGATGCTTCATCCTACCACAGAGACACTTGTTCAACCATGTTCATTGCTGCTCTATTAAGTATAGAATTGGAAACAATCTAGATTTCTCTTAACAGTTGAATGAATATGGAAAATGTGGTACATATAAAATATGGAATATTACTCAGTCATTAAAAGCATGAAATCATGCTGGATGGTGGTGGTGCATGCAGCACTTGGGAGGCAGAAGCAGGTGGATCTCTGTGAGTTCAAAGCCAATCTAGTCTATAGAATGAGTTCCAGTCAGCAAAGTCTACACAGAAAAACCTTGTCTCAAAAAAAAAAAATTAAATTTGCAGGAAAATAGATGGAACTAGAAAATAAATCATCCTGAGTGAGGTAACCTAGACCCAGAAAGACAAATATGGTATGTATTTTCTTATATGTGGATATTAGCTGTTAAATCAATGAGAACCAAGCTATAATCTATAGAACCACAGAGGTTAAGTATAGAGTGAATGACTAGGGTGTACAGATAGAAATCCCTAGGAAAGGGAAATAAAATAGTTATGGATGCATGTGGAATGGGCTGGAACAGAAGTATCAAGTAGGGAGGGGAAAAGTAAAGGGGGGTGAAGATGGGAATCTAGGAAGAAACAGCTAAAACTAATGGCAATTTGAGGGATCATGTAGAAACAATACAATAGAAGCTTCCTTATATATGTGTGTGTGTGTGCTTTATATGCATATATATGTGTATATATATGAATATATATGTATATATATGAATATATATATTCATATAGAATCCCTACTAGACATCTTTTGTCACCAAATGAAGCTTTTAGTACTGGGATTGTGTTATATTGAGTTTTATATATATATATAAATTGAGTTGTTGGCCAAAGGGATCTCATAGGAACTCCCAAACAACCAGGCTGTTGCCAAGACTATAAATTACTCTCCACCAACTGATGGCAAGACTCTATTGCTGAAGACAACACCTACACAACTCATGGAATATGGAGAAGTTGAGCTGGTGCCTGTCTACATAGAGCTCTCACCCTTATCTTTGGTAGAGGAAGACACTCTACATGCTACCAAAAGAGAAATATAGACACCAAACCATCTGATCTACAATAGTGATCTTCCTATAAGATATGCTAGTGCAATGGTGGCACAATGTTTGTGGGAATAACCAACCAATACCTGATTTGAGTTAAGGAAGACCCACTCCTGGATCTGGAACCCATACTCAGTATTGCTTGAGTGACCAAGAACCCAAGACTAGATAGCCCAGGGACCTAGCACAAAACCAAATACTACTGTTCTGCTAAAAGCACATAGCAATAAAATGACTCCTAATGTCATTCTGCTACACTCATAGATCAATGCTTTGCTCAGTTATCATCAGAGAAGCTTCCTCCTGCTGAAGATGGGAACAAATACAGAGACCCACAGTCAGATATTATGCAGAGTGTGAGTGACTTCAGAACATTCTGTCCCACACAGGATGTCTCCATCAAATCCTTCCCCTCAGGGTTGAGAGAACAGCATGGAAGAGAAGGCAGAAAGAAGGTAAGAGACAGAGGGGTGGAGGACACCAAAGAAACAAGGCCCTCTAAACCAACAGGACTGATGCACATGTGAACTCACAGAAAAGGAGGCAGCACGCACAGGGCCTGCACAGGGTCTATACCAGCTGGAGACCTAGAGCTGAAAGGAAAAGTTGATACAAGCTCCTATCTCCAACTGATAATTTTTTGCAAATGAAAATTTAGTTTTCTCCAAGGCAGTCTCACTGGGCAAACTATTGCTAGGGGAAGACTGCATGCCCCTCATTAGATGGCCAACAGAAAATGAACTCAAAGTCATCTTCGGAGGTTCCCTGTCACATAATGTCATATCAGGGATTTTGTTTTAATCCGAATTTTTAACTTTAGTTCTAATTTTGTCTTCTGCATATATATTTTGGCTTCTAATTTATGGGATTCCTTAGTGTACATAAGAATGGATTTGTCCCAGAAAGATACTCATGGAATGTATTCACCTGTAAGTGGATATTAACCATATAGCACAGGACAACCATCCCACAATACACAGACTCAAACTGACAGGAACCTAGCATAACTATCCTATGAAAAACTCCACCCAGCACCAAGTCATGGACCCTGCTGCCTGTTAATGAAACACCTTACCCTAGCTGGACTGCCATATCAGGCCCCAGTACAAGAGGAAGTGTAACCGAACTTTTAAATTATTATTTATTTAACTCTTATTTATTTATTACTAAATTCACTTATAACAAACACCAGCAATTTCTTAACTATTAATCCTATAAATTCCTACAACCCCTTTAACCTATCCACTAAACCTATTGATAATCATAACAACTACTTTCATAACCTTTTAGAATGATACAGTCTCTGGGGCAGGTCCTCAGTCGTCAGGAAACCAGTCTCGGGGGTAGACTCTTTAACGCACTTAGCAGTCCTTTTTCTGGAATAGCTCAGACGCAGGTTCGTCAGGGTAAACTGGCTATCGAAGTCTCACTTTAAATAAGGCTTGAGGCTTTCTTCTCTCTGGGAGACCTGAGCGTCTGTAGGCCACCTTACTTCCTTCGTATCAGCAACTCTGCCGTTCTGCCTCAGTCTTTAAAGCTGGCCACAGTTCCGTTCAGGCCACTGTTCAGACAGGTCAAACCTCTCTAGGCAAAAGCTGAGCCACAGGGTTTAGTCCTTGGCCTTTTGCTGTCTTGCCGAGGCTTTCTCTGCTCACCAGCTTCCTTCTGCCTCAGGGAGATCTGGCCATTGGTCTACCAGAACTTTCTCCAGCAGGACTCTCGGAGCTCTCTCATATCGGGGGCCCTTAGCACGCACGCACCTCTGGCGTCATCCACTTGTCCTTAAATAGGATCACTCCTTGTTCCACCTGCTTCAGCTTAATTTGGGCTCTGCCCACTTAGCAGTTGAAAGCAATGCCAGGTCATAAAGTCTTTCCTTGTTTCACCTGGCTTCAACCTTGTTTTTCAGTCCAAAGAGACTCCCCTCATTTCACCTGACTTCTTCCATAAGCTGATAAGCTAATTGCTCACAGCAGTTGATCTTCATGCCCCGAATTAAGAGACTATATCAGAAACTTAGGTATTCACTAAATCTAACTTATATTAACCTATCAGCCCCTTCAAGGAAGCTCTTAGCCCTCATGTGACTGATGAACTAAGGGGGGGGCTGATAAGTGGGGGCTTCCTTCATCCGAGAAGAAGGATGGGGAAAAGAGAGGGAGCATGGGACCTAGACAGGAGGAGGGAGGGGACTTTGATAGAGATGTAACTTGAAAAAATAAATTAATTTTAAAGAAATTTAAAAAATAATGGATCTGTGATTCTTGTGCATTCTCTTGAGTTCTGTCGTGAACCCTTATCTCGGGCAGCGTGCCAGTTGATTCTGGCAGTGGACAGCTCAGCCTGTGGGGTCCCTTAATTACTAGGCAAGAGGCGAGTGGACTGTGTCAAACACAGTTTTATCACGCTAGTTTCACTCTCACACTTCACACATTACTTAATCTAAAGGTTTCTCATCATAAAAGGCAACAATTCCAAATATGCAATACAACAATACTAAGGCTAAAAATCCTAACATTAAATAAATCCAAATCCACATTCTAAATTTGTCAGAACACACAACAGATTATACTAAGGGCTAACACTATAAGAAATATTAGTAAATAATATTCCATCTAAGTCCTAAGTTTCAATATATAATGACACAGCTTGCATAGTCTTAACAAGTATCTCAGTAACAACTGGTGAGCAGGCTGCATTACAATAACACATAGCTTTAACAAGTATCTCAGTAACAATTGGTGAGCAGCCTGCATTACAGTAATGCAGTCTTCATGATCGGGAGCTACACGACCTGATATTTGTCTGTCAATCATTCCAAGCTCCAATAACAGGAACAGTCCCTATGTAGCTGGGGATCATTGGTCAAGAGGCTAGATTAGTCTTGACCATGGAGACTGCTTGCCCACGAAATCAGAGTTCTTGACCACGAAGTTAGTTTAACTCTTTGTAGTCTGGTTCTCAGGTTCAGGTTCAGACGTTGATGAGCCAAGCCATCTCTCAACATGCCATGATCTCAGGAATGAAATAACGAGGTGGACTTCAGTCCCTCCTTCTATACTAGTGATTGACGTAATGCTTCACCCCCTTTCTGATAGCCACTCACGTCTGGTTATCTCCCCTTGAGTGGACACCCACATGTGGCTATCACACCTCTGGCGTGAGGGGGTGGACACTTGGGTGGTGTGTTAATCACCTCATGCTCACAGACACTCAACTTGTCTCACAATATTTGAAATATACTTTCTCAAAATGGAGTTTACTTTGCTTTCCTGCCTGCCTAATTACATGCTCATTGCAGTTCTTTCTGTTGGTTTGTCTTTTGCCAGAAATGATTATAGAATAGATTAAATTACTGTTTATTCCAGGTTCCATGGATCTCCAGTGTCAGTCACTGTTGGCTGACCCATAGCCCTTCAGATGTCCAGTGTTATTCATCCTTTTGGCCCACTCCAAATAGCCGTATGGACACCATGTCAAAACATTTATTGGTACTTACAGCCTTTTCTGTTCTCATCATTGTCCACATCCCTAGAGCCTCAGTCACAGAGAGTCCTAGGCACAGAAACATTAAAAGCTAAATTGTGCTGGAAGGCCAACAGTCTGGACAGCTCAGAATGGAGAATTCTGACAGAGAGTAGAAACCCTACATAGCAATCCCTGTCAGCAGGAAAGATATGGCTGTTTAATTTGTTTGAGTTACTGAACAAAGCTAGCAGGCAACCAGCTCTTGCCCAGCCATAACTACTTAGAGATGTTAGGTATCAAGACAGGGATTAGTAGCCTTGGGAGCCATTGAAGATGGATCCTTCCCTGTGGCCAGCTTTAGACCCCACCTCCTATTTCCTTAAAAAGCAAACATCATCTTTGAAACTTCTTAGGATTTAAGTTGATATATAAAAAGCTAGAGCTGTAAGAGCTTTGTTAAGTCCTATTAAGGCAAAGATACTTCCTCCTGGCCAAAAGAATAGAATCTACCTCTGGCTGCAAATGTAGACTCTACATTCTGATCTGCCTCAAAGAGCAGTACGTAACATTTTCTCCTCCCTTAAGAATTAGTCCAGCTATGTCTGTCAATCACCTGGCCAGGAGACCATTCCCAGGAAAGCTGATTCACTTGATGAACTGCTGAGGAGATGGGATGAAAACTTATCCCATTAATAAGATAATGCACGTACTCTATCCAAAAGCCATCTCCTCAGTGCAGCTGCTGAGGGAGCCTGCTACAGCTGGCCTACTTTCCTGAGCTAAAATGTCTCCTTTTCCTTTCTTCTATATCCTTTTCTTTCAGAGACTGGACAAAATCCTAGGCAGCATTCCTGACACCTTGGGTTTCTTCACTCTTTCTCAGGAGCCTCCCTTTCCTTCTGTGTGCAGGTGCTTGCTACAGCTAACCCATAATATTTTTCTGTTACTTCTCAGAACTTTAAATTGGGATTTCCCGATAGCTCATACTTTACTCCATATTTTCTCTTTTTCCATTTTCTTGGTTCACTGCTGAAACTTTGATATCCTTAGCTTTAAAGATGCCTAAATTTTTCCCCAGTCAGAACCCTAGTGCTGTTTCTAACCCTTATCCACCTTATCCACGGGATAAGTTAAGGGCTAAAGTATCCTTTACAGAAGCTACATGAGGGCATCTGTCAAATCATTGTGTCTCTCACTATAGAGGGAGCCTCCATCATCCCCCCAACACCACCACAGCTGTGGAGAGCATAAATCTAAGTGAAGACATTGAAAGCACCAGAAAGACTCTCAAAATACAAATACTGAGGACAGGAAAAACAAAAACCAAAGAAATTTGCACCTATCCTAGGAGATGTGCAAAACAAAGAAACACAAAAATATGAGAAAACAAGCCATATAGAGACTCACCCACAAGTTCATAGCTACTAAAAACCAGAATCCAAAGATAATGGGATAGCTGAAAAATCAGAAAGGGATTTTTAGAGTCCCAATTTTAAAATGATCAATTGTTGGAGGAAGGTCACTTTCATTCTAAAGTGCTGATTTCAATGCTGAGATCTGGTTACTGCCCCTTCTGAGTCATTCTCTTGATTGGTTAATAAAAGTCACTGATGGCCAAATAGCTGGGCAGAAAGAGTATAGGAAGGTGGGACTTCCTGAGACGGAAACAGGAACCCCAGGTTTTACACAGAGGAATCTCTCCACCAGGAGATATTGAGGCAGACAGTCGTGTTTGAGAGCTCTGGAAGGTAACAACAGGTCACATGCCTGTTTGGGATTAAGTGATCCGGGTTAATTTAGATTAGCTAGTTGAGAGTCTGCCCAGCTAAGGGCTAAGCATTGAAACATTAAAAGGTTTTGGTGTATTTAATTATTGGGAAAAGGGCTGTGGTGGCCTATAGGCTGCCAATCAAAGCAATCCAAGCCCATCGGCCTCCCACTGAACCTTAGCAGCTATTCCTCCAGGCCACTGGCAATTCTGCTGGTCTAATATAATAGTTTATCTTTATTAATAAGTATCTGGAAGCTACCCCACCAACTTTACCACCAGACCACAAAGCCAGGCTGTCCCACCAGGCATACAGACTTCTAAGTCAAGTCAAGCCTGCCAATCTCCCATCAAGCTGCCAGCTGATCTGCTGGTCTAATATAACAACTTATAGTTATTAATAAAGATATTAGTTAACAGAGTTTAGGTTGCAGGTGGTAAAGGCTACCCTTGGAGGGTTTTTTCCCCAGGACAAGTCAGGCCACCAGTTAAGGTGGCTCAGGACTGCTGGCCTCCTGCCAGCCCACTAGTTGCTCTGCTGGCATAATCTATAGTTTATACTTATTATTAAATATAATTGATAATTAAATTGCAGTTTCAATTGATGACAACATTGACTATTCAAACAAATGGGTGAATGAGGTAAGTCAGGTCAAGATCTGGACAAGAAATTTAGCAAAGTAGATGATACGGTCAGCAAGAGGAAGAGACATTCCAAAAACATGGAGTTGGTTCCAAGAGTTCCTTCTTTAAAAAGACAACCAAGATTAGCAAACCACTCAAACTAAAGAAAAGGAAGCGAAGTTCTAAATTAATAAGATTACAGTTAGAAAAATAAATTGTTATAACAGACCTCAATGAAGTCCAGAGAGAGGGATATATTAAAATTTTATGTTAGAAAACTCAACAAAGTAGATAAATCTCTAAACACATATGACCTACCAAAATTAAATCAGGAAAATATAAACAAGACACCTTAGAAGCAATGAGATTGAGGCAGTTAAAAAAAAAATCTCCAACAAAGAAAAGCTTAGGACTGGACAGAGTCACTGATGAATTTTAGCAAATGTACTTTCTTTTTTTTTATTGAAAGTATATTCTTCTCTCATACAATACATCTCAACCACAATTTCTCCTCCTTCTACACCTCACAGACACCACCTCCCCTCTTCCCCAGATCCATTCTTCCTCCATTTCCTCTTCAGAAGAGAGCAAGCCCTCAAGAGAGGACATCCAAACAGGTCAAAACAAGACACAATAAGACAGGCAAAAGTTTTCATTGCAAGGATGAACAAGGCAACCCAACAGGATGAAAAGAGTCCCAAGAGCAGGCAAAAGAGTCAAAGAAACACCTTCTCCCTCTGTTAAGAGTTCCATAAGCTAATAGCTATAACATATATCAGAGAACCTGGTGGAGGCTCATGCAGGGCTCATATGGGATCACAAAGGCTCTAGAAAACTTTTCAAGCTGTTCCACAAAATAGAAAGAGTGGGAACACTACTGCAAATGAAACTTCTAGAAAGAAGCCACACCCTCAAAGTAAAGCCTTCAACTAACTGATTAGAATATCAATGATTATAGAGAAGTTGAAATATTGTAGGTCCAGAATCTAATTACAGTTCATCTTGAGCCATCTTTAGTCCCTCAATAGCCATTCCTTAACCCTTTCTGTGTCACATCTAAGTTCCTGTGCTTAAGGAATAAAAATATTTGGAATGTATTAACTTAACAAAACCATAGTTTCTACCAAACAGAAGGCTGAGAATCATGAATATCTGAGGCTTATAGCTGTGATTTCTCCATTTTTCTGTAACCACCTACTTAATATTTCTACAAGTGCATTTGAAAAGTACTTTGATTTGTGACTTTCTTTGTTCTGTTACTATAAAAAACTATTCCTATGAATAGAAGAAATATCTCAACACAATAAAAGTCCTTTGTGACAAACTGTTCAATAGTTTTAGGTCATATTGACACAGCTAGAGTTACTTGCAAAAAGGTATACTTAATTGAGAAAATGCCTCTATAAGATTTGCCCATAGACATGTCTGTAGTGCATTTTCTTGTCCAATGATTGATGTGGTGGGCCCAGCTCACTGAGGACAGTGCTGTCCTTGGGAAGGTGGTCCTGGATAGTATAAGAAACCAGGCTGAACAAGTCAGTAAGCAGCATTTTTCCATGGCCTCTTATTCAGCTCTTACTTCAGGGCTTCTGCCCTGTTTGAATTCTTGCCCCAATTTCCCTGGAATGGACTCTAAGTAACTGTAAGCTGAAATAAATCCTTTCTTTCTCAATTTGCTTTTGGCGGGTGTCTTAGTACAGCAATAGAAACCCTAACAAAAACCTACATATGCAACTCTACAAACTCTAGGTAGGACACAAACCTACAGATAACATTCTATCAAATGTGAACAAACAGTATTTGCAGTGAAATCTGAAACTAGACATGAGTGGCTACTTTTTTTGCTCTTACTCAAGGTAGTGCTCAAAGTCTTATCTGGAACATAGAAAGAATCAGAAAAAAAGAAAGAAGATATGAAGGAAACAGATCATATTACCTCTATTTTCAGATGACATGATCTTATATTTAAAAGACCTTAAAAACTGCTCCAAAGAGATGTTTATATATGACAAACATTTCCAGTATAATAGTAGGATACAAAATCGACATACAAAAATCAGCAGCATCTCTCTATATCAATAACAGACTTGCCAAGGAAGAAATTAGAAGAAATATCTGATTCATAATAGCTTTTTCAAAAATATCCAGGGATCAATCTAATCAATAAGATAGGAGGTTCCTACCATGAAAAGTTTAAGATATTGAGGCAAAAAGTGAAAGGAGACATAAGACAGAAATATCTTTCATGCATATGAATTATTACAATTAATACCATGAAATGGGTTATTTAAAAAAATGATCTACAAATTCAATGTAGTTGCTGTTAAAATTCCAATTGCATTCTTCACAGAACCAGAAAAAATAATCCTAAAATTCATACAGAAACACAAATGAGCCTAAGCAATCCTAAGCAGAAAGGGCAATGCTAGATTGTAACCCGTGGCTTCAAATTACAGCATAACTATAACGACAAAGCTAGACACAAATGGAGTAAAATAGTAACCTGGATAGTTTTTTGTCAACTTTACACAAGTTAGACTTATCTGGGAAGAGAAACTTTAACTGGGAAAATACCTCCCTCAGCTTGCCTGTAGGATATGGGAGTTAATATGGAAGGGTCCAGCCCACGGTGAGCAGTGCTACTCCTTGGCAGGTGGTCTTGGGTGTTATAAGAAGTCAAACTGAGCAAACCATAGGAGTAAGCCAGTATCCAGCAATCTTCCATGGCCCCTGCTTGAGTTCTTGCCTCGAGGTTTGTGCCTTGAGTTCTACCCTGGTATCACTTCATGATAGGCTATAAGCTATAAATTGAAATAATTCTTTGCTACCAAGTTTCTTTTGGCCATGGTATTTATCAAAGCAAAAGAAAGCAAAGATGGATGAATAGAGAACCTATAAACTAAACCAAATAAACCCAGACAACTCCAATTACACAAACTGAAACAAAGAAGTAAAAAAAAAAAAAAAACACATTGGAGAAAAATAGCCTCTAATAAATGGGAATGAAGACACTGGATATCTAGAATATAATTATATATTTATCTCTCATTCTGAACCAAAATCCATTCAAATGGATCAGAGCCCTCAGTGTAAGATTTCAGACTTGTAGAGTAATACACAGAGAAAACAATTCAAGATACAGACATAGGCAAGAAGTTTCTGGAAATGCTCCTTTAGCAGAGAAAATAACCCCCAAGACTGACCAGTGAGATTGCACAAAATTTCAAAGATCTGTACAGCAAACGAAACATAAACATGAGAATAAAGAGAAAAGTTTTGCCAACTACATGTCAGGTAGATGTTTATGTTTATATGTTTAATTCTAGGACATATAAAGAACTGCAGAAATTAAGCATCAAAGAAACCATTTTTCAATCAATAAATAGACTAATGAACCAAATAGACCAAAAATCTGCCCAACTCCCTTGGCCTACTACCTAGCAGGCCACAATACAGGCAAAATCTAATGGCTACTCTGCTATGCATTTACCAAATTATATTAATTAGGCTAAGCTATGAGGATAACAAACAGTCCTGACATTTTTGTAATACATCTCCATAAAGTCTTGACTGAATTCAAGATTCAGTCTGATGGGTCAGTAACAGATCTCTCTTTCTCCCCCTCCACCCTACCCCCATCTCATTTAGAGCATCCATTTCTTCCTTCTTTAAGGTCATGCAGCAGGCAGGGAGAACTCATGACACAATTAAATTAAGCATGCCAGTAATAGACAGAAAGCAAAACAAAACATTCACCCCAACTCTTCCATTCTAGAAAGGAAACTCAAAAATCTATAAAGATTAGTTAGGAAAAGAAAATGAATAATAGCATTTAGAACTTCAATAATTCACAAAAAGTTGAAAACCTTTGCAAACACTTCATTGAAAACCCAAGATAAATATATGTCAAATTTAAATTGCCAGATCTGTGTGTGGTGTGCTTGTGAGTGAATGTGTGTGCCTGGGCAAGGTTAAAGAAAAGTAAAAGCAATTGTTTTCATTTAAAAGAGAAGGAAGGGAGGGAAGGAGGGGGTGGGGGAGAGGAGGAGAGAGAAGAAGAGAGGAAGGAAGAAGTCTTTCACAGAGAAAAAAGCTAGCTTGACTAAACAAAGCAAGAGATACAAGAACCACACCACAACAGGTTTAAACCAGAAATCAGTTGTATAGAACTTCTGAAAGAATCTAAAGCCACCCTCAGCATTTGTGGAGGCTGTGAAATAGTGTCACATAAGGTCGTGGTGCCCATTTTCACTGAAGATCATAGCAAAGAAGAGCTCTGAAGAGCTTGTGTCACAGTTGATGGGAAAGGCTGAGGCTTTGAAAATGGCTGATTATGTCTGACCAGCTTTGCTGAGGTGGAGACTAGGTGGGGTAGGCAAGGGAGAAAGGCATTTAGTTTCTGTCTTCTAGTTTTCCCTGCCTATCTTTCATTGCCTGTCTGACCCTCAAAGCCTTATACTTTTGTCTTTTCTCCCTTCAGCTCAAAGAACTCAGCCCTCAAAGCCATATTTTAAGTGGGAACACATTTTGCTTCATACATCTAAAATAGAAGTTTGGGAATAAGATATAATGTTACATATTCCAGCTGCCTTTTGATGTAACACCTTTGGGTCCTATCCCTCCCTCTAGGCAGGAGAGGATCCTTTTCCCTTGGTCTGCAGCCAGTCAGATCCACCTGGAAGCCCCCTGATGTGGCAGTTTCTCCCTTCTGCTTACCCATTTTCCTTGCATATTTTCTCATAGGGAGTCTTCCTTTGTTTTCCTTAGATATGCATTTTCTTCATTGATTCCCGTAAACTGTAGCTATAATACATGTGGTACTTATTTTTGTCTGTTCCTAATTCTTAGCCGAACAACAGAAACTTTGTTGTTTCTCTTTATTTCATACCACCCTCATACTAAATAATACACTTTTAAATTAGCCTCTGACGAGATAAAAATAGCCTCAGCATACATCTGCAAAAATAAATGAAGCCACTTTGTTCTAGCTTTACTGCTATTTCAAACTCAGCACAAGTGGTGCGGTTTGTTGGTGTATGAGTGGCGAAAATAGCGTAAATGTTTTAATATATATGTTTCTCTCTGACAACCATGAACACAGAGGTATTGCTTGTTTGCTTTTTTAAAATAGTGCTCTCTGGCCTCTGTGCTGCTAGAAAAAAACAAAAAAACACAGCAGTGTCCTGATGTATGGTAAGAACACAAAGTTCTTAGTCCTCTCCAAACATCTTCCAGTGACTTCACTTCCTAGACATTTTTATCACATCACTTCCCAATCTGTTCCACCTTAGTGCTGTGTTGACAACCACTTCCGTTCCCATCAAACTATGGCTTCTTCTCTAATAGAGACCCTCATTTGCATGTCATTTGCATATTTAAATTACCTTCCTATAATTTTGACAATTGTACATCCTTCTAAGCATAGATCATATAAGTAAGCATCCTGCCCTGCTTCTGAAGAGGTCATGTCGGCTGAGACTCTTGTTCCCTTAGCAAATGAGTACTAACGCTGGGGTCTGTGCACACTGTTCTCGGGGCTAAGGAGACAAGAAGGCATACGATGCAGTCATCATATTCCAGGGTAAGACTCATGGCTGCGCTTTTATTCACATACCAAGTGCAAGTTTGTTCCTACTTTTGTAAATAAAGAGCCAAAAATTAAGTAGAGGTTTCCTTCATTAGCCTTTCTACCTCACAGACTCTAGTAATAGCACACCCATACATCCTGAGTGCCTTTTCTTTTCCTTTTTTTTTTTTTTTTTTTTCTCTTTTTGGTTTTCAAGACAGGGTTTCTCTGTATAACATCACTGGCTCTCCAGGAACTTGATTTGTAGATCAGGCTGGTCTCAAACTCACAAGAGATCTACCTGCCTGTGCCTCCCAAAGGCTGGGATTAAAGGTGTGTGCCACCATGCCCAGCTACTGAGTGCCCATTTTGACTTCCCCCTCCAGCCTTGTTTTTCTCTCCTCTTTTCTTCAGTCACATAGCTTGTTTAAATGTCTGCCTTTCATTAAATTCTGTGACTATTTCTTACTCAAACCAAAGAAAGAAAGCAGCCTGTCTTGCTTGTGTCTTAGGGGTGGTTCTGAGGCACAGCGTCCTAAATAATGCTAAGAATCCTGAGAGTGTGTGAGCTGCTCTGTTCTCTTGCTTTAGGTTTCAATTTATTTCTTTTTCTATGTCTATTTACTTAACCCCAATTTATCTCTCTCCAAACTGTGGTAAAAGACTTCCAATCAAAGTACTGCAAAATAGACTACAGGAAACTCAGAGACAGTCATTACTAGCACGCCAACTTTCCTGCTTGTTTAAGTAAGTATTTTAAACAAACTTGGCACACATTCATTTGCAATAGTTCTTATTTCTGTAAAACAAAGAAGTGATCATAAAAGAGCCTTTCTCTGTCATGTTTTTAGCCACACAGTCTCTGAAAGTTCTTCACATTCCCAATACTCACAGGTAGTTTCTTGCTACATTTTGTTTCTGTTCACAATTAATTCTTTGAATGTTTTCCATATTTGAAAAATGAGGTGCAGGGGCTGTAGAGATGACCCTGAGGGTTAAGAGTGCTAGCTGCTCTTGCAGAAGACCAGTTTTTTGTCTCTAGTACCCACAGTGGGCAGATCACAATTCCAGTTTCAGGAATCTGGCACTCTTCTGGCCCTTTTGGGCACTGCACTCATGTGCACAAACTTGTCCACATAACTTAAAATGTGCTTGCTCCTTCAAATTTTCTCCTTTATTACTCATTATTACTAATTATCTTAATCAATTTCAATGTATAAATAAGTTTATTTATTGTATATTATTGTATACATTTATTTATTGTATAAATTTATACATTTATTATTTAAGGCTAGTTGTGTGTTATTTTCATTTACTTCTCCCAAAGTCTGACTCTATGCCCTGTTGTGGTTGTCACACTCCAACTAATCGCTCAGGTTTTCAGTTCTTCAGTACTAGGAAGAAGGATGCCTGAAAGAGGCATGTTTCCAGCCAAGTTACTATGCACAGTTCTGGTTTTCTTTTTTTGGGGGGTTGCATTGATATGGCAGTATCCTGCTTTATGAAACTCATGGGAATTCATCAAGCCAACAATGACTCAGCTTATTATCTTAGTTTACTGAGAAATGGCCATTTTTAGGGCTTTGAGGCAAAGAAATTATTTTAGGCAGTAGGGATATTGCTGAGGAGATCTGCCAGCAGCCAAAACTGTCTTCCCTAGCATCCACCAGTAGTAAAACATGCCATTACTGTGTTTGACAAGTACCACATTAAAGAGGACTGGGTGCACAGTGTGCAGAACTGCAGCGTTTTTAATCAAGTTTTGTTTCCTTCTTTCTCAACAAAGTGCACAAGGAGACCTTTTGCAATATGATTTGGATAGGAGGAAAGAAATAGGCACCCATATACAGAGCAATAAGACCTAAGAAGAAATCCTCCTGGCAGGGTAACACTGGTTTTTATTAGAGAATTTTCTTTTTAACCATCATGTTGGACTGAAGGCAATTTCCCTTCCTCCACACTTGACATTGAAAGGATACATATAAAATATATAAAATTCTCAAAAAATAAAAATATTATATTTTTGTAGAAAAGAAGTTAGGTGCAGAAGGTCAAATAACCTGCCAAAAGAAAATCTAACTCATAAAAGGTGAGGTGGACTGTGAATGCCAGCTGTCTAGAACTCAACTGCACTCACAGTAAGATCACGAGTAATTGAACCAATTGGGGGGGGGGGACCAGATAGATGATCAAAGGAAAAATAAAAAGCATAGCCAGGCAACCACATCCAAAGAAATGGGGAATCAAATTATTAACAGCTATGCAAGATCAAAATAGAGGAGAAGCTATGATGAGAACAGGTTCCCAAGCAACCAGGAAATTACCAGACTAAAGGGAAGGGATTGTATCTGGATCAGTCTGCAGAGCCATTCCTGTTTCCTCTTCAAAGGGTCAAAGAGCATCCCTACTCCCCATCAGCTTCCTCTCTCTCTCTCTCTCTCTCTCTCTCTCTCTCTCTCTCTCTCTCTTGATCAATGAGCAGCAGCGAGCATCTTGCTGAAGGAAAAGGGGACTGCATATTCCTTCCCTTCAGTTACTTAACCATAATAAAGAGATTTAACAAGTAAGCAGAAATGTTCTACTCTTAGGCAGCTAGCAATCCAAACCTGAAGGGTCATTTTGTGCTTTAAAAATGTACTTAAGTCAGATCACCAACACCCTGAGTGGCTCTTCTGGGAGCAGGGACATGTGTGTTCACACACACAGCACTATGGCCTGTACTGATTTCACAGATATCAACCTAGAAGGCGGCTGAGTGGACCAAGGACAGTGTAGGCTCAAGTGTTCCTGTTACTTGTGATGGGAGAAACTAAGCCTGTAACATCCACCACTTGTAAAAAATTAATGTACTTTGGGAGAGGTTGTAATGAAATAAACTTTTTCTTGATCAAAGTGGTTCTCTAAAAAAATAATTTCTGGGGAACAAAAAGGAAAAGGGAAATTGCTGTATACTTGAGCTGGGACTGAACTCTGAGTTGTTCTGCAATTTAACTGCACCTCGTGGGAAATATCTCCTATTCACAAAGGATGAAGCAGTTTCTGACAGATTGATGAGTCAAAGCCTTTTAAGAAGTCAGAATAATACCCCTGTCCTGGCTAGCTCTCTGCTGCTGTGGTAAAACATTGGCCAAAATCAGATTGGGGAGGGAAGGGCTTTTAGGCTTACAGGTTACAGGCCATTCTTGAGAGAAGTCAAAGGAGGAATCTGGAGGCAGGGACCGAAGCAAAGACTACAGAAGAATCCTGCTTGATGGGTTACAATGCCTGCTTTCTTATACAAACGAAGACCACTAGCTTCAAGGCCACATCACTCACAGTGGGCCAGGACATCGACATCAATTATTAATCAAGAAAATACGCTACAGTCATGCCAAGAAGCCAACCTGATGGCAGCAATTTTCCAGTTGAGGTTCTTCTGAGGTGTCTCTTGTTAGTCAAGATAGCAGAAACTAAACCATCACACACCCCAGCCCACAGGCATCTTGTGTAAGTTTTATGATCTTTAAGTAGACATGCTAAAAAACAAAACAAACAAAACCAGAAATCCTTACCAAACATTTATTTCTCCATAAGCTCCTCTTTGGATTGACTTTCTTAAGATAGTTTCTTAGACTAGCCCGTGGTAAGTCTAAAATGGCACATGGTCACAACCAAGGAAGCTGTAAGAAGATTTAGGTCATTAGTGAAAAACGCCGGGTTGCTAGCTGGGGAGCTGCCGTGGCTGGTGGATTGCTTGCTGAGAAAGCACGAGGACCTGAGTGAGCACCTCCATCCCTAACATAAAACCTAGTGTGACAGTGCACACCTGTAACCTAGCAACCACCGAAACAGGAAGATGGGGGGGTAGGCTTTGCTGTCCAACAAGTCTAGGTGAAGCAGCAAGCTCCAGGTTCAATTCCCAGCACCCACGTGGCAGCTCACAACCATCGGTACCCAGGTCTAGGAGATCTGATACTCTCTTCTGACCTCCACAGGCAGTCATGTAGGTGTACAGACATGCAGCTGGCAAAACACTCATACACATAAAATTAAAACAAGTTAATTTAAAAGTTGGAGGATGATAGAAGAAGATAACCGAAGTTTATCTCTGGTCTCCACATGCTCCTACAGAGATGAACTTACACATACACCCTAGGGGAAATGGGCCAGGAAGAAAACACCCTGTCCCTGGCCTGCCTCTGAGCCTCTAAACAGGCAAGAAAGGTTTCAAAGTTGACGGACAAACAGTATTTCCAGCCCTGCTCTACTTTCCCACTAGCTCACTGCACATGGTCCAAAGACCCTATAAAAAAAAAGCCTGCCCCTCCTCCCAGCCTCTTGATGTTCAGAGGCAGCAGCTGGTCTGTTCTTCTCCCCAATAATTCTCTTGTGTGAGAATTGAGGGGATACCTTGGCATGAGCCCACCAATGGTGCCCTTCATGGCCTCATCACATTTCATAACCTTTTGCAGTTCAGACAAAGACTTCATTCACAGAAGCTCCACTCTCAGATTCTAAGAGAAGCAGACCTGGTAGCTATTAACAGGTCTGCATTTGCAATGATATAAACAAAAGTATCCATGATAATTTTTTAATGAAACTTTTTAAACGATTTGCTGGAGGATATCTGACTCTGTTCTTTCTTCCTTTTGTGTCTTCATCATCTGTGGTCTTTTTGGTTGAGTTCTTAAAAAGTGGTTTTTCAGAATGCCACACTAGGAATTCTGTGTAGTAAAGGAATTATATTATTTTAGGAGATAAGACCAGGGCTGGTTTTTTTGAAGTCACTAACCATGAACTATCCAAATCCCATAATGGCAGGGTCACAGGGAGACCCTTACTCTGAGGTGGTCTTATGAATATCAGCTATATTGGTAGCTGTTTGGCTTCAGAGAAAGAAAGTCCATGTAATGACTCAAAATTTGAGTCACAAAGTAGTTTTAGATTTTCCTGTGGTGGTGGAAGGTGTGCAATAGTTTCCCAAAAAGACAGTGACACCTTGTCAGTTTTTATACTTGCCAGGAACACAGGCTGGCTACACAGGGGTCTTCCAAAAATAGTATATCAGGAAAGAGAACAGAATTCATATGGAAGCATGGCAAGATTTTTAAGGATGTGTGAATCAATCAATAGCCTTCCATCTTATTCAGCAAGTTCTTCATCCCTAGAGCAACTAGGAAACAGAGGTCAACTACAAAACTGTAAAAGAGAGAACAGCACTCTTATCAGTCCCAACTCCACCATCCATTTTTGGGGGGGAGAAATGTTCATAACAACTTCATTTGTAACAAAAAGACACATTAAAAAAACAATAACAACAACATAAACAACCCCAGTGTCCCAAAGCACAAATAAATGGTCACCAAAGTACCCATATAGTGGAACACATGCAGTAAAAACAAAATACAGATAGATGGAAACACTTGAAAATGCCTCAAAATATTACCCTGAACAAAGAAGCCAGAATACCATGTGGTTGTATTTGTGGCACTCATGCATGCTAGGTAAGACTACAGCGACCGAGATAGAAGATACCTGGAGCTGCCAGTCCTGGGGAGAAGCAACTGCAACGAGGCTTTTTGGGTGATGGAAATGTCCTCACCTGTGGTTATGGTAACCTTGCTTGGGAAATGGAATGTCTTAAAATAAGAGTATTAAAAAAATAAATAAATAAAAAATAAAATAAAATAAGAGTATTGTAGCAGTCAGTGTTCTGCTGCTATGAAGAAATGTCATGAACACAGAAACTCTTATAAAAGAAAGCATTTGATTGGGGCTGGCTTAGATCTTCAGAAGTTTAGTCCCTTGTTATCATGGTGGGAAGCACAGCAGCACGTAGGCAGGCATGGTGCTGGAGAGGTAGCTTAGAATTCTACCTCTGGCTTTGAAGGCAGCAGGAAGAGGGAAACACTGGCTTGGCTTGAGCCCTAGATATCTCAAAGCCCTGCCCCCAGTGACACACTTCCTCCAACAAGACCACACCTACTCCAACAAGGCCACACATCCTAATAATGCCACACCCTAGTGACCAAGAATTCAAATCTATGAGCCTTTGGGAGTCATTCTTGTTCAAACCACCACAAGCATGTTAATGCATGTTGATTGAAAAAGTAATGTTGAATTTTTAAAACTCTAAACATTCAACACTCAAAGTTTAGAAACTCTAGAGATATACAAAAGCAGTAACATTTGGGGCTTTTGTTTTCTGTGAGGTTATCTGAGTTAAGTTTTTTTAAAAGTTCAGCAGAATTCCATTAGCAGGAACTGAGAGAAGATCTCATTATGTTGCTCAGGAGGGTCTTGAAGCCCCTGGCTAACTGGATCTTCCTGCCTCAGCCTCCTAAAAATCTGTTTGTTTTGGGTTTTCACCTGACTAACTGCGATATTACTCACTCTTCATTCATTTCCATGGTTCAGTCAGTAAGTGTTTGTTGAGCACATCACAAACTAGACATTATGTTACAAAGTGTTAGAACAAGACCCCTACATTCAATAAAATTAGTCATTGTTTGGGTTCTGTTTATGGGGACAATTTCATTCAAAGGGCTTTCTTTTAATGTGACTATTTTTGCTAAGTATATAACACCCAGAGAAAGATAAAAACAACAAACTCAACAACAACTTGAACACATCAAAATATAAGTCTGACAAGATTTATGTAGAAATAACTTCAGAAGAATGAACTACTAAATGACCTTTTCAAAACGATTTGCTGATATCATGTAAGAAAATACAAAATCAGCATGTAATCTGAACACACACATACACAAACTTGTCAAAATTTGAAGAACTAAACACACAAAAACCACAAGTTTCCTGGGACAGCTAAGAGATAAAGGATTTGTCTAGTAAGTACAAGGCCCTAGGTTCAGTCCTGAGAATAGGAAGGGGGAGTCTTATACAAGTATAGTATTAGAAAAGTTCTATTGAAACAATTTATGATTCAGGGTTCACTTAAAAACAACAAAAAAACCCTCAAATTAAAAGAAAGTCCTCTGAATGAAATTGTCCCCATAAACAGAACAAAACAAAACAAAAACAAGCAACAAAATAGGAAAAATGTTTGCAGTATATACAGCAATAATGATTATCAAAACCGCTAAAAATTATAGCTATGAGAAGACATAGGTCAATAGAATAACAGAAGAGGTATGAACCAACAAAAAATTATAGAAACACAACCAATACATTATTCTTCCATTTACTTAATGGTTATTGAATCCTTTATAAGTTAATCACTGTCCTAGCAGGGGGCATACAATAGGAAACAGGAAGTACAAAATGAAAATAGAGAATTAAAGTAGCAAATATAACTTTCTCATCAAATTGGCAAAAGTTTGCAGAGATTGATAATATCAACTGCTAGTGGGATATGGAAAAATGCACATGTGTATGATGCTCAGAAGTGTAAATTATCATAGTCTTTTGAAATGTAGATCAGTCCTATATCAGAAGCTTAATTATTCATGTTATTTTTTGAGAGAGGTTCCATTTTCCTGATCTGCCCTACATAAATATTCATATGTTGTACAGAGTTATACAAGGACATGCACTGGAGTCCTTTTATGATTGAAAAGAAATTGGGAAGGATCTATGCTATGTCTCAGACAGGAACCATCCTACAGGCTTGCACATTGACGCATTGGTTCCTGACTGATGGTACTATTTTGGGAAGTGGCAGACACTGCGTTTGGCAAGTGACTAGACAGAGGAATAGGTAAGAGATGGCATGTCCTTGAAGGTCTGTCTTGTCCTTGCTGCTGCCTATCCTCTTTTTCTGAGTGAGCAGCTCTGCTCCAACACACCCACGATGTAGGGTTCCACCAAAAGTCCAGAAACAATAGAGCCAAGGCCATGGATGAAACTCTGAAACTGAACCAAAATGAGCCTTTAGTCATTTAATAGTCTCTCTCGGATACCTGTCACAGAGAGAGAAAACTAACTCTGTCTATTCCCATAACAAAAATTTAAAAGCTTTGCTACATACCAACTATAGAATACTTAGCTGCCTTTTTAAACTGTAATAGAAGTAATGATATAAAAAAACTTTATAGAGTTATTGTGCAAAAAAGTTGCAAAACAATTTGTGTTTGATGAAAGTCATATACATAGATGCAGCTCTACATATAAATGCTCTCGAAGACAAGCTCACAAGACTGCAGATCTCTGTGGGGACGAGAAGGGATGGGGAGGAAGGGAGACTTAAGGTTTCCCTTCACATATCAGCCATCAGATTAGAGAGGAATTCAAGATTCAGACTATTTATAGGCTTTGGGATCTGACGCATAACTTCAAACTTCAGCTCTGCTATTTTTCAGGCAAACAAACTCAGTGTTTCCTATAAAATAATTATGGTGCATACGTCACAAAATTCCTAGAATCTTGAGAATTAATTAGGTAACCCAGGAAAAATGTTCTTACTAGATAATATAGACTATACAATAGTCAACACTAATTTTTTAATTGTTTGAACAATTGCAATAAAATATATTCATATGCTATTTATAACATTAGCAAATCACAATCAAAAACACTTTTCAACACCTGTGAGAATGTAGAAGATACACTAATCTTTGTTATTATTCTACTAAACAGACATGCTCCTCTCCTAACTATAATGAATGCAAACATGTAAGTCACAGGTCTCGTTGAATAGACCCACAACTCAAAATTGACGTTACATTTTTTTCTATAAATATGTATAGAAAACAGAAGCATATCTGGACCAAGTTATGGAATTAAATATTAACACTTTTCTAGATCAACATATTAAGGGTGTATGTGTGTGTGTGTGTGTCTGTGTATGTGTGTGTGTGTCTGTTTGTGTGTCTGTGTGTTGGGGGTACATATGCATACATGGGTGTAAGAGAATGTATGTGGAGGTCAAAAGTTGGTGTCAATTACCTGTCTCACTTTCTCTCCACCAAATTTTTCACTCCGGGTCCCTCATTAGAGTTTGCCAACTCAGCTAGATTGGCTGGCCAGCCAGCGACCCCATGGATCCTTCTGTTTCTGCTCTCCCAGCACTGGGATTTCAGATGCACTAGCTCTGTGTGTGTGCTCTGGGCACTCAAACTCCAACCCTGGTTTGTATGGCTGGTCCTTAAATGAACCATCTCCCCAGCCCTTGAGTTTCGAATTTGTCAAGTTAGATACATTGCCAGAATTGTCTTGAAGAGTCGTTTAGTAATTAAGGCAGACTCCAAATGGAAATAATTTCTATGAAAAATATGTTTTTCTATCTGATCATTATTATTTTATAGTTTGGTTTGATCTTTTAGAAAATTATTTCGGTCATCATTTTCCCTTATTAGTGACTTTTCCTTAAGGAAGTGATTGCTGGTCTATATCCTTGCCAGACTTTAAGACTGAAGTGGGCAGCTTGTTGGAAATATCTCTCCCCAGAGTTGTCTCTTGGAGAACCTAACTCACCTGGCCTAGGATATGACAAAAGACCCTGAAGACAAGCCCCTTGGGCTAGTCTTCTTTCTAAGCAAGTTGGGGACTCCTCTGCTACATTATATCTGATGCAGGAAATAGTTGCTCCATAAGGTGTTGGATGAGTGTCTCTTCATTCTGGTACCTCAAATTTATCTTGGCTAATGTGGGCCCTTTACTTTAATGTGTCTTATGCCCAGCTTATCAGTACCCACCAAAGACAAGTGAAGGCAAACTAGAAAGTCACCACAAAACAGGATGAAGAGGCTGTAAGGAACAGCAGGGAGGAGGGGAGGAAATAGAACACATGAGTTTTTTGTTTTTTGTTTTTAAGTATAAAAGTACAAGTGGGAATACCATGGGTACAAGGATTTAAACTGGAGACATGGGGGTGGGAGAGTGGGGGGGACACAGATGCAGGAGAAGACAGAGTATGGAGGAGGTCAGCTGAAGCTAGTAGGTATGAAAATGCCGTAAGGAAACAAAAAAGAGGAAGCATTGTGTTAAATTATAAAACAATGTGAATAGAATTGTCACCTCTCTGCTTTCTAGCTCACTCGCCCATGTTGAAGTCCAAGGCTGAGGTCATGCAGCCTTTTCTCGCTGTGTGCACTTCCAGAGCTTCTCCTTGTCCTTTCTACAAAAGCTATGCATGCTTTGTATACCAGTTTCTAAGGAACTGTTAGTTTGCATTGCTAACCTGAATGGAATCTCTACTGAGTGGGTGTTAGTGTGAAAGAGGAAGAAATATCTTACCCAGAGAGCCGCAAAAGACATCAAGGCTTAAAACAGTAATTTACAACACCAGCTACTTTCTTCCCCTTGAGAAGAAAGACTTAGCAAAATCTTAGGTATCCTTTTAGACCTTTCTGAGGTCTTCTCCACAGAAGACTTGCTAAATCATAGTGTCTTCTGCCTGGGTTCAAAACTGTTTTCCAATGTGAGGTACCAAATTGCATTCCACCATTCCCTGAGGGTTTTGTTATTCCAGGCTGTTGAGAACTCTTGGTGCAAGCTACATTTTCATACCAACAGCTGTTGTTTTTCAATGGACAAGTAAAAGTTATACATTTGTGGTCTACACATGTGTATTATGGGATGGCTAAATTAATATGCATTGTAATACATACTTACTTTTGTAGTGAAAACAGAATTTGCTCTCTTACCAATTTTCAAGTGCGTGACAGAGTTTACAGCCATTCTGTTCCTGCTAGGTTTTTTTTTTTAATCATCATTATTATTTTGTTAGCAGAGTTTGATGTTTTAAGATTCCATATGTGTGACAATGCAGGGTTTATCTTTCTAGGCCTGACTGTTTGTTTCACATAGAATAGCGCCATGTCTCCAGATCTAGGTGGTCATGAGAGGCTGGCTTTCTCTCTTTTAAAATGTTGACTTACACTCCATCAAGTATGTGTTCCTTTTCTTTGTTCATTCATTAACTTAGTTGACCCAATTATTGGCTGTTGTGACTGAACACTGTAGTAAAAATAGAGGTCACGTGCTCTTCAGCATACTGACTCTCCTTCCTTTTCATAACTACGCAGAAGTGAACTTGTGAAACCATACAATAATGTTATTTTCTATTTCTCTTGAAGACATTCCTTACTGCTCTCCCTAAAGGCTATACTAATTTATATTTCAACCAACAATTTGGAAGGGTGTCTATTTTCTCCTCATCCTCATCAATACTTGTTATCTTCTGTCTTTTTAATAATAGCCACCCTAAGAGGTACAAAATGATATCTCCCGGTACTTTTTATGTGCATTTCCCTAATGATTAGTGATGTGAGTGTTTTTTCACATACTTGTTGGCCATTGGTCTATCTTTCTTGATGAATGGCTTTTCAGATCCTCTCCCATTTTCAAACTGGGCTGTTCATTGTCTTACTATTTAGTTGTTGTTATACCTTACATATTTTGGATATCATCTCCTTATCAGATGTATGACTTACAAATATCTCCTCCATCCCATAGGTTGTTTCCTCACTCTTTTGATGAGTTCCCTTCACTAGGCAAGAGGTTTTTAATGTAGTATAATCCTGTTTGTTTACTTTGATTTTTATTGATAATGGTTCTTGTCCTTTGATGTTACATCAAAAAAACTTATTGCCCAGACTGATATCACAGACCAATTTAACAGACTCGTGTGGTAGAACAATGTAATAGAAATTTTCTCTATATATCCTTCTAGTAATTTTCAGTTTCATATCTTTTTTTTTCACATGGAAATATGAATGGAAGTGTGTGGCAGACAAGAGGTGAGTCTTGGTTGTTGCTCCTCAAAATGTCTCTCCACTATGACTTTAGAGGCAAGGTCTCTCACTGAACCTGAGGCTCGCTGATTGGGCTAGAGCATTTGACCAACTAGCCCTAGGGATCTGCTCACCAGGGTCTCCCCAGAACTAGGATTAAAGGGACATACTACCATGCCTAGCTTTTTACATGGTCCTGACTGTCTAACTCCCACCCTTCTGCTTGCACAGTAAGCATGTTATAGACGAGCCATCTCTTCCGTTCTTCATTTCAATTCATATTTCACCAATATGAGTAGAACTAGTCGGGGGGGGGGGGGTTGTATATGCCTGTTATTTGTTTGGATCTCTTTTGTGAAATGCCTGTTCAAATTTTTCAACCATTGCTATTGGGTGTCTCTTTTTCCACTGATTTGCACATTTTGATTCCATTGCACATTTTGAATAATAATGTAGTGTCAATTGCCTCTGTCACTTGCCTAATCACTCCTCTTATATGGCTCTTGAAAGAAAAGTTGTAAAAGAGGTAAATCTGAAATCCATGCTACTCCACAGCATGAAGTTAACCTTTCATATTGCCTTCCAAAAGTGTTATTGCTTTGCTTTAAAAATTTTCATCTTCAACACTTACCTGGAGTTGGTATCCAGCAGGACATGAGATAGGGGATAAATTAAATTTTAATATTATATTTTTTATTTACTTGCAAACATCATGTTAATGTCAGTAAATTTACTTTTTATCTAAGGTATTTGCTGATTTTTCATATTAGTTTAATATTTGTTTTTTATATTTTACAATCTTCTATATGGAGAAGTACTTACCCAAAAGGATTTTTTGTTTCTGGCTAGTTCTTTCCTGTTTATCCATCTTATATACTGTATAGGAGTAGGTATCCAGGGCAAAATTAAGCAGAAACAATAATAGTGGGAATTCTTACTCAATTCCTGACTTTAAAAGAACAGATTCTTATTCATTATATTAAGAATTTTCCAATTCTGACCTCTAAACCTTATTGTCAAGTTTTCAGGTTAACTTTTAGAAGACTAATTTTCTTTTTTGTTAAAATGTTTGTTACAATTATTAAGGGGCATCAGAGGACATGAGGGAAGCAATATCAGTTGTCTCCTTTACCATGATTCCTGCCATTCAAACTCATGTTCTCAGGCTTGCTAGCCAGAGCCTTTGTCCTCAGAGCCATGTCCCTAGTCCCAGATTAGCTATCTAAAGTAAAGCCAGCTAAATAACAGCACTTGGGGGCAGAGACAGGCTGACCTCTGTGAATTCCACCCATCTGGCTGTGAACCCAGAAATCACGCAACTTGCAGGGCTAGTTTTAAAGACAAAATGTGAGGCCCCATCTGAGGACAATGGACAGCTTCCAAGGTAAAAGTAGTAAATTCTCCCCTGAAGCTTCCAGCACCCTGGCAGTACCTTGATCTTTGCACGAGACAGTGAGATTTCCAACCTTCAGAACTAGAAGACTTGTTCTTTCGAGCCAGTACACACGTGACCACTTCTTGATAGTAGCAGAACCGACACAGGGCCCCTGTATTACATTTAACCTCCTGCAGCTGGGATGTGATTTTATCACGTTATAGAATTCTGGTCAGCAAGTCATCCCCAGATTGAGATGACTCTTGCATACCCAAGGCATCACATTTTTCATTCAGATGAGATTTAGCTTGAGAATATTATATTTAGAATCTTCATAAGCATGCTCATAAATGAGAACAGCCTTCAGTTTTCCTTTCTTATAATAGCTTTGTCACATATCTGAGATCCCAGACTCATAAAAGGAACTGGAAAGTGCAACTTCTTTTATTGTTATGTAGACATGTTTTATAAGTAGGATTATTTTTCTTTAAAGGCTCCATAAAGTCTATCCATGAGAACTTAAGACACAGGGACTATTGTAATGTGCTGCTATTAAGCTCATTCTGATTCTTTTTTTTTTAATCTTTTGAATTGATATTGGGAAATTACATTTTTGAAGTCATTTGCTCAAGCTCTTTCTAACTCACTAAGACAAATCTGTAGTATTCACCTCTTTCATATTGTAGCTTACATATAGTTATCCCTAATCTTTAATTTCTACTATTATTTATTTGTAACTTCTCTTTATCTCTTAACTAGTTGGGAGCAGTTAATCTTACACCTTGTTTGATTTATATTTCCTTCTTCAATTTTTCTTAATTTTATATATTTTTAGATTGCTCTATTATTCTTTTTTAATTGAATATTTGCTTTATTACTTTTCAGTCATCTTGTTTTCAAGTTTATATGTAACCAATGCATTTTTAAAAGAAACTGAATAAAGTATAATTTTTTAAAATGATTGCAGCCCCTTTAGTCCATTGAAATGTTGTCAGTCTGATTCGTCCGTGTCATTTGTGTAACTTTTACAACTAAACTAATCGTTTTTCCTCCATCTTAAAATAAGGAGTCATCTAATCTCAAAACTAAAATATCTGCTGCCATGTAAGAGTCAAAAGAAATTCACTGTGAGTCCAATGTTATCCTCATTTCTAGTTCAGGACTGCCTTAAAGAAATATGCTATGCCCAGTTGTTTCTGTATTCCTAGCCTCCCACTTCTCCCCACCTAACTCATGTAGTAGCCAAGCACTTTCATGGTTAGCACAGGAAGGACTCTTTCATTGTTAGTTAAAAGAGAATCTATACTGCTATGAAAAAAAAGCTCTAAAATTATCGCTTTAGTAAGATAAAAGCTTATGTCCCCTCAAAAAGATAAGCAAGAAGTCTGGATCAGTAAGACACTCAGTTCCATGAGGTCATTCGAAAACCCAGCTTCCATCTTCTTGCTCCATTACCTCAAGAATTTTGTCCTCAGCTATATGCTCCAGAGTGGGTCTATGTAATGTCTGAAATACAGCTAACAGGAAGGAGGAGGAGCTGGAAATGGAACCCATCTAAGGCAGGCAGCTTCCTTAACAGGAAGGAGGAGGAGGAGCTGGAAATGGAGCCTGTCCAAGGCAGCCAGTTTCCTTTTTGGCAAGGGATAGAAGTTTCACATCACACCTTCCCACTCTTTCACAGCACAAGCATCTTGCTTTTCCATTTGGATTCTGAAGCATCTTACTTACCAGAAATGTACTTTTAACTTAGGCATAGAAAAATATTCAGACAAGCCCAAATTAAGGGTTATTGCACAGCACCAATGCCCAGGATTCTTCAACAACGTGTTGATCACAAAGGAGTTACTTCAAGTCAAGGGAGATTGAGGATGTGTGACAATTAAATGCAATGCATAATCTTAGACTCTGATTCTGGGGAACAAAAGCATAAATAAAAAAAACAATTACAAGCCATGAATAAAGTCTACAGATTAAATAGTCCTTGTTAATGGTAATGTCTTGGTTTGGGTCATTGTAACACAGTTATGCTAGCTATAAGTCAGTGTTGTTGATAGTGTTTTTATGACCTTGTGTGCATGTGTGTGTGTGTGTGTGTGTGTTCCTGTATTGTTCCAGAATAAATGATTAAATAGAAAGAATATGTGACTTTTGATCTCATGTTTAAATCTCTCACCCAGCCAAGTGTGGTGGTGCATGCCTTTAATCCCAGAGGCAGGCAGATCTCATGAGTTCAAGGCCAGCCTAGTCTACAAAGTGAGTCCAGGACAGCCAGAACTATTACACAGAGAAATCTTGTCTCGAGAAAAATAATAAAAATAAATAAACAAACAAACAAATAAATAAATCTCTCACCCAGACCTTGCTTCCGAACACCAGACTAGTACATTCAGCCATTTAACAGAAATCTCTATGAGGTGCCTCTATGTATTTGAAGACTACCATTCCCAAATCTTGGGAAAAAAACTCCTCTTTCACCAGTCTTTTTCTGCATTACTAAATGATGCATTACTAAATATGACATTATTTCCAACACACAACCTACCAGTGAAATTTGCAGATCCTATGCAAATACGAATCTCAAATCCATTTGGTTCTCTCCATCTCCTTTGCTCTGGCTCTAATCTAAGCCAGCTCATCTTTTCTGTAGTTTGTTGTGATGGTTTCTTAATTGGTCCTCCTGCTTTGATGAGGCCCACCTTAATTATTCTCTGAACAGGAGCACATCTGACCCTTTACAATATGAATGAGATCCAGTTTCAACCTAGTTTAAGGCATATTAAGCTTTAAATAATTTTTTCACCCTCCCTTGCCTTCAAGCATTCTATATACAGTCTCCAGGCACAGTGTGGGTGTTTCTTTAAGAGCTGTGGTAAATTTGCTATGTCAGAACTCTCTGTCATTTCCTCTCCATCACCCAGGATGTTCCTCTGATTACCTGCATCCTTTCTTAGTTTTCACTTGCCTAGTTTTTCTTATCCCCTTCTTCACACTCCAACTACAGGTCAAGCTTCTTCTAGAGTTCTTAGCTACCCAACTTTAAATGCATCCCTCCTAGTATTCTCATTCTTAGCAATCTGTCCTGCATTATAACAGAGTAATTTGATCCTTGGTTTGGACTTAATTTGATTTTCCAGACATATCTATTAGCCTCCTACCCCTATTCTCCAGCTCTCAGACTTGTGTTACTCTACCCAGTTAGGATAATTTTTCATTGCAGTGCTATCATTTGTGTGGTATCTGAACTCCACTAGACTATGAGTTGAATGGAAGCACTGGTGGTTTAAATGAGAATGGACCACATAAGCTCATATGTTTGAACACTTGTTTCCCAGTTGGTGGAACTGTTTGGGAAAGATTATGAGGTTCAGCATTGTTGGAAGAGATATGTCACTGGGAGCAGGCTTTGAGGTCTCAAAAACCTACATCATTCCCATTGTCTGTCTCTGCCTCATGATTTTGGATCAAGACAAAAGTTCTCAGCTACTGCTGTAACATCACGCCTGCTTGCCTGATGCTATGCTTGCTTTGCCATCATGATGGTTATGGACTCAACCTCTGAAACCGTAAGCCCCAACAACTCTTTCTTCTACAAGTTCCCTTGGTCATGATGTCTTATAACATCAATAAAAAGTAAGACAAAAGCAAAAGCCAGGTTCTTTCTGTGTACATTTATATGCCAAGTACCTAGTTTATACTCAACCAATACATGGTGAGTGTTGTAGTATGAATGTGAAACTTGCTTCCTTCAGGCAGATGTGATGTGACCAGAAAGCTTCCTGCTCCTGGCATCTTGCCTTCCCTGCTTGCTACTGTGTCTTCCCCTCTATGACGGACTGTATGCATCTTGAACTGTGAGCCGAAGTAAACCTTTTCTTTCTTTTGTCGGGTGTTTGATCACAGCAATAAGGAAAAAAAATTAAAACCAAGGGCAATCACAAAACTGAATTAATAAAAATTTGTGGGTTGAGATGTACTGCCACTGTTATCCCACGGACCGGAGAACTCCAGTTCTGATTCTCCAAATGAAAAGTGAAATGTGAATCTCACCTCAAGCCTCAGTTGATTCTGTGCTGCTGCCTGCTCCTGGGCTTGCTCTGTGATGGTAGTATACTCAGCCAAAGAGGGGGCACTGCTCTGATTTCACAAATACAGAACACACATACTGCTCAGTAAACATGGCTAGGGAACCAGGCAGGACTGCACTCTTAACATGAACCCAGTGGCTGACGTCACATGTCAGTAGGCCATTCTTCTAACCCCTCCCCCAAAGAGCTACACTTTTCTGTCATTGGAAGTACATGTTAGGCCTCTGCTGTAGGTCAGGAAAGAATGAGCAGTCTCCGGGTCTCAGAGCTATGGTCATGAGCAGACAGATTGTAAAGTAAAATTAGCATCTTGTGTTTGTGCTTGAGTCAGAATATTCCTGGAGGAGCTGTGGCAGAAATGTTCTTATACAACCTACTGAACTTTGGAAATTGGGATGTACTGAGTGATCTGGGTTTAGAATATATTGGCTTTGAAGATTTTCTCGAGAATACATTAGTTCCAGAAGTAAAATAAGAAGGAATGAAGACTTTTCATTTTAAAGGTTTTACTTTCCCTCTGAAAATTTGGTAAGAGAAACCAATTAAGTATTCCCATTTAATGCTCTTATCTTGCAGCCATTGTACTAACAGGATTGCCGGCATCTATAAGTAAACCTCTCTAATTAGCTGAGTTGTATAATCCAAGACGAACAGGAAAATGTAGAGTGAAATTTTCCAGGGTGCTCCCATAAATTAGCATAAGCAGCAATCTTTCCCTGAGAGATATCCCTGACTCCAGATTCATCTTTTAAAACCAATGAATTAGCAAAATCAATAAGAAACCTAGGGAAGGGAATGACTAAGAAAAGGATAACAACTGGTAGGATTTGAGGCTGCTTTAGTTGCAAGAAACAATTCTGGCCTCAAACTCAGAGATCCACCTGCGGCTGCATCCTGAGTACTGGGATTAAAGGGATGCAGCACCACCACCTGGAACAACAACAACAAAAATTCTTAAAACAAACTAGGTTACATGAACAAGACATGTATTGGCTAGAAATCTGCATGGCTGCAGAGTCAGACAGGAGCCAAACCCACCCTGACACCATCTAGGTAACTCAGTGAGACCATCATTCCCAGGCTCTAGGCCACTTCAGTCTAAGTGGTAAGGAGTGGAGACCAGCAACTGGGACTCATAACCTTCCAATTTCTTTGGAGGAGAAAGAATGTTCCCCATTGAGTCATTTATGAAAAAGAAAAAAACATCCCAAGGAAGAATTCTGATTAACCCCCCATTCAAGTTAAATGCACAGCAGGGGGCTGCTCACAGTTCCTGGGAATTTGAGGATGGAGCTAGATGAGGTTAGGTCTTGTGTCCACACACCTGTGAGACAAGGAAGTCTGAATAGTAATTCTACTAGACTACAAGGACAAGTGGAAATGGAAAGAATGGTTATTCTCCCTTTCATTACCAGCAGAAAAGAGGACAATCTGGGTGACAACCCTTGGCTGTTCACTTCATTTTTCTTTCTCTGTCTAGGAGGGGGATGGTGGGACAGAGGGAGAACTGAGGATGATGGAAGAGGGAAGGCATTACAGTCAAAATTAAATTTTTCTTCACTTTATTTAAAGTGTAAAATGAGGAAGTTTCCCTTTATTTACAAAGACATGCATATATATTGAAACTAGAAACAGAAAGGTTCCTGCACAGAATTTGCATACATCCAATTTTATTTCATCTTAGTTTTTAGAGAAAGGTGTGTGGGTAAAATAACAATCTTAAAATACCTATGTCATCATCCCTGGAAACAGTGACTATGCCATCTTACATGGTATCCTAGGGTTTCCATTGCTGTGAAGAGACACTATGATCATGGCAACTCTTATAAAGGAAAAGATTTAATTAGGTCTGGCTTACAGTTCAGAGGTTTAGTCCATTATCATCATGGTGGAAAACATGGCAGTGTGGGGGCAGGCATGGTGCTGAAGAGGGAGCTGGGAGTTTTGCATCAGGATCAGTGGGCAACAGGAAGAAAAGTGAGCCACTAGGCCTGGCTCGAGCTTCTGAAACCTCAAAGCCCACCCCAAGTGACATACTTCCTCCAACAAGGCCACACCAACTCCAAGGAGTCTATACTTCCTAATAGTGCCACTCCTTATGAGCTTATGGGGGCCATTTTCATTCAAACCACCATAAAATGCAAGGAGACTTTGAAAATGTGACTTAGGATACCAACAACATGCAAGACAAAAAAAAAAAAAAAACCTGGATTATCCAGGCAGACCAGAACTGAGGATCTCTGTGATACTAAAAAATGAAGGTCCTCTCCTGGCTGTGGCTGAAGAAGGACAATGATGAAGAAAGTCACAGAGACATGTGGGCATTGAACATGGGGAAAGAGTTCTGGGAGTTAGAACATGCAGATGACTTCTGATACTTGAAAAGGCAAGGAGACCTTGTCTTCTAGACTAGAACTTTCAGAAAGGAACCTGGTCCTGCCAGCCCAATGGTACCCATTGTCAGAGTCTGTGGCAATTTGCTATTGTACTGATAGAAAGCTAATCTAAGGAAGCATAAACATAATTACAGAACTTTATTAAGAAAACACACTGCCTACAGAATCTGTTCTTATCATTTGCTTCTGACGACAAACTGCAAAGTAGCTAGGCTAAGGGAAACTCAAATCCTATTAGAGGATTTTTCTGGTAAATGAGTATTATGTGAGGTATAAATTATGCCATGTTCTCAAGAGGTTACCTTGTGTCAAAGGTTAGTGTACAATTTTAGTTTATTTTTTTCTCTATTGATTTTTCTTCAAGGCAGCCAAAGTGTAGAAAAAAACTTTGAAAAGTCATTAATTCCTATAATAATCAAACCTCCCCTTGGTTTCTGGAAAACTTGGAGATGTTTGTACTTCTACCAGTGAGAACAGGACCATGACCAGGTAGACAGTGGGCAAATGAGCTGTTCAGTTAAGACAGAACAGAGGGACACAGATCCCTGTTGTCATTCTCCACAGCCTGAGGAGCTCCCTAATCTTCAAGGACCTTGACTCAGGCCAAAGTAAGATTCATGACTCAAATGGAAAAAAAAACAAAAAAACAAAAAACAAAGTAGCATCAAGCCTGGTAGAATTGGGAATTTCTATTAAAGATAATTTAATCCAGATTTTAAGAAAGGGTTAGGAGAAAGAGAGGCAGTCTAAAGAAAGACATATCCAAGGGTAGGTATATATTTCCCAGAGGGGATAGTAGGAAAATAAGGGAGGTGTAAGTATGGGTATGGGCTCCTCAAGAGAGAATCACAGAGAGGAAGACATATCCAAGTGTGGGTACATACCTTTCAAGGGAGAGAGTTCCAATGAACTGCCCTAATAATAGTAATACATTCTATTTTGGTGACTTTCAAGTTACATCTCAATAACTTATTAAGAAACCTTTTCATTGTTCATTTTTTTCTCTTTCTCCTTTGATAAATGTGACAAGTGAGGTTGCACAAGAATTGCAAGATAAGGTAAAAGCGACATGTACTCTCCCTGTAAATGGACTTTATGGATTCCTAGGAAGGAATACAAGACTCAAGTAGCTGTTAATTGTGCTAGAATTCTTGCTTTTCTACTTGTAAGAGGCCTCAACCAGATTGCTCTGTGAGGGGCTTCTCTCTCTTCTCATGTCCCCATAAATTTCCTGTCTTTCTAACTAGCAACAGGGCAAGAAACTCACACTTGTGGCTAGACTTGCAGATAAGCCTTTCTTCTGTCAGGTTCCAGAGTCAACAGTGATGCTTAAGGTCTGGATATATTTAGTGATAGTGAGAACAATCTCTATGCCTCAGAGAAGAATCTCCGCTATTAAAAAACCTCAGTTGTGACTATACTGAGAAAATGGAAACCCTGAGAATAAGAACCTCTTGTTAAAATGTCCAATAAATAACTTCATTAGTCATGTTGGATAGGCTTTAAAAACAAGAAAAACAGAATATAGGGAACATAAATTACATGAACCACTCTGTAAGCCTGAGAGTCATCCTGTAAGTCATCCTATTGCGTTCTCAGTTCTGGGCCCCTTGAGGGTAAGATCTTTATTTGTTCTATCCTCTCCTGGGTGCCTGGCTTTGGCCTCTCAGTGTAGTTGACACAGCATGGATTAACACACCTTCAAGAGGTGTCCAGAATTCTTGCTTCGCTTGAAGCAATCCTAACAGAACCAAAACCTGCCCCTCTTCACTGCCGGAAATCAGTTCCAAAGCTGGCCCTCCTGCAGCCTCTCAGTGTATGCCAGCTGCTTAAACTGAGCCACGATCCTTATTAATGTTATAACGATGCATTGCAGTGACTGCTCTTCTCCAAGAGATGCCAGGACATTAGATGGCTAATATCAACCACTTCAAAGACACGGTGGTGACCGAGGATGAGTACAGCACATATTCTATCTTCTTCTTTTAAAACATCACCTTTATGCCCGTGTGAGTACCTACGTACATGTATGTGTGTGCACGACATGAATGCAGTGTCTGCAGCCATGTGAGTGCTGAGAACTGAACCTATGTCCTCCACAAGAGCAACAAGTGCTCTTTAACTGCTGAGGCAGCTCTCTGGCCCCTATCTCCTTCCTCTTAAAATGAATGCAATAAATTCTTCCCTCCAACCCCTGGGTATTTTGCACTAACTGTTCTCTCTGCTTCAAATCCCCTCTCTAAAATTTTACAGTTTATGTGTGGTTGTTATCTGTCTCCCCACTAAAGCTTAGCTCTTAGAAAGAAAGGAATTATTTCTTGTTTCTTCACCCCGTATCATAAACTTCTAGAACACTGTGCATACTCACACATGTGTTTGCCTCATCATGGAGAATAAGTGGATGGAATCCATCACAAATAAGTTCATGCGACCTGTTGGATCATCCACAATAACCGTGCCTTCTTAGGAAGGCTTGGAAATCAGCTCCAGTCCAGTGAACAAGAGGTGATTCTGCTAGGTAGTGTCTCCCCCACCCCATCCCTTCCTCTCCTTGCACTCTTGAACCCACCTTCACTATATAACAGCAGGTGTCCTCTGGTTTGCTGTTTCCACATAGGCCTACAGGTGCCTCAGGGAAGAGGTTGTGCCTTTCGTAGTTCTATGTCTCTAGCTTCCGATATGTGTTAGGTACCAGAGGGGCAACAGTTAAATGATTTTTCTAAAGGAACAATATCATCGAGACCTATAACACACACTCCCACCCAAAAAGCACATATTGAAATCTGTAGTCAATAGGATATTATTAGCTGAATTCATCACCATTGTATATTTGGAGAAGATTTGGCAAGTCTCTCAATTTGAGTCTCAGTTTCCTAAACTAGTGAACAAATGTCAAAATTACAAAGTAGACTCTCCTGGCATGGAATCTGGACCATAATATAAAGAGAAATACTCCGCAATGCTGTAATGCCAAATTTCAAAAGCCTGAAAGATCCCAGAGGTCTAAAATCTCAAAAGGTTAACATATAAACATTCTACATTTTTGTTTAAAACTGTATTTACTTATAAAGAAGAATCTCTTGAGGAATATATGAAACACTATAGAACAGTCATAGGCCACTCTGCAATAACAGACATGCTCCTGAAAATATAAACACACAGGTTTACTGAGACAGCAGCACAGACACAGCAGCTCTGACAGACAAACTGAAGTCGTGAAGAAACAGGTCAGAAAGCAGAACGTATTGATGCCTAGCTCTGCAACTGGGAAACATTCAGACAGCTTCATAACTACAGTCAGCCCAAATGCCATAAAGGACAGACACCTCAAGCCTTCCCACAAGCTAGATCAAAAACTGGTGGGCTCCCACCACATGCGGAGTTGCCCTCTAAGCTGAGATCTTAAGGAATTTCATATTACGCAAATGTAAGGTTCTTTAGACATATTTTCATTTATTAGGTGCACAGACACGGCTGACATACAGTCAGCATTAACACTGCGAAATGTACTTCAAGGTCTATACTTGCAAGAGGATACATGAGCCAAATTATAACTCTCTGAAGGTCTCCAGAGAATTCATAGTGACAATAGGGGAGTATGACATGCACAGAGCCGCTAATCATGAAAACTGTGCTGGCATCTTAGGACAGTGAAAAAAGGAAGAAAATAAAATTGTGTTGCATTAAAATTGAAGCGTGCTTGGGATACATTATGGGGAGCTGAAGGCTTGGGACAGCTTTCAGAATTGTTAAGTGTGTTTGGGAGTGTCGGGCTGCGACCCACAGCTGCTGTAAAAGAAGGTACTTGCAGATCTCTGTGACACCTTCACCTCCGTTGCTACAGAAGCTGACCTTTTCCCAGCGGCCAGTGCGGCTTTAGGTAACGGGTGGGTTTGGGCAGTGGGGCTTTCAGGGCTCAATGTGTGGATTATGACCGAGGAACTGATGTCCCTCCTGATAAAGGCCAGTGCTGCATAGCAAAGAATCAACTTTTAAGAAACAGAGCAAAGGGACACTCAATTTAGTGAAGCTTCACATTTAAAAAACAAAAACAAAAAAACAGTGGCAATCACCATCTTGAGGTCTAAGAACAAGAAATATCATCTACTATGTATGTACCAAAACACTTATTTCAGTTTTATAATAAAAATAATATGGAAAGAATAATAAAGATTAACTCTTACTGTTTTTCAAAACAGGAGGAAATAGATAATACTATGACTTTAATATAAATTTAGATGACTAAGTAACTAGCTAAACACTAAAAGCATTTTAATTCCTCCTTAGGATTTAGGAATATAAATTATAAAAATCTCTCATTTTTGCAGAAAAAAGAAATGTTACTACAAAGATTTGGGAGTGTTTCACAAACTTCCACAGTGAAATGAGCCCATCTTGTGGCCTTTTAGAATATTACCGCTTTCCAATAAATTGTTACTTGCTACCTGCAGATCTCAATGGTGAACCCTGTGAGAAGTGGTAAGCTAACTGCTGGGGACACAAAGTGAGAACTATAAAGGACAGAGGGAGAAAATTTTTTGACAGAATTCATATCAATCTAAAGAAGAGGCAGACTTATAAACAAATACTACAGTGGAATTGCATTTCTACATAAAGCTATAAACTTTACTTTCTCAAGGAGTGGGTCCCCAGAACTCAACGAACTTGATCCACCCTGCTTCCATAAATAATAACCCTAATCACCAAAGCACTCATACCATTATAGGGTGCATTAATATTAATTTCCAGTCTGCCATTTCACAAAGAAGTGCTATAGAGTTTCTTAAACGAGTAACCCACAGAAACCTGAGAACAGCCTGCTAACAGCGTCATCTCAGAGTGTACACACGGGCATTTCCCAAACGGCTTACTGTGCGTTCCCTGGCAGTAAGTAGGTCTCTTTCTCCCTGTGTCTCTTCACACAGTCTTATCTTTCACAAAATGGAGAGGCAGACATTTATTGTGAGAAAGTTAAGGAAATGACAAGGGATATTTTAATCCGACAAGAGAGGAAGCAAGAATCCCATCATTTAGAACCCGATGGCTTGGGGGACAAAAATGGAATGGAAGGGAGTGGGGGAAGGAAGATAAGCTGGCTTGGAGGCTGGGGGAAAGCTGAGAAAGGATATGTCTGGAAGTGGTATTTCCTGTTCCAGGCTCTGAGGAAGTATCATTTTAGGAAGAGATGTCTGGGTAACATGATCAGCTACAGAGGCGGTTGTCCCTCTGCTCTTTTGAGACTGAGATGCTGAGATGAAAAGCTGAAAAAACGGCCTCCCCTGCTGCAGTGCAGGGAAAGTACTCTTCGCCCTGACTAAGTGGAGAATGCAATGGAGATACAAAAGGATCTCATACCATCGAAGGCAAGACAGTAGCAACAGGAACCAGAGTCAGATCTCCACCAGTCTAGGGAGTAAAGTACAAGATTAACAAGAAAGAGGTAGACAATAGACAAGAAGTAAAACAAACCAAAGATGTCTCAGGGGATGACAGCCATATGCATGTATGGAAAAAAAGGCACTGACCAAAATCAAGGCTGTAACGTAGGTTCCTTTCACATTCCTCCATATCTACATCTCTGCTCCTTCTGTGTGGAGCACAGTCTTCCCTTGCTTTCATTTATATCCTACACGTCTCACTCTACAAAGAGGTTCTCCCTAAAACTTTGTCTTCCTTAAAAAGCATAATAAAAGGAATTGGGGAAAGGCTGATTTTTAAATTATCCTTTCATGAAGCTAATAAGTTCTGAACACAGGGTTTCTTTACAAAATCAAATTAAGAAATAAAACTGATCTGCCCCTAGAGGCATCACAGGTGTGGCTGCTGTGTCACATGTGCATCAGTGGGTGGCAGAGAGAAGAGAGGCTATGTCTACATTCAGTGTTCTGACCTATGAACATCTAAATAATTAGTAGCCTAACATTCCCTGGAAAAAGTGAGCCTAAGACAACCACCAGTCTGGTGCCAGGGAGCTTGGACAGGGAACTAGTCTGAGACGACCACTAGCCCAGTTCCTCAAAGGCCCATAATGCACAAGCAGGGCATAGCACTCTTGAGACTATTCCTGAGATGACCCCAGACATTCAGAGTCTCCTGGCACCAGTAAGAGGAGAAAGGAAGTAGTAGACAAATAGAAGATAAAGAGAAACAGAAGGATGTAGGCACAATGAAGAGAGGCAGAACTGGACACTTGAGAGTAGTAGGGAACAGCCTGATGTGAGTAGCTAATGATGCCACCTGGGACCATGGTGAGGTCCTGCCCTGTGCTGCCACCAGATGCCATGCCTGGGTCCACCAAAGGCCAGGTGGCTACCCTGGTTTGGCTGCTGTGGGAGTTATGTTCATATCTGAGGGTTGTACAGAACTGGCACCACCCATTGCCTGGCATCATGGGAGAGCTGGTTCTTGGGGCATGAGGACAGGAGAGCTAACCCCATCCCTAAGCAGCTGCAGTACTGGTGGAGTACCCCCCAAAGCGCACACACCACATTGTAGGACTTACAGGTGAGCCATCCCCAAGGATACCAGCATGGGAGAGCTGGCCCTACCACTAATCTCTCATCAGTGACATGAATGAGACAGAGAAACCCTGTTCACCCCTCATTCCTCACCTCCTGTGTCAGGCAAGTGACCTGGGCCTCGGGCCATAAAAGCAGGAGAGCTGTGCCTGCCCCTCAACAGTTGCAGCACTCAGGAAACCAGGCCCTGAACCTCACCTGGGCAGCTCAGTACAGCTGGTCTTGGATGTTGGAGTTGGGTGAGCCGGTCCCAAGAGCATGAGTGTGGGAGAGCCAGCTCTGCCTCTTGTCTGCTGTGCCATGGCATTACTGAGAGAGATGCCCTCCTCCCCTCCCTTGCGCCCTGCCATCTCTGGCAAGGAGGAGAGCTGGCCCTGAGGTCATGAGAGTTGGAAAACTGACCATGTCCCCTGGGGGGGGGGATGATGCTGGTGAAAGCTGGCCCCAGAGGCTAAGAGTGGGAGAGCCAGCAGGATGACCAACTCAGATATCCTCAGACCCAGATCCAGGGCTTTGAATTGGCCCACCCTAACATCTACCCCATCAATGAGCTGCTGGAGTGCATGAAGGGGCCAGTGCCACAGACCCAAAACTACAGGATCTCCACGACAACAGGCAACAACAAGATATCCAAGAGTAGTCCCAGTGAAATTCCAGCATTGAGAGAATAGCAGAAGCCAGACCAATGAGTCACTGCAATGGATATTTGCAAGCAAAGAAGCGTGGACAAAAGGGTGCACTGTGGGACACACTGTGACACACTACAACTTCTACAGCAAGATTTTTATTCTCTGTTGGGGATATTGCAAGGGTGAAGGGGGGTATGAGTGGTGGGGGACATGAGTGGGATTGGGGTGCATGGCGTGAAATTCACAAAGAACCATTACAAAGTCTTTTTTAAAGAAATAATATAGAAGACAAGAGAGAAAAAATTAATTTTATGCCAACATTGGTTCTTTGATGGAAATGTGCAAGATGTAGATGTAGAATTTTCTTTTTCTTCATTTTTCTTTTTTAAGTCAGTTGCTTCAGCAAATACTTTAAACACTCATCTTACACCAAATGTCATACAGATAACTGGTACAAATATTTAAAGGACCAAGGATTTCTTCTTTCTCCAAGGTTTTTGACATTAGATGAAGTTTTTTTTTTTCAACAGTCTGCTCAACAAGCATGTATTGATGGCTATCTGAGCACCTCAGGCTGTGACAATGTGCTGGACGTAAACAGTGGGACCAGAAAGTGTCAGGGTTTCACCAAGACAAACCATGGACTTGGAATCGTGAAAGAAACAAGAAGATAATGATGTTATGACTGCGTTCAACCAACTAGGCTATAGGGTTGCTCCCTCAAAGATAAAGGTTTAGGGTCAATTTCCCAGTTAAGAAATTGCATGTCAAGTATCAATGTAACAGTTTCATTCACAGATTCCTTCCCAATAAATTAATAGTTCTCCTCTTGTGCTACCACTCCCAACTGAGTCAGCCCATTCAGTACTATCAGCTATGGCTATGCACCAGCGAACTATACTAGATGCTTGAATTAAACAATCAGTAAGACCTGTCAGATCCTACCATGTTGGTTTTGCCCATTAATCCTCCCTCTCTAAAGGGCCCCAGGACTCTAGACCTCTGTATTTCAACTGTGCATTGCTACAACACTTGAAGCAACAAGCTTCAAATGCTGTGAGTTTTATTCAGCTCAGTTTGGAATTTCAAATTGAAGGTCGAGAGGTTCCATTTTCTAGAGGCCTCTCGAGGTGGAAGAAGAGCATAGGAGAACATAGGTCATATGAGTGCCTGAATCTTAAGCCAGGAAGAAGACAGAAAGAATGGGCAGGGTTCTGCAGTATCTTTTGGAAGTAAGTACTCAGTTATCTAGAGGGCCTCCCATTGGACCCTACTCTCTAACCACCATGTTCTAGTGCCACCACCATGGATAGAGTTGACACATAGGGATTTTGTGAAGCACAATACAAAAATCACAGCAACTTTTTTCCTTATATCAAACTTGTTCACACAACCACCCACCTTGACAGTTGTAAGTAACCAGCAAAGAGCCAAGTCACTCCAGCATCATACTTAACTCGGGGCTTCTATAGGAGGCTCCCGCCTGCTCTGAGTGACAGAAAGGAAAATAGAACAAGTCCTACTCAGAAGTCTGTTCTTGTTTTCTCATAGGGTCCCTTGTATCCCAGGCTAGCCTTGAACTCATTTATGTAGCTGAGGATATCCTTGAACTCCTGATCTTGTCTTCATTTCCTAAGAGCTGGAATTGCAGATGTGTACCTCCATGCCCAGTTTATGTAGTGCTGGAAATTAGACTGAGGGTCTTGTGTAAGCGAGAGGCATGTGCTCTACAAACAGAGCTATGCTACTCAGAAATTTTCAACATCATTTTAGAGTTTCTGTTACCAAAAAAACGCTGTATATGACAGGCTTCTCTCCAAGAGCAGAACCTATAGAACACATAGCTGTTATAAGAGGGATTTCTTAGGTTCATTTACGCATTATGGACTCTGTAGTTCAACAATGGCTGTCTGGTGCTGAGGAGGCTGGCAACCTGGTAGCTGCTCAATCCATGGAGCCCAATCACTCAGCAATCCCAGCCTTGTACTGAGAGCTGGCAGATTCCAGAGAGTGCTGATCTTCAGTACTAGTTAAAGGCCAGTGAAGCCACAGACTGATGTCAGCAAAGGATGACAGTGGTAGTAACAGACTCGTTGGCTCAGCAGGAGGCGGTGCACTGCTCTTTCCTTGAAACACCTCATATCTGGGTGGCAGACTGGAGCCCAGTTCGAGGGTAAGTATTCCTCTCCCTGTTAACCTTCAAAGACATGCACAGCTGCATGTCTCCTCTGGGATTCTAGGGCCTGTAGAGCTTACAGTAAGATTAGCCATCATAGCCTGGGAAAGAAACACAGCAATGTTCTCACTCACAATTCCCCCTTTGCTGGTCTCTCCCCCATTCCAGGCCTCCATGAAGCCCAGGTCAAAGTAGGCATCCCTCCTCCTGGGTACCACATCCTATATCCTTCTGATTCTAAAGACTTTAGTGGGATCCTTCTTAAGTCCTCCAAGCTTTGAATGTTGTTTATTAAAGATGATCCATTAAAATTCAGAAAACCCTGTCCTCTTTGAAGTGACTAGCTCTTGCAATTGCAATCCAACCTTCTGGAGTACTGCCCACTGTGAATAATGTCATTGGAATATGTAATCTCATTATTCCAGGTTTGTCCTCTTCCCATATCACTGAATGGGTGAAGAACCTTAAAACAGTACAAATAATTTCAGCCTAGAGGAATAAGAAACTCAGCTTAAAATCTCTAAATTGGGCTCGGTTGCTTATACTTGGATAATTACTTTTAAAATGTTAGTCTCTCATGTAATGCTTCAAGTGATTTTTCAACAGACACCAGATCTGTGTTCCTCCCTATTGAGTCCTCAAATTAATGAAGACATGGTCCTTGCCCTCACAATGCTAGACTTCCCAGGCAGATAATTATACAACTGCCATGTAGCATGCTCCCATCTCTAACAAGAAACTACCAAGTGCCTCAAGAGGATGTTTGACAGTGAGTGACCTCAGAATTAGGTGCAGAGAGGGAACCCCAGAGGATGTGGTCGATGAGCTGGTATCTGAGGGGTAAAGAGATGTTAGTTGAATAAACCACTAGCAAAGGACCATAATCTATGCTCAGATTTGGGTTTATTTCAAAAGGCAATAGCAAGGCATTGACACATAGAAACAGGGGACTGAGGACCCTTTAAAATGCCGCCCTGTCACACTAAAGAGATCACACTAAAAAGAGTGTCTGGAGGTGGGAGCCACTGTGAGGAACTGTTCCAACATTGCAGGCAAGTGTGCAGCACATCTGACTGCCCGAGCCGAGGTAACGGCAGTGGAGATGGGCAAGTACACACGCTGTTAAAGCAGGGTAAGGGTGACAGGCAGTCAGGGTGTAAACTGGTGACAGGCAGTCAGGGTGTAAACTGGTGACAGGCAGTCAGGGTGTAAACTGGTGACAGGCAGTCAGGGTGTAAACTGGTGACAGGCAGTCAGGGTGTAAACTGGTTTCAGGCTTGGGTAATCAGGCAGGGCCATTGACTGAGGAAAACTAGAAGAAATGCCTTTGAACGATCTCCAAGTGCTGTTTGGATCCTGGGTACATCGTGGCATCCTGCTCATTTGCTCTTGCATAAAATCCATTTTCCTATATTTCTCTTTACTAGCAACAATCACATTACCATTTGGAGATCTGAACAGGGTTGAAGACCCCTAATCCTGTCTTTTCACACTACCTAGAGAGAGGCAATATTTCTCTCCAAAGGACCACATTATGAATATTTTTTATTTTGCGGTGCATACAGTCCCTGTCACACTAATCTCTCCTGCCACTGAAGTTAAAAAAAAAAGAAGCGATAAAACATATAAGGGGAGAGATGACTAAGCAGCTATGAGTACTTGCTGCTCTTAGTTTGGTTCTCTGTGCCGCAATGAGAGGTTTATAACCAGCTGTAACTATACTCCAGGAGATCCAACATCCTCTGCTAGCCCCCTCAGGCATCAGCACGCAAGTAGCAGACACGCGAACACATACATACATGTAAAAAATAAGTCTTATTTGTGAAATGTAAAATAGGGTCAGAAAACTAGCTCAGTAGGTAAAGGTGATTGCCACCAAGCCTGATGACCACCCCCCAGGAACCACTCAGTGTAGACTTGTCCTCTAACCTCCTCATTTGCCATGGCACATGCCACCCTCTCCTCAAGACAAATAAAATATACTCTTAAAATTATATACATATATATGTAATTTATATATAATGTACATATGTAAAAGGAAAAACTAAGCTGTGTCCTAATAAGGCATTTAAGGTTTAGTGCTGGAGAATGAACCTCTGACCTTGGCATGCTAAGAATATGCCCTACTATTTAACTACACCTCCACCCACAAGTAAAACTATCTAAAATTACACCATTGGTAGGATTTGACCTGTGTACAGAAAGGTGACACACCCTTTTTGCAGAATATTTGATCACATTGTGAACCTCAAGTTTGTGAATTGAAAAATCTGTCTCTAATTATGTGATGGCTCAGCCTTTAATCCATGAGCTTTCTATTTACTGTAAATAAAGTACTTGTGGTGTGTATCTGCCCTAGCACACACCTTTAATCCAAGAGCTTTCTGTACACAGGATTAAATAAAGTTAATCCTAGGTCAAGAGGCAAAGCAAGAAACCAGTTGACAGGGATTAACAGAATAGGACATTGAGTTGGAGGGTTTTAAAGCATGGATAAGAAAAAGGTGCTTTTTACCTCTGGACTTTTTTCCTCTAGGGTTTTGAGCTGAATAGGAAAATCACCTGGGTGCTCTCTCTGTCTCTCTGAGCTAGAAAGTTTTCACCCCAGCATCTGGCTCCTGAGTCTTCATTGGTAAAATCAAATGACTGTGATATTTTAGTTTTCTAAAACAATACACCCTGTTCTAGACTTTTGTTTCCAATACATCCTGGCATTGTAACATCATTCCGCACCTCTGGACATGCTTTCTCTTAAGGAGCTTTAAGATCATTTCTTCATTTGGGGGAGAGCAGATATCAAGGCAATATCACAACATCATTCAAGGCTACTGGGCTTTGTGAAACCAACTTCTGTTCCCATTGTCAAAGGATGCTTTCTTTGTTAATATCCACTGTGCCTTGTGCTATTTTAATGACAAGATAAACAGAACCTCATTGTCCTGGTTGCTTCTTATCATTCCTAAACAAAACGAACTTGAAAAGAATCATTACTATCTTTTTTTTACATATGTGTTTGAAATCAGAAGTATCTTGACATGCAATATAGGAAATTTAAGCAGTGTGACTTCTGTGTGTGTGTAGAGACTAGAGGACAGCGTTAAGTGCTGCTCTTTAAGGGTTGTGGTATGACCCCCTACTCAAACCTCATGTGTAGACTCTTGTGTTTGAATGCTTGGCCCATACTGAGTGGCACTATTCAAGGTGTGGCCTTGTTGGAGGAAGTCTCTGTGTGTGGGGGGGGCGGGGAGGGGGCTTTAAGGTCTCCTATGCTCAAACTACACCCAGTGTGGTGCAGAGTCTCCTTCTGCTTCCTGTGTATCAAGATGTAGGACTCTTGGCTCCTCCAGCACCATGTCTGCCTGCACACTGCCATGTTTCCTGCCATGATGATAATGGACTAGACCTCTGAAACTACAAGCCACCTCAATTAAATGTTTTACTTTATCAGAGTTGCTGTGGTCATGGTGTTTGTTCACAGCAGCAAAACCCTAACTATGACACGTGTCACCCATTTTTTTGGGGGGTGGATAGGGTCTCCCAATGGCCTGGAACTTGCCAAGCAGGCTAGGCTGGCAGTTTCCCAAGTTCCAGGGATCAGCTTATCTCCAATTCCCCAACAATGACATTCCAAGCCCAGTCACCACCTCTAGTCTTTCTATTCTCAATATGTGGATTCTGGAGAGTGGACTCAAGTCTTCATACTTGCAAAGCAAGCACTTGCCAACTGAGCTCTCCTGAGGCCCTCATAGTACAGCTTTTACCTCTGTTGAAAATCAAGTCAACATAATGGCAGAAGTCCTGCCATCTCCCCACTGCCAGTTCAAACCCAAGCCCATATCCTGGACTATGCGCTCCTGCTACACACTATCAAAATCATCCGAATGCTTTATGTGAATTGAAAACTGAACTCACATCTGAACTGAGATCCTGCATCCATCTGATTATACTAGTTTCCTCCTCCCCACTTGTCACTTCATAGCAAAAATGAAAGTCCTCACATTGGCTCGTTGATAAGGTGCATGTGAGTCTCTTCCTTCCTAGCTTGCTCCAGCTTCCTTATGGTTCTCAAACTGGATAAACATTTTCTCATTCCAACCCTTTTGCACTAACTTCTGGCCTGGAGCACATTTATTTAGAATAACTTAAATTATCATAAATACTTGAAATGCTTAAATACTCGAAAACACGCTATGACAGCATGAGAAATGAAAAAACACAACCAACAAGTAAGCATTCATGTTTCTTGATTTTTTTTTCATTTTACTTTTTTTGGTTTTTCAAGACAGGATTTCTCTGTGTAACAGGATGGGCTGTCCTGGAACTTGCATTGTAGACCAGGCTGACCTCGAACTCACAGAGATCCACCTGCCTCTGCCTCCCAAATTCTGGGATTGAAGGTGTGAGCCACCATGCCCGGCCGTACTTCTTGATTTTAATTAAAGTAAAAACTCAGTAAAGGTTATAACTTCAGCCAGGAATAATAGCATATAAACCAGTGGCCATCTAAAATAGGAAGGACCCTGAGGACCTTGTTTTCACTAAATCTGCAAAAGTGGATTCCAGTCCCAGCCCCAAATATCTGGCCTGAAACAATCACAATAAAATTCTTATACTGATATGTGAAACATTGGGCACATTGGAGAACATGATATTTGAGCTCTGTGTATCATGTGGAAAATGTATAATTGCCATGAGTTTTCTGAACTTTAAATTAAAAAGCTGAGCCTTTCCTTTACTCCAGTGATCACATCACTGGAGGGTATTAATAAATTACATTATCGAGCCTCGTAAGGGATCTATTTTGATTAGCTAATAACAATAAATAAACATTTTAAGTCAAATATTTCTTTAAAACCTGAGAAAATAAGAAAATTGGAATTTTAACACAGTAAGAGAACTGTATTTCTGTCTCACAAGAAAAAAATATGCAGTTTATGTTGGTTTTACTACATTTCTGATTATTTGATAGAAAAAAAACCAAAGGATTCTAACTGATTCTTTGAAGTATTGACACTTGGAAGAACTAATTCAGGTACAGATTTCACAGTCAATATGATTACACACGTACAAAAGGATGAGCCAGGATTCTAGAACTTTCCTATGAAGCAGATGGCTTCGTGGAAATACATAATTAACCCAACACTCAAGAGACTAAACTCATTGGCACAGGTGACAACTTCCTGAACAGAATACCAATACCTCAGGCTCTAAGACCAACAATTAAAAAATGGGACCTCATGAAACTGAAATACTTCTGTAAGGCAAAAGACACTGTCATTAGAACAAAACTGCAACCATAGATTAGGAAAAGATCTTTACGAATCCCACTTCCAACAGAGGGCTAATATCCATAATTTATAAAGAACTCAAGAAATTAAACACCAAGAAACCAAATAATCCAATCAAAAAATGGGAAACAGAGCTAAACAGAGAATTCACAATGGAGGAAATCTCTAATGGCAGTGAGACACTTGAAGAAATGCTCAACATCCTTAATCATCAGAGAAATGCAACTAGTAACACATTGTTTCCAGGTGTATCTGTTGGAGATAGTTCCAAAAGACATTAGTGTAAAAAAATATGGCTAATTAAAGTATTTATATTGTTAATTGGTTTGGCAGCCGTTAATCTTTAATCAGACATTATAAATGAGCACACAGGACACCACGTGGATTTTAACAAGCCTTGGCCTGAATTGTGCAATCCTAGCCCATCTAAGCTAGCTCTTAATTCTATTACCCAAATATGAACCCATATATACATACGTCCCCTTGGACTTCCATTCTCCACAATATGCCGATGTTCCTGGCCATGTGGAATGAGGTTCCTTTTTCTAACCCATGGTGTGTGCCTCCTTCTTGCTGCTCCTGGCTGGAATGCTTCTTCTCTGTCTAAAGTGCAGGCTTCCTGTTGGAAGTCCCACCTTTCTCTGTCTTTGCCCAATCTCAGGCCTCGGCATTTTATTTAACCAATCAGAGTCAATGTAAGAAACAGACAGCAAGCAGGACCAATTAATTAACATTTAGAATGCTTAACACTACCCCAACACATTAGCACCTGAATTGGGAGACTGCATAAAGAAGAACAACCTAACCAATGTGGGTAGGTATCAACTAATCCACTGAAGACCCAAATAGAATAGAACAATAGAGGAAAATATCTCTCTCCTCCATTTCTCCCCTCCTTAGCTGGACCATCCATCTTCTCTTTCTATCAGACACTTCGATCCTGACTCTCCTGCCTTCACACTCACACGATTGCACCACTGACTCTCCTGGGTTTCCAGCTATCAGATAGAATCTCATGAGACTTCTTACCTCTATAATCACATAAGTCAATTTGCATTAATAAATGTTTTCACGTGCAGTCATATTCTACTTAATGACAGCATATGTTTTGAGATATGTACTCCATAGATTTTTGACACTGAGCAAACAACATAGAGTATGATTACACAAACTAAGATGGCCATGATGTCACAGGAAATCTAATCTTATGAAATCACTGTCGTAGATGCAGTCTGTCACAAAGTATGACAGTATGTATACATGGTTCTGTCTCTGAAGAAGCCTGTCTAGGCAAGCTCCATGACATCTGATCCTATTGACTCTTCCCCTCTTTGATGTTCTTCCCTTCCTGAGTTCATACACATTATTGTAACGAAAAATCTTCCTTTACCCAAATATTCAACTCTCCACTTTTAAGGGTAAGTTTCATTTCTCCTAAAGGATGTCAGAGTGCTTTATACCACCAAAACCATTCCTTTCAACCCTTTCACTTTTAGATAGAACACTCTAATTGTGTAAGTTATAAAGAAGCGGTCAAAATTAAGTGGATAGTCATGGCAGTAGACACCCAATCTGATTTCCTGATTACATTCCCAGTGGATAAAGACAGCTATAATGACTTCTAAAAGACTCACATTTGTTCTCATGAGAACCAAGATCCAGGAGGGATGGAGTATTTCACAGACTAGTGAGCACCTTTCTCCTGAGTAGTAAGCTTCACTGAATTTTTGTGTTTTTATAAATGAACTATTTCATAGTTCAAAGACAGAGACATTAAAATAGCTCACTTAAAAAAAAAGAATGACTCAGATCATTCAAGAATTATATACAAGCAAATGGATTTTGACCTCATTAAGGTGAAACTACACTTTTCAATATGGGGAATTAGCATGGGCTGCTGGTTTTCTCACCTTAAGTAAATCCTGGAGAAACTATAAAAGCAAACCAGATTCCAAGAATAAACATCAATTAGCAAAACCACAGGAGCCCCCCTTATGGAAAGAGAGAATTGCCCTTTGAATAGGTGAGGGAGATTGAGAAACCTTAATGTATAGTCGAGTCAGAAGTCGGAGTGACCCGAATACCTGCTACTTACAGTTGGCATATGAAGCCTGGGCCTGAGACTGAGTGTATCACCTGCAAGGTCTGTGCTACACCAGATACTGTTTGAAGGGATTTAAATTATAAAATATTCAGTTGGTGTATACAGGCCATATAGAAATAATACAGAAGAAGCTTCCTGTCTTAGTTTGGGTTTCTTTTGCTGTGAAGAGACACCACGACCACAACAACTCTTATAAAGAAAAACATTAGGGCTGGCTTACAGTTTTAGAGTTTTAGTCCATTATCATCATGGCAAGAAGCCTGTCGGCATCCAGATAGATATGGTGCTGGAGAAGGAGCTGAGAGTTCTACATCTTGATCTTCAGGCAGCAGAAGGAAACTGTGTAGCACACTGGGTATAACTTGACCCCATGGGAACCCCAAAATAATCCAGGCCATCATCATTGGTTACTCTCTAAAAACTTATGGTAAGGCTCTGTTGCTAAAGACAAGACCTACATAACTCATTAAATAAGTAGAAGTTGATCTGGTGCCTTTTCAACCATACCTAGTGGTATTTGGATGTACCCTGTACACTACCAAAGGAGCAAGGTAAAAACCACCTCAGCTACAAACCCTTCCATCTACAAGGTGACCTGCCTACAGAATGCACTAGTGCAATAGTGGTAGAAAGCTTGTGGGAGTAACCAATCAATATCTGGTCCACTCAATGAGATTGAAACCACACTTGACACTATTTGGATGACCAAGAATCTGAGATTAGGTAGATCATGGACCTATGGGTCCAAATTCTATTGTTTTGCTAAAGGAACATAGCAATAAAATGGCTCCTAACAACATTCTGTTATCCTCATAGATCTGTGTCTTGCTCAACCATCATTAGAGATGCTTCCTCTTGCAATGATGGGAACTAATACAGAGTCACACAGCTAGACAATGTGCAGAATGTGAGAGACCTTGAAGTAGAACAGGGGTGCTGCCAGGAGCTGACATGTCTGATTGTCAAAAATGTCTTAAATTAATAAAAATATTTTTAAAAGCCATATTCTGTAGATCTCTGAGGTTTTTGAAGATCACCTATCTATCTCAGTATATTTGAATAGGCAAATGTTGCTGGTCTCTAGTTATTTACTATTTGATTAACTAAGAAAAACCTGTGGTTAACTAAATTAGTACTTAACAAAACCACAAGTTTGATTTACTGATTATTAACTGGCATTTCTTAATTATCCTAAACAGTTTGTGATAGCTTACAAAATGACTAGAACATCACATTGCATTTGTAAGAATTATATAGGTGCAATACCTTAAAAAGAGTTGATATATGTTATGTTGTAACCAAAATATAACCATAATTTTATATCAATATACAAAGATTTATGAGTAGATTCAATAATCTACCCTTTTTCCTATTATTCATATAATATTTCTATATCTCCCTTTTTGTCTAAATAAAAAGGAAAGATTTTAATTCTACCACAGTAAAACTATTTACAATAATAAAACTATTTCTGTCAATCTTTCCACAATGTCAAGCTTGGTTGTATTTAGCAATCTTAAGACTAAGTATTTTTGAGTTGAAAGTTCTATAAAATGTTCATGTCAGCCTCATATGAACTCAGCAATTTGAATTTCCTGAGCAGTTTGTATTCCAAAGCTGATCTTTGAATGGTGTTTGTCAGCTTAGTGGCAATTCCTGGCTAGGTTGAATATAGCAGTCAACCAAAATGTGCCCACTGTTTGCACAGAACCTGGCAGCAGAAGAGGCATGGGGCAGTTTTTTCCCATGGTTAGCATTACACAATCCAGGTAGATTCATAGTTGTGGGGCCCCATTATCTTCTTGGAAACTTAAAAGTTTACCATTAGGAATGGTAGAAAACCTAAGCATTTTAAATGCCATATTTAGTGGACCACAATCTATTAAGTACATCAGAGGTACACAAACTTTGTTCCTAGCTACTTTCTTCAGACTCAAAGCTGAGAACACACACAGGAAGCTAGTGAAGTTTATTTCTAAAAATAGTCCTCTGATGACTACTAGTATCATGACAGAAAGTTTCTATATACATAATAATCTTATAGGTTTTGAGATAATATTCAGACCGTAAGAAAAGCTTTAAAGAGTCAAATGAAAACCAAAAGATTATGAGATTAGCGGCAATAGTCATTTACTTTCTGTTTTCCTCTGTCCCATACCAGGTGGCTCTTCTGATATGAGATAGAGATTTTGGACTTTCCTTTAACAGGCATGCGTGGGTTTAGAGAAGGAGAGACTTGTGCTTCAGTCCCAAAGCCAGTTGTAATTGTTACTCAAATTGGGACCACATAAAGACCATTTGCCACTTATGTCTGTAGAGGGCAGAAGAGACAAAATGGAGGCGGGCAAAACTACTTGGCCAATTTAATCCTTTTCTTGAGACATTTTGTCTTGATGATCCATTCTTTTTCTTCAGATGTTTCATTTGTCCAGTGGTCTCTGGATTCCTTAGTTAGATGCTTTTGTTCTCCAAGAAACATAAAAATAAAACCCTGCCCTGACCCTAAATCTGGAGATTCCCTTTTGGCAGGTTATATTTTCCCTAGTGCAATTTTTTTTTTTTTTTTGGCAAAAGAAAAAGTATATCTCAATTGAAATTTTAAAGGTCATTTTGAAATTTTGAAACTAAATATACCATTAACTCTATTTTCAGAGCAGAAAAGACATTCACTTTGCTTTTCAGTCTGCCTCTTACAGGCAGCTTTTAAATTTAAATCACTATAACTCCTATTTGCCTGCCTCTGCCTCCCAAGTATTGAGATCAAAGACATGTGCCTCTCAAATGCTGGGATTAAAGGTGTGAACCACCACACTGGACCTAAGCTTTTCTTTCCTTGTAACTTGCTCTATACCAGGCTGGCCTTGAATTAATAGATCTGCATTCCTCTGTCTCCTGAGTGCTGGGATGAAAGGCATGGGCTACCATCACCCTGCTTAAATATTTTATCTTAGTTCCAAATTATTATAACTCTTAGAGATTTAGAAAACAAGTTTAAACTGTGGTAACCCTTTGAATTTACTTAAAACATTTTAAATCTCTTAACTGTGTTTTTAATACCAAACAACAAAATATCCTTTTTATTTAACAAGGAAGCTCATCCAAGATGGCATGGCCATATGGAAATCTACAGTCTAACATTCTAACATGGAATTTGATAGGTGGTTTAAGAAAATCCATTTTTCATTTCAAGCCAGTAAGGTAAGTGTGCCTTTGGTAAATTATGATTCAAAACTACTATTATTTTTACTTTTTTCACTCTTGATCAAATGAAAGGCATTTGTTAGTCTTTATAAGTTAGTTTGGAATGAATGAGCAAGCTGTCTGATGAACTATCACCTTTCATTATTCAGGAGATCTCTTCTGTATTGTCATACTTGTTTATCTATTTTATCTGGGTTCTTAACCTCTGCCTCCCCTCTAACCCTTATTGCTTCCAACACCCCCAACACTAAGTAGGAGAGAAAGAAGGTTAGGGAGAAAAGGGACATAACATAGGTCTCTTTGAACTACTTCCTGCTGATTAGGGTCATCGGGTTCTTTGGGGCAATACCAGTCTTTGTGGTCAGGATATCTAGTAGTCCAGCAAACCAACAACAGCAAACATATCAGCAGGAAAAACCAGCAGCCGTATGGAAGAACAGCAGCAGGGAAAGCAGCAGCTGCTTTCTTCTTCAGGGTGCCCTTGTCTCTCTCTGTGCTCTGGCATTTATACTCTCTCCAGAATCCTCAGAATTAAACTATCTACAGCTGACAAAACAATGCCCTGCTAGAGACAATCACAGTTAACAGCTGTGGACAAACTGAAGCAGCCCATATCCACATTTGGGATGAAAACAAAAACAAATGCACATAAAATAACTGGGTTTTTTAAGAAACCAAATCTCTCACTACACTCCTGTTTGAATCTAATTTTATCAATCTTGATGTATCCATAAACTTTCTTCTCCTGTGGAAACAAAGACAAAACCTCTTCCCCAACATAGCATATATCCTGGTTTCCATTCTGAGGTTAACACATATTTAAGATATATAGACTGATTTAATTCAGCAGTTTTTTTCCTACTAGCCAATGTCTCTCTACAGCTTTTGTTCCTTTCTCATTAGCATTTAAAAAATTTAAAGTTAATAAATTACTTTGTAATCTATCTCTGGGGGTCATTATTACCCCTTTCTGTTTATTAAGCATATCCTTTTTTCAATATTTATTTATTTATTCAAGTTACATCTCAATCACAGACCCCTCCTGTAGGAGGAACAAGGTCTGCCATTGAGCAGAAACAAGGCCTACCATTAAATATCACATGCATGGCTGGGCTTCCATGTGCAGCTGACCCGAGACCTGCCCAGGCACGCCCAAACATGCTGGGTCTGAGACCTGCCTGGAGATTGATGGTGCCACACTGGGTAGTGAGACAGGAGCCACTGAGGAAGAGCAGCAGCAACCTGCAGTTCGGGAGCCAATGGGACTCTGGTTGGAGGTTATAAAGGGAGCTCCCTCTTTTTGAAATAAATGAGTCTGCTTTTGCCACTTACCGGACTCCCAGAATCTGGGTCATTGATTCTGTGCCAGCTCATCTCTGCCCCCAAGAGTCCTGGGCATGGGCCCTGGCAACACCCACCCTGCTCCCATTCCAGTCCCACCCTCTTGTACTCTTTCCCCTCTCCCTCCTATCCTCTTTTTTTTTTTTAATATAAGGTGAAATTCCCCCCCCAACATCTCTCCCTTTTAGTCCAATAAAAGGCTTTTTTTCTTATAACAATAAATACAATACAAAACAGTAAGAAGAATTAGGCAACAATCATGAAAATTATAAGATATGGCATACATTCCCAATGTCCAGTCCATATATATTTGGCAATTAATAATAATATTTTATTATCTATCTATCTCCATGAGTTTAAAGTTATATACCTAATTCAGTTTCCATCCTAACTTGCATTATCAACTTTAAAAAAAAGTCTTCTTAGACCTAGAACATCCTCTTAATTCCTAAACAACTTAAAACTTAACTGTGAGACTATTAACTATCTAGTCTTCAACCACATCAGAGACCTGAGTAGGATAAATATATCTGAATAAACAGAAAGTGCAGAGCAAGCAGCTTCCAAAACTAAGAAATGACAGACAACTGGCTGCCTGGACAGTCCCCATCTTTAAATGTCATATTCTACAGATCTCTTGAGGTTTTTGAAGACCATCTATCTATGTCTATGTATTTGAATAAGCAAATGTTGCTTGTCTATTAGCAACTTGATTTCTGATTAACTTAGAAAACATCGGTGATAAACTAAACTAGTACCTAACAAAATGACAAGTTTGAATGACCATTAGTTTGCATTTCTTAATTATCCTAAACAGTTTGTGATAGTTGCTATCAAAAGGCCTAGAACTTCATATTGCATTTTTAAGAATTACATGGGTACAATACTTTAAAAAGAGTTAACCTTAACTTTGTGTCAATATACAAAGATCTATACCAATGTAGTCAAATATAACCTTAATTTTGTACCAATATGCAAAGATATAAGAGTATATTCAATAATCTACCCCTTTTTCTTTATCATGTCTATATCAATTCTATATCCCTTTTTTTCTTTTCAAGTCTTTTCTCTCTACATAGGAGAGAAGGAAGGATAGAGAAAAGAAAAAGAGATAAATCCCTGGGTTTAATCTCCTAATCCTTGTTTAACAAGACCATTTAACAACTTGTAACCAATCCCCCTAAATAACAGCAAACATCTATAACCCATCAAATGACCAAAAAACAAAAAACCACCCACCCCACCTTCTGGGAATAGGATGTCATTCTCTTAAAATTGCTTCCTGCTGATGTGGGATGTAGGAAACCTGTTTGGGGACCAAATAAGAGTGGAAAAATGGTTAAGCAAGTTAATAGTACCATTTGTTGTCCAGTCTTTTTGTACTCAGCTATTTAAATGTCCTGAGAAGTTTGTAGTCAGAAACTGAACATTTGGTGGGAAAGTTCAGGGCTTTACTGAAGTACTGGCTGGAATAGTCTGTGAGGCTGGACAATCTTAGCTAGCGTTTTGAAGTTGTTCTGGACATAGATTTTTGAGGAAACAGTTATTGAGGCAGCCTGCGAGACTGGATCAAATGGGATACTTTTCCTGTCTTCTTTGGTGTCTGGTCCCTTTCCTTCTGAAGTTTCAGTTGTCCAGTGGTCCCTGGACTCCTTAGTTGATGCTTTTAATCTCCTGGAAGGATTAGAACAGAACCCTACCCTAATCCTCACTCTGGGGTGTTACAGAGTAGATAATATCTTTCCTAGAGCAAATTGTGTTTTTTGACAGTATAAAAAGTATTATCTTTCAATTGAGATTTTAAAAATTATTTTGAAATTTTGGAGCTAAATATACTTTTAAATGTATATATTTTGAGATCACAAAGGACAATTCACTTTGAATTTCAGCTTGCCTTTTGCAAGTGGCTTTTAAACTTAAATCATTGTAAATCCTATGTGCCTGCCTCTGCCTCCTGAGTGTTGAGATCAAAGATGTGTCCCTCCCAATTGTTAGGATTAAAGGTGTGCACCACCACCCCTGGATCTAAGTTTTCTCTATTTGGAGCTTGCTCTGTGTCAGGGTGGCCTTGAACTCAGAGATCTAAGCATATCTTTTAAAGTGCAATTAGATCTTTCTGTAAGTGCTTGTCCTGTAGGATTATATAGTATACCTGCAATATACTTTATGTTATAATATGCAAAAAACTTTCATTTTACTAGAGACATATGCTGTAACACTGTCAGTCTTAATTTGTACAGTTGTCCCTATAATAGCCACAACTTCTAATAAATGTGTAATTACAGAATAATCCATTTCAGAACTTAAACCAGTTGCCAATTGAAATCCTGACTATGTATCTATGGTGTGGTACACATACTTTAATTTTCCAAACTCTGCAAAAATTAAACATGTCATTTCATTTTCCAAATTTAATTTCTTTGGGTATCTTTTGAGTTACTTCCTGCAGGTAACAATGTGATCAAATATCCTGCAACAGGTATCATGAATTTCAAGAAAAAAACAATCATCTGAGTCAAATATTGGTAAAAATTTGAATGGGGGAGATAATCCTCCTGTTTGCCAAGAAGCACCTAGAAGTTGATATGAATGAGAGCAGTTCCAATGATGGAGATGTCACCCTCATAAGCTGTGTGTCGGTACATCAGACTCAGTTTGTACCAGCAAAGCTGACTGTGGTGACACATTGGGATGCCGTTAGCTGGTTAAATACCAATGAGGGCATGGGCTATCCTTGTGTAGTCTATGTCATTTTTTGATACCTTGGACATGAATATACATTTTAATATGATACTTTAAATGTCCTGTAAGATATCATACTTAATTTAGTAGTTAATTCTTTTTCAAGTGAATAATCTGCTTTTAAAACATTCTTTTCTCAGGGTTTTGAAGATGCTAGACAAGCTGTCTACCAATGGATAACACAATCAGCTATTGATTTTATAACATGGTCCCTCTTTGTGGTCCAGACTGGCACTGTAGTCACTATGTTGCTGAGGCTAGCCAAGAACTCTTAATCTTCCTGCCTCCATCTCCTGAGTGCTAGGAATCAGACATGTACCACCAATATTGACTCTCATTCTTTTCAGATTGAGTTTTTTTTTTTTCAGGGGGAGAGTGTTTGTGGTTTGTTTTGAGTGGTTGATTTGTTTTGGTTTTGAGACAACTCTCTCTATACACCCCTTCCTGGCCTAGAACTCTAAACCAGACAGGCCTAGAACTCCTAGAGACCCACCTGTCTCCACCTCCTGGTACTGTGATTAAAGGTATGTGCCACCATTCCCTGCTTGTGTTTTAAATAAATGAAAGACTTGGAGTTGGGGGGAGCGAATTTTTGCCTGAAACATGCTGTTTGGAAGCAAAAATTGTAACTCAAATCACACAGAAATGTGAGATAGTCCAGGTTTTTAATGGAAATACAGGAGGAAGAAGTGGAAGATTTAAGAAGAGAGAAAGTAAGACTTTCTGTTCAAACTTCCCAGAAGATGGCTCATCTGGAACAGAAATGTGTTTATAGGCCAAGGATAGTGGAGCACCTTATTACTCTTAGCACTCAGGGGCAGAGACAGGCAATTCTTTCTGAGTTCAAGACCACCCTGGTCTACATAGTGAATTCTTAGTCAACTGGAGAAGCATAGTGAGACTGTACAATTGGGTGGTGATAGGCTGTGCATGTATTTTAAAGTCTTCAAATCTTCTTTACAAAGCTATTTTAAAAAGAATTAATATTGATTGATGATTGACTCAAATATATTTTCTAATTCTCAATTTCTATGACTCCAATAAATAGATATGACAACCCAGCAGTTTACAAAGCAATTAGAGTAATTTCAAACTCCATCATAACTCATGTATGACCAACTATCACATCAGTAATTCTTCTACTTGACAAAGCTATAGATGTCTTTCACATGGGAGGCACTATGAATCAGAGAAATAAGAGAATATGCTACTCTTAATAAGATTATAGGTGAAGGAAGAAATTAGGCTAAACAAATAGCTCACAACATGGCACAGTACGGTCAGAATGGTGAGCCAGCTGGCATAGCACAACTACTCTTGAGGAAGAAGAGGTTGCAGTGTGATCATTAAAATAATCCTTTGAATAAAATTATAGTTCAAATGTCTTTCAGAGATACTGGGCCAAAAGGCTGAAGATAGATGCTCCAATATTATAGAGAAGAATTGGAGATGGTCCAGGCAGCCAGTTGTCTGTCATTTTTTAGTTTTGGAAGCTGCTTGCTCTGCTCTTCTTGTTTATTCAGATATATTTATCCTTCTCAGATCTTTGATGTGGTTGAAGATTATATAGTTATAGTTTCACAGTTAAGTTTTAAGTTGTTTAGTAATTACTAGGATGTTCTAGGTCTAAGAAGATGTTTTTAAGTTGGTAATGCAAGTTAGGATGGAATTGGGTTAGGTATAGAACTTTAAACTCATTGAGATAGATAGATAGATGATAGATAGATAGATAGATAGATAGATAGATAGATAGATAGATAGACAGACAGATAATAGAGTATTATTATTAGTTGCCAAATACATATGGGTTGGACATGGACATTGGGAATGTATATTTACCTTATAATTTTAATAATTGTTGCCTAATTGTTCTTATTGTTTTGTGTTGTATTTATTGTTACAAGAAAAAGAGACTTTTATTTATTTTTATTTATTTATTTATTTATTTATTTATTTTTTGGTTTTTCGAGATAGGGTTTCTCTGAGTATCTCTGGCTGTCCTGGACTCGCTTTGTAGAC
>CAJQZJ010032401.1:1807378-1831244 GCA_907164525.1 Lophiomys imhausi
TGTGTGTGTGTGTGTGTGTGTGTGTGTGTGTGTGTGTGTGTGTGTGTAAGGAAAACCACAGTGGAGAGAGATTGATGCCACAGGATATGACTGAGAAAGCAAAAAATTGCAAGGCATACAGAGGAATGTAATTAGAATTAACAAAAGGGAGACAAACAAAAGAGAGAAATTAAGGATTTTGGCTTCAATGTAGTAAGAATAAAGGGACTACATAGGAGAGGCAGAGGTAGGCTACTTGAGTTCTGGGGCATAGGAAATATTTAGAATTGAATATAAGACTTAAGAGCAATAAGGCCACAGTTGACAGAGATGACCTAAATCAGTGGTGAAACCAGAAGTGGCATGGTCTGAGGACTTAGTCCTAACAATGTTAGGATGTCCTGAGATACAAAACATAAAAAAATGAGTTAAACTATAGATCTGGTGCAACATATGAGTTCAAAATTTAACTGAATTTGATGTTTATGTTCTGCACTTACTAATTTGTTTAAACACATCTTTCAACAAAATCTATTATTAGTTCTACAATAAGCTATAGATATTAAGGCTACTGAAGTATGCACTGTTGGTAAGAACCAGAAAAAAAAGTAACTCAAACTAGAATTTGTCTGCTGCAATGAAAGCTAAAGATGTTCATTAACTTCTCCTTGTGATTTCTCACTTTCACATTATTTAACCATTGTGAAAAATTGGATCAGTTTTGTAGTATAGTGAGAGAGAGGAATTGTTTGGGTTAGATAAAAACAGAAACATGGATTTTACACTGTAAGTATCATTAAAAGAGGATAGGCTTTCTTCATCGTCATGACAATGTACTTGTGGATTACATTCAAACTTTAAAATGGCATTATTATCTCTTCATCTCAACAAACAAATAAAAGCCAAAAAGATAATTTTAGCCATCTTTCATGAGATCATTTGTAACAGAAAATGTAATTGAAGTATTAATATTTGTGATTACTAATTCTTTTATTGCAATTTTTAGTGTCATCAATGCTGACAAGAAATTTTATTCCCAATAAGCATCATGAATCCCTGGTTTTCTGAGCACTTCTATCCGTGTGTATATTGGTGGCACAGAGATGGAGACAGAGATGCTAAAGGCTGAACCCAAGCACTCTAGGAAAAGCCTTGCACCACTGAACTGCCTTCACAGCCCTCAGATTTATAGAGAGGGAGCTAAATATGTTCACACACTTCACTCTCCTTATCCCTTAATGATCTTCATCATAATTAAAATGGCAATTCAAATCAAAACTTTTACTTTTTAATGAGGGGAAGTAAGAGGGAGGGAATGAAGCAAGGAGAGAGGATGAGCGACAGAGATGGAGAGAAGGACCCAGTCTGTAGTGTTAAAGAATTTGGCAGAATATCATTCTATTGATTTTTTCAGCCATACAAAATACTACATTCTATACAAGGGACTTGGGCTTGTATGGGTTTTATAATCAGTTCCTCAAAATACAAAGGAAAATGTATATTTCCTGGGTGCCTATTAAAATCACATTAGTCACACATTTTACTCTATAGAACATCTGGAGAATAGAGTGACACTAACACTCTGCCGATGAATAACCAAAGGTCCATGTAATTTACCGAAGGCTAAAATTAACTGGAAGTAAAGTAAACCAAGTTTTGTCTGTTTTGGAAAGCAAGGATATATCTACAGCTTAGACAGAGCATACAAAACCTAAAACAGAAAGGATGGCTTGCTTGGTTCCCGATCCTCAGATTCTTTGCTTGGCATCGCCATAGCTGTTTCTTAGAACTAAAAGGAACACTTCAAGTAAGCACTCCCAAGCACTCAGCCCATGAAAGTGCTCCATTGCTGAGGCTGACTCAAACACCTCATTGGATCTTCCTGGGCCACTCTGACAGAACAGAGCCGATTCAGGAAAGGGAAGCTTTCTTTGTATTTACAGTTTCAGATGATTACAGCCCATCACTTCAGAGGTATCACAAAGTGGCTCAGACCACATTGGTGGGAGCCTGTGGCAAAGGCTTCTCACATCACAATAGATTAGGAAGCTGTGAGCAAAGAAAGAACCTGGGTCAAGTGCACCCTTCACTGCCCTGTACCTAGTGGCCTAGCCCACCATCTAGGAACCACCTCCCAATGTGACACCACCAATTGGGCACAAGTTCTGGAACCTGGGGTGGACACTTCAAATTCAAATGTAACAAGCACAAAAGGGCAAATATTTTCTTCTACATTGAAGCCTATAACAAACTATAACATTTTGTTTAATCTAAAAAAAAAAAAAATGTTCCTGGTTGAAGCCTAAAAAGGGAGTGAGGATAGGGGTGGAGAGGTGGCTTGGCAGTTAACAGCATTGGTTGCTTTTCCTAGCAGCCACATGGCAGTTCACATCTTTTTGTAACTCCAGTTCCAGGGGATATGACACCCTCACTCAGACATACATGCAGGCACAACATCAATGAACACAAAATAAAAATAAATTAGAAAAAAAGACAGTAACACACAGCACAGGACATTTATTATCCTAAAGGTCTATTATCAATTTATGGAAATTGTTCAGCAGAGATGACCCTTCCATTGGGTCATGGTGTTGACAGCAAGGTGTTGACTGTAGAAATAATTAATTAAATTATTGCTAATATTTACATCATATAGTTAATGGGTCAGCAGTGTTAATCCTTAACCTGCCATTATAAATAATCACACAGATACCTGACAGATTTTAACAAGTCTTAGCCTGGATTGTGCAATCTTGGTCCAATTAAGCTAGCTTATAATTCTACTCCCCAAATAAAATTCCATATATACATACATCCCCTTAGGCTGTTATTTACAACATTATTCTTCACAATGTTCCAGGCCACGTGGCATGATGTTCTTCCATCTCTAACCCATGGCATGTCCTCTTCTACCTTCCATCTGGTTTCTTCTTCCCATAATCCTCTCTGCTCCTCCAGAGCCTGCCAATCTTTTCCCCATCTACCTCTCACTCTGCCCAGTCACAGGCCTCAGAGTTTTATTAAAGCCAAATAGAGATAGTTGCTAGCAAGCAAAGTAACAGACAGCAAGCAAGCCTCTGAGAGCAATTAATTAACATTTAGAATACATAACAGATCACTGCGTCATTGGCCAGCAGAGACATTCAGATAGTCACACTACACACTCCATCAACAGGATTCTCTGATACAAAAAAAAAAAAAAAAAAAATCCTAAACCCAGTGCAAGAGAAGCTCTTACATCAGCAGGGCTTTCATCTCATGCTTCTGGAATTTCCCAGCATTCTAAAGGAAGCTGATCTTCAGATCTCCTGAGACAGTGGGATTCATTACACACTGAAGAAATAACAAAAATATTACCTCAGAAGTATAGAGGGAAACATTTTGAGAAGAGGTGGACTTATAACCAAGTTAATAATTATCATGCCACTGTCTGTTATCAGATAAAAGAAATAATTATTTTTATAAGGCATGAAAAGTTATGCATTCAACAGCTTTAATAAATATTCCAGAAAAGGTGAAACATGGAAAATTTAGGTGGATACTTATATCTTATAATTTTAATATCTTGCTCAGGTTCTTTACACACTTACCCTAATTATGTATATATTATATACATATTAGAGTATAATTAAAGCCCTAGTCTAATAATTTGATTATCAATTGCCACCAGTGATGAACTGTAAAAGGCACACAGTATACACCAAACTACCATAAATTTCCCACAACTTCATCTTTCTGACATGAAAAGAATTTATCAGGCAGAATTACTGCCTTATGGAAGTGATTTTTCCTGAAATTAAATCAGACTCAATGGAATAATTGCACCATTATTTGTTCTTTAGTCTCTAATATTTTTATTACATTTGTTTATTTCTTCAAGTTATATCTACATCATGGCCCCCTCCCTCCACTCCTCTTGGTTCCACCCTCCTATCCTCCACCCCCTCCCTCACCTATCCTACTCCTCCAGTGTGGGGTGCCCCATATATCAGACCCACTCAGTTCATCAGTCATATGAGGGCTAAGAGCTTCCTCTTGCACTGGGGGGCTGGCCTACATGGCAGCTCCACTAGGGAAAAGTGACCCACTAACAGGTAACAAAGTTCATGTTCCTGTTCCTTTCAGTCTGTTAGTTGTAGGATAGTTATCCTGTATTATATGGCTAAAATCCATATATAAGTGAATACATGCCATGTGCATATTTCTGAGTCTGGGTTACCTGACTCAGAATGAGCTTTTCTACTTTCTTCCATTTAGCAGCAAATTGCATGATTTCGTTGTTTCTGATAGTTGAGTAGTATTCCATTGTGTAAATGTACCACAGTTTTTTAATAGTCATGCAAGCCTGTCATTTTGTTAGGTACTATGACAGTCTATTATAGTTATTTTCTAAGCTAATCAGAAATCAAGTTGCTAAGAGACAAGCAACATTTGCTTATCGAAATATAAGAGATAGATAGGTCAAAAACCTCAAGAGATCTGCAGAATATGGCATTCAAAGATGTTTTCTTAACTTTAGATTTTTTGATGTCAAGACACATCAGCTCCTGACAGCACCCCACTCCAAGTAGAAGATGAGCATCGAAGAATCTCCAGTGGGGGATGATTGAATTAGTGGCAAGCTTATCTCTCGGCAAGAAAAACCCCTTGCTTCAACTGTAGACAGAATGCTGTCCAAAAAGGACAAAACTTGGAGGCAGGTAAGTCGACAGCCTAGCTCTGCCAAGACAGGGTAGGCAAGTCCTTCATAATTCCTGCTCTACAATCAATGTCTGTCACAGAAACGGGGCCAAACGGCTGAAGATTGATGCTGTAATATATGGAGAAAAAATGGGAACTGTCCAGGCAGCCACTGGTATGTCATTTCTTAGTTTTGGAAGCTGCGGGCCCTGCACTTCCTATATAATCAGATATATTTATCCTTCTCAGGTCTCTGAGGTGGTTGAAGACTAGAGAGCTAGAGTCTCATAGTTAAATTTTGAGTTGTTTAGGAATCAAGAGGGTGTTCTGGATCTAAGAAGATGTTTTTAAAATTGTGATGAAAGTTAGGATGAAAACTGGGATGGATATAGAACTTTAAACTCATGGAGATGGGTAGATAGTAGAATGTTAAAGTCAGGTGCCAAATACGTATAGACTGGACATTGGGATTGTATGCTAAGCCATATAACTCTCATAATTGTGGCCTAGTTATTTCTGTTGTTTTGTATTGTATTTATTGTTAGAAGAGAAAGATCCATTTATTGGACTGAAAGGGGGAGCTGCTGGGGGGAAAAAGATATACCTTAAACTTAAAAAAGAGGAAGGGGATGGGTGGATTGAGGCGGAAGAGGATGGGAGGGTGGGACTGGAGGGGGGAGTAGGGAGGGGATTGCGATTGAGATGTAACTTGAAAAATAAAAAATAAATTTAAAAAAATGTGCCACAGTTTTTTAATCCATTTGTTAGTTGAAGGACATCTGAATTGTTTCCAGTTTCTAACTATTATAAAGCTGCTATGAACATGGTTGAGAGGACGTCCATGTGGTTTGGTGAGGAGTCTTTTGGATGCATGCCTAGGAGTGGTATGGGTAGGTCTTGAAATAGAGCTATTCCAAATTTTCTAAGATATCACCAGACTGATTTCCATAACTGTTGTACAAGTTTTCACTCCCACCAGCAATGGAGGGGTGTTCCCCCAATCTCCACAACCTCTCCAGCTTGTGCTGTCATTTGAGTTTTGATCTCAGCCATTCTGACAGGTGTGAGATGTAATCTCAGAGTCACCTTGAGTTGCATTTCTCTAATGATTAAGGATATTGAGCATTTCTTCAAGTGTCTCTTGTCCATTAGAGATTTCTCTTTTGTGAATTCTCGGTTTAGTTCTGTTCCCCATTTTTTTGATTGAATTATTTGTTTTCTTGGTATTTAATATCTTGAGTTCTTTATAAATTTTGGATATTAGCCCTCTGTCAGATATGGGATTGGTAAAGATGTTTTCCAAATCTGTAGGTTGCCATTTTGTTCTAATGACAGTGTCCTTTGCCTTACAGAAGATTTCAGTTTCATAAGGTCCCATTTATTGATTGTTGGTCTTAGACCCTGAGCTATTGATGTTCTGTTCTAGAAGTTGTCTCCTTTGCCAATGAGTTCGAGGCTGTTCCCCACTTTCTCTTCTATTACATTTAGTGTGTCTGGTTTTATGTTAAGGCTTTGATCCACTTGGACTTAAGTTTTGTGCAAGGTGATAAACATGTGTCTATTTGCATTCTACATGTTTACATCCAGTTAGACCAGTACCATTTGTTGAAGATACTTTCCTTTTGCCATTGTACAGTTTTTGGATTTGTCAAAAATTAAGTGACCAGAGGTGTGTGGATTTGTTTCTGGGTCTTCGATTCTATTCCATTCATCAACCGGTCTGTTTCTATACCAGTACCATGCTGTTTTTATTACTATTGCTCTGTAGTATAATGTGAAATCAGGGATGGTGATACCTCCAGATGGTTTTTTTTTTTTTTTTTTTTTTTTGTGCAGGATCTATTTAGCTATTCTGGTTTTTTTTCCATATGAAGTTGAGAATTGTTCTTTCAAAGTCTGTAAAGAATTGTGTTGGTATTTTGATAGGAATTGCATTGAATCTGTATAATAAAATTGGCAGGAAGGCCATTTTTATTATGTTGATCTACCTATCCATGAGCATGGGAGATCTTTCCATCTTCTGATGGCCTCTTCAATTTCTTTCTTCAAGGACTTGAAGTTCTTGTTGTACAGGTCTTTCACTTGTTTGGTTAGAGTTACCCCCAGGCATTTAATATTATTTGTTGCTATTGTGAAGTGTGTTCTTTTCATAATTTCTTTCTTGGACCATTTATCTTTTGTGCAAAGAAGAGCTAACAATTTTTTGGATAATTTTGTATCCAGCCACTTTGCTGAAAAAGTTTATCAGTTGTAGGAGTTTTTGTAGAATTTTTGGGGTCACTTATGTATACTATCATATTATCTGTAAATAGGGATACTTTGACTTCTTCCTTTCCAATTTGTAGCCCCTTGATCTCCTTTAGTTGTCTTTCTGCTCTAGCTAGAACTTCAAGTACTATGTTGAAGAGATATGGGGAGAGTGGGCATCCTTGCCTTGTCCCTGATTTTAGAGGAAATGCTTTAAGTTTCTCTTCATTTAATTTGATGTTGGCTACTGGCTTGCTATATATTGCCTTTATTATTTCTAGCTATGGTCCTTGTATGCCAGCTCTGTCCAGGACTTTTAGCATGAAGGGGTGTTGAATTTTGTCAAATGCTTTTTCAGCATCTAGGGAGATGATCATATGGTTTTTATTTTTACTTTCAGCTTGTTTATATGGTGGATTACATTGATGGATTTTCATACGTTGACCCCTGCATTTCTGGAATGAAGCCTACTTGATAATGGTATATGATACTTTTGATGTGTTCTTGGATTCGGTTTGCAAGTATTTTATTATTTTCACATCTATGTTTGATGGGGTGGTGTTAAGCATTCTAAATGTTAATTGGTCCTGTTTTCTGTCTGTTACATAATTGACTATGACTGGTTAAATAAATGCTGAGGGCTGGAGATTGGGCAAAGACAGAGGTAGGCAGGACTAGGGGCTTTTAGAGAGATATAGAGCATCTTGGGAACCGTAAGTTTGCCAAAGAAGCCAGGACACACCATGGGGTAGATTAAAAATGATCCTTCCATGTGGCCTGGAACATCGGCTTAGTGTGGAGAATAGTCCAAAGGGAAGTATGGGGTTATATTTGGGTAATAGAATCATGGGCTAGCTTAGATGGGCTAGGATTGCACAACCCAGGCCTAGGCTTGTTAAGATCCACTCAGTGCTTGTGTGTATTCATTTATAATGGTGGGTTAAGGATTAACACAGCAAAACAATTGAAGATAATATAAATACTGGTTAAATAGTTTCATTAGCTATTTTTTCCTACATATGTTCATGAGGGAAATTGGTCTGAAATTCTTTGTTGGGTCTTTGAGTGGTTTAGGTATCAGGGTAACTGTGGCCTCATAGAATGAGTTTGGCAGTGTTCCTTCTATTTTGTGGAAGAGTTTGAAGAGTATGGGTATTAGCTCTTCATTGAAGGTCTGGTAGAATTCTGTGCTGAAACCATCTGGCCCTAGGCTTTTTTTTTTTTTTTTTTGGGGGGGGGAGACTTTTAATGACTGCTTCTATTTTCTTATGGGTTATAAGACTGTTTAATTTGTTAACCTGATCTTGATTTAATTTTGGAAGGTGGACTCAATCAAGAAAATTGACCATTTCACTTAGGTTTGCAAATTTAGTGGAGTACAGGTTTTTGAAGTAAGATCTAAAGATTCTTTGGATTTCCTCAGTATCTGTTGTTATTTCTCCCTTTTCATTTCTGATTTCGTTGATTTGGGTATTTGCCTCTCTACCTTTTAGTTAGTTTGGCTAAGGGCTTGTTTATTTTGTTGATTTTCTCAAAGAACCAACTTTTGGTTTTGTCTATTCTTTGTATTTTCTTTTTGTTTCTAAGTTATTGATTTCAGCCCTGAGTTTGAATTTCCTGATGTCTGCTCCTTGTAGAAAAAGGCTAATTAAGTTATTTAACCAGTATTTAGGTTATATTTAATTGACTTGGTGGCTGTTAAATCCTTAACCCGCCATTATAAATGAGCACACAGACACTAGATGGATTTTAACAAGCCTTGGCCTAAATTGTGCAATCCTAGCCCATCTAAGCTAGCTCATAATTTTACCCAAATATGGCCCTATATATACATACATCCCTTTGAACTGCTATTCTCCACACTGTGCGGATGTTCCATGTCACGTGGAATGATCTTCTTTAATCTAACCCATGGCATATGTCCTCCTTCTTCCTGCTCTTGGCTTCTACCTCCCAAGATGCTCTCTGTCTCAGAAGCCTGCACACCATAGTCCTGCCTACCACTGTCTTTGCCCAGTCTCCAGGCCTCAGCATTTATTTAACCAATCAGACAATGTAAGTGACAGCAAGCAGGATAATTAATTAACATTTAGAATGCTTAACATCACCCCATCAGCTCCTCTTGGGAGTGTTTGCTTCTTTTTTTATAGTGCTTCCAGTTCTGCTGTTAAGTTGCTAATATGAACTGTCACCATTCTCTTTTTGAATGCACTTAGTTCTATCAACTTTCCTTGTAACACTGCTTTTATTGTGTCCCATAGGTTTGGGTATTTGTGCCTTCGTTTTCATTGGATTTTAGGAAGTCTTTGATTTCCTTATTTGTTCCCTGAACCAGTGGTCATTGAGTAGAGAGTGTTTCTGCTTCCAGAATGTGTAGGCTTTTTGTTATTTCTGTTGTTGTTGAAGTCCAGCTTTAATCCATGGTGGTCTGATAAGATAAAAGGGGTTATTTCAATTTTCTTATATCTGTTGAGGCTTGCTTTATGACCATTTAGTCTCTAATATTTTTCTTCACACAATTATGAAATATAACTTGCTTAGTAAGTGTATCCTGACTTAAAAATAAAAATGTATCCAAGACAAAAAATGTGACTTTAGTGTCAAGGAGGAAGATAATGCAAAAGATTATTTTTAATACATTTTCAGCAAAATAGTATGGAAGAGTAAAAGATAAAAATAAATTCATTAGCATAGAAATAAGTTTTTCACTAGGAATTATAATTTATGGTGTTTGGAAGTGATTAAGAAGTTTGTTTGTTTGCTATTTTACTGTTTATGAACCTATGTACAAACCCTAATAACCATTACCTTATTCAAACTTAATATCTGGATGCAATTTTTAAAAATCAAGCCAAATATTTACCTTATCAAGACCTGATCTTTAATAGGGTCTTCCTCTGAAATTCACACACACACACAAGAAAATTAGCTGGGCATGGTGGCAGTCATCTTTAATTCCAACACTCAGAGGCAGAGGCAGGCTGATCTCTGAGTTCGAGGCTAGCCTGATCTACAGAGTGAGTTCTAGGACAACCAGTATGGTTATAAAGAGAAACTCTGTCTTGAAAAACAATAAAATAAATATAATATAATTTATAATAATAAAATCTTGTTGGCAAATATTTCTTCGAAAATAGGTATATGAGCACATACCCAAAAGGACTTCTGTTACAACAAAGATCAACATTTTAAATAATCTTTGAGTGCTAAGTGCTAGGAGACACTATGCTGGGTACTGGGTGTTGGTTAATTAAGAGCGATGACCCTTTGTAAATGAAAAATTGTATTAAACTATACTTATCAGTACCTAATAACTTAATAACCTATAGCCTATAATATGTATAACACTTACACAACCCTACCCTAACTGTTTTGAAGGGATACCAAGCTATGGGTCTTTCTGGGCAACTTGTCAGCCTTCTATCTGCAGGCACACCTCAAACAGCAGTCACTCAGCAGTCTGGTTCTGGCATAATTATGGTAGTCTTAGTTCAACTTAGGTTTGAGCTTTTCCCTCAGGCTCAGGGCCTAGCATTGCTCACTGCTCATGCAGCCAGCCTTTTGAACTGCTCAGTTTGAAGTTGGCTTTAGTCAGTCGAGTCAGTCCACTGGACACCTCAGGCCACCAATTTGAACTAGCTGAACCCCTCAGGGCAGCTGCTGCACCACCTAGTCTTTGGCTTCGAGGTCTTGCCAGAGGTTGGCACACTTCCCTCCTGGCTCAAGGCCTCTAGCTGGTCCCTGGCTTCCTCAGCAGGGCTCTGTCTCTGCAGTCTCTTGGAGTCACAATCTCTATCTCAGTGGTCTCCTCACAGTCCGTTTGCTTCAGAGCATGAGCCTTGCATCTAGGGCCAGTGCCGTTGCTGCCCACCAGCCCGTTCCTCTGTGGCATCAGCCAGTCCCAGCTTTCCTCAGGCGGCCATTACTGTCATTTCCTGGGTTCCCTCAACCCGTGCATGCCTCACTCATTTGCTAGGGTACCATAGACCGCTCAGCTCCCGCTGCCCTCTGTCTTTGCGGCTTTCTCTCGGCCTTTGCCTCTCGCCTTCCCGGCTGGTCTCAGCTCAGTGCTGAAGCTCAGGGCTCCTGTTATATTAGTGTGGCCTCAGGGCTGGCAGATGGCATAAGTCACTTTGCACATTGTCTTCTCTTGTGCGTGCTCTTCTCTCACGGCTCGGGATGTATACCGACTGGCAGTTCTGTCTCTTCCCCCTTACCATCCACTCACCCCCTGAAGTAACTGGAGACCCTTGACCAGGCCCCTCCTTCTGGGTGCTCTTTTGGGTCTCTGCAGCTTTGCAGCCACGCCCTCAGCAAGGCATTGTTCAAAGACTTCACGTTGCCTCAGTCAAACCTGCTCCTCTCAATGTCTTTTGAAGAAAAGCAGCATCCAAAAGCCCTTTCTTTCAGTTTCCTGGGCATTACCAATTACATTTGTTTGTCCAGGACCATATGCTGCCATGTGCCAGGCCAATCTGCATTCTAAAAGCCCTTACTAATTCACTACAACCTTTGCCTGTAAGGGGTTTTTACCCTAGCACATAATAAAGACAGACAAGAATTATAGAAATATAATTGTGGTAGATGCTAGAAATATAGGATACTATGAGGATATTTTATAGAATAATTGGCCATTGTATTAGTTTGCTAAAGTGTCCCTGGAAGACAGGTGGGATGGTTAATTTTAGTTGTTGGTTTGAATGGGTTGGGAAATCCCCAGGAGGGCTGAGCATGTTAGAGCACCCTTTAAATCTCAGTGTTTGGGGGCAGAGGCAGGCAGACCTCTGAGAGCTCCACACAGTGAATTCCAGGACAGCCAGGGCTACGTAGTGAAAATCTGTCTCAAAAATAAAAATAAAATAAACTCCTAGACTACTATAGCTCTGATGTATCTGTGAGGCATTTCTAAAGACAATTAGATTCTGAGGGCTCTGACCTACTGAAGGGATGAACGAACCTTCCTGTGTTCCTTTTCTCTAGTTCTCACATCCTATTCTGCCTCCATGATATTCTGACCAAGCACATAGGACCAAGTGACCACAAACTGAAACCTCAAACTGTGAGATAACACCTCTTTCCTCCTTTGAAGTTATTTATATCAGCTATTCTTTCACAATGACAAAATAAGCTAAAACATGGAGACATCAGAGCAGACACTCTAAAGGGTGAATTAACAAGGCCGCGGAACGGAGCCAGGGTAGAGCAGATCTGTGGTGACATACAAAGAAACAGGAGCCATTACTTTACTTCTGTTGCATTCAGACGAATCTAACCATTCCACTTAAAAGCTGCTTTTTAAGTTAGCCTGGGTTGTAATGAGTTCCATTACAGCATTCTGATACATGGGTGTCACTACACTTTACTCCAGTTTGCTCCCTTCCCCAGTTTTTGTTTGTTCCTTAGCCACCCCAACCATTTCTGGTCTTCCATCATCAAATAGTCCTCTGTCTTCTGCTTTCACATCACATGTATTCCTTCACACTCCTGTTGCACTCCCTTTTTAGGGTCTCCTCTTCCTCTCTCTCTCACTCTCTCTCTCTCTCTTTCTCTCTCTCTCTCACACACACACACACACACACACACAGATGGAGAGAGACAGATGCAGAGATGGAGGAGGCAGGCAGGCTTAAATCCAGTGTGCTTATAAGAGAAACAAGTGTTTGTCTTTCTGAGACAAGCTCACTTTGCTTAACACAATTGTTACCAGTTCTATCCACTTTCCTGCTAATGTCACAATTTCACTCTTTATGGCTGAATAAAAATTCCACTGTAAATAGCTACTATATCTTCATCTTTCCATTTATCAGCTGATGGACATCTAGGCTAGTTCCATTTCCTGGCTTTTGTGAACAAAGCAGCAATACACATGGATATGCAAGTACGTACGTGGTGTATTGACTTAGAATCTTTTAGGTACATAACCTAGAATGGTGTGGGTGGATTATTAAGTTCACTTTTTTTTTTTTTTTAGCTTTTTGAGGAACCTGATATTGATTTCCATAGTGGCCACACATAAGCAATCCATACAGGTCCTCCTTTCCCCACATTTTTACCAGCATGTTTTTTTTTTTTTTTAATGAAAGCCATTTTACTGGTGTGAACTGGAATCTCAAAAAATTTAATTGATGGCTAAAGATGTTGAACACTTTTTAAAATTATTTACTGGCCATTTGTATTTCTTCTTTTGAAAACTGTCTATTCCATTCATTAGCCCACTCATTAAATGATTTGTTGTTTTTAATTTCATAGTTCTTTACATATTCTAACTACTAAGCTGGCCGCTGATGTATAGTTGGCAAAGATTTTTCCCTCTTTCTGTAGACTGTCTCTGTACTCTGGTAATTGTTTCCTTTGCTGTATAGAAACTTCATTTCAGCTTCTGATATTAGCTGAAATTAATTCCTAAGTTCTTTCGAGAAAACCCTTGGCTATGCTTATATCTTGAAGTGTCTTACTGATGTTTACTTCTGGCAATTTGTTTCAGGGTTTACCATCATTGACCCATTTTGAATTGATTCTTTGTGCAGGGTGGGAGATACAGGTCTAGTTTCACTTTCTTCACATGGGGATCCAGTTTACCCAGCATAACTTGATAAAGAGACAAAGCCCAGTTGAGACAGCAATTGCTAAGAAACCAGTCAGGCAGTCTTTTTTTTTTTTTTCTTGTTCTGTGAAAAACGACACTGACATCTTGGCAGACATTGCTTGAATCTGTAGAACTCTTTCAGTAATATAATCATTTCACATTGTTCTGCTAATCTATGAGCATAGGAGGTCTCTCAATCTTCTATTGCCCTGATTCTTAAACTGGGAGTTGTACGCCCATATGGAGTCATGGAACTAAATGTGGTGGGCAGGTCATGAAAATGTTGGTATGAGTAGAAGGTTTCTAAACATATAACCTAAAATAAATTCAAAGTCAAATGCTGAGTGAAGACAGGTGTTTCTAGCCCATTTTAAATAACAGAATCTCACTGGAGCCTTTTTCTAAATAGAGAATATGGTGCACACTTCACATTCGAATGCCAACCAAACACAGTGCTAATGGACACTGCTCGAAGCAACCTCAAGACTATCTTATCAAGTTTTTACTGTGTGTACAAAGTTCTTTGCTCTTATATGAACAATGGTTTAATTATGGAAAATGGAAAATTTTAAGTTTTCCTTCTGTTCATGAGCATATAAGCAACAAAATATATCTTTAGATTGTATTATGTTAGAATGTTGTATTTTTTTATATGTGTGTATGTGCGTGTGATGTCATTTCTCAAGTGAGACTAGATGGTCAATTCAAGGAAACCTAGGATATACAGTGACCTTATTTTTGTCATAGTTCTCAGCTGACTTCAGTACCCACACAAACTAATATTCTGCCACCTGGTGCTCTCACATCATCTAAAGATTTTGGCCCCTGCCCTCCCATATCTCCTCCACCCCCACCTCCAGTCACTCATTCTCATGATCAAAACTCAATTCTTGTCATTCCCAATGACATCACATGAACTAGAAATACCCCATTTTCTAACCACTTTTCATCTTTCCAGTTTACTCCTTCTAATGGCAACTAGAGGATTCAGCCTTCTGGCCTAACCAGATCGTACAATTTATTGATTCCAGAACCTTTTGTTGTTCTCCTTGACTGTATCTCACTCTCTTATAGTCTCACCAATACCTGTTACAAGTCAAATCCCATGTCATTTATAATCATCCTCTTGCACTTATATATCTTTTACCACCTTCCTCCTGTGCAAGGAATCATGGAGTTGGCCTGGTCTAGCAGCCTTGAGAAGCATGTGTCAAAGGTTTTTCAAGTTAAGAGTCTGGCTCCTGGGGCACTGTGTGCCTTCCAGTTCCTGAGAAACAGAAGCACTCCCCCAGGCAATGAAGCATTCTGGCCATCTCTGTGTTTCACAGTGTTCCTTAAGTGAATGAAGCATTCAGATTTTGACAGGACAATTGGTCTTAGACACTAATCTTGTGTACCCTGTATAGCTAGATATCGTCATTTATCCTGGCAACTACAATTCTATTTTTCCTCACAACTGCCAGTCTATCTTCTTTCTGATAAATATAAAAAGTCTGATTTCTTGCAACAAACTTGTCACAGCCTGTCTTGCTGTGACCTCTCCAACCTGTGCCTGGTCAAGATTCATTTCTCATCAGCCATATCAGGTAACCTTGGTCCAGTAAGTGCTGGCGCTTACAATCCTGCTTCCCTGGACTTGGCCATGTTATAAGTGGTTCAGTCCCACTTTCTACATATTTATTCTCTGCTTAGATTTGTAAAGGTGAATATGGCTATATGCAAAGAAAACAAATTGACAGGTTTTTATTAGCATTCATGATCTCTAACTTCAAATAGGTCCCTAATACTGACTAGAAATCAAATGAACCATATGTAATTCCATTTTTCATTTCTCTCCTTTAAAAACATTAACTTATTTATGGGGGCAGGTACCAGAGCACCTGTGGGGCAAGGTCAAAGAACTTTTAGGAATCAGTTCTCTTTCCACCATGTAGGTTCCAAGGATGTGGGGGTTTTGATTCAAATTCTCATGGAGCTCACAATGAGCACAAATTCACCAAGTAGCAGAGAGTTACTCTGAACTCTTGATCCTTCTGCCTCCACCTCCCAGGTGCTGGACTTACAAAGTCTTTAACACCACATCTGGCTCGCAACACAAGCTTATTTACCTCTCAGTCTGGCTTTCCACAAAATTTTAAGATCTCTTCAATTTCTAAATCTTTCAAAGTTTCTTTCTCTACTACTACTAATATTACTACTACTAACACACACACACACACACACACACACACACACACACACACACACACAAAGCCACTTTAATTGCAATTTTACACCAAGTAACATAAAAGAGTGTTAGTTATGTCAGTGATTGGCTTAACCTAGTTGTACTTATTTTCTGACCTATTAACATAGTATAAGAAGATCCTTAAATCAATGTACTCAAGCCTGCTGCTTGTGAGTAAGCATCATCTGGGGTGTACTAAATTTTCAGATTTCTGAGTTCTACCCCAATTTAACTCACCTCTATTTCAGGTGATACATTTATTTAAAAATGGCTGTTTTCCAAATAAGAGCATGAACAGTCCATACAGTAGGGGAAACTGATTTCTGTTATGGACTACATTTTGCCCCCCACAACTAATCCCCAAACCCGTATGCTGAATTCCTACCCTCCATGTGATCATATTTGGAGATAACTGATGTGACATTAATCTAGAACTGCTGCTGTTCTTTTGTGTTTGTCATTATTATTTTTATTTTATTAGGCCTTGTATGCTAATTTTATTTAGCATACAAAATGGGTTTCATCATGACATTTTCACATATATATGGATATGTAGGTATATATCATACTTAACTCCATGACCCTCCCCCTTGGTCCTACTCCTCCCCATAGTACCCTCCCTCCCACAGCTGCACTTCTGCTTTCACATATACATACATATGTTTAAATCTAGATTCTACATGTAAGATATTTGTTTTTATTCCTCCACCCATTAGCCTTTCTTGTTCTCACCTCTCCTCTCTCTTTGTACCTTGTCCTCTCCCTACATAGTCCTCATTCTGTTCTTATAAGAGAAAAAGTAGGGTAGGAAGTAAAACTTTTTCTTTCTCCTTGCACACAACAAGGAATGTCCATATGAAGACATAGCAAGGTGACAACCAGAAAGAGATCTGGTTGGCAATCTGATTTTAAACTTCTAGCTCACAGAGCTGTGAAATAGCTATGTCGTCTCCCAGTCAGTGGTATGTTATCATGGCATCCCAAGAAACCTAAGACAATGTCTGTCTATACTCTTCACAATCAGCAATTCCATATACACAGGGCCCAGACACGCTAGATTCTTTATTACACAGAACTCTTAACTCTATTAGCTTAATGATGAGTAGAAATAAGAACTCTTATTTCTGACCACCATGATTTATTCATACTTTGTCCTTCAGTTGTGTATAACTAGATAAGGGCAAAATTTCAGTTCATCAGTCCATCATCTATGCATAGTCATGTCTACATTTGCCTCTTGAAATATGATTTGGAACGCTCCAGGATCATCATTTCTAAATATCACAGGCTGTATTTTTGTTTTGTTTTGTGGTTTCATGGGGAAAATAATACAGGGTGCAGCAGAATCACTTAATCATAAAGCTCTGGCTGCTTACCAACGAAGGCTAGTTATTAGTGGGAGATCATTTGCTTTTATTCTGAAGTAGATCACAAAGAGTTACAAATATGGAGATCCTTTAACCCCTTGATTCTGTTTCCCCTAGTATTATATATTTTACTTAAATAAAGGACAATATAAAAATCAGGAAATTGACATTGGGATGATGTATGTATAGTTACATGCCATTTTATCAAGGTGCAGAACCAGTCCATCACAAAGAATCAATCTCCTCCTCCTCTACCACCCTATACCCTAGCAATCACCAGTCTTTCATCTCCAAAACTTTCTTTTTGACAATACTATATAAAGGGACTGAGACAGTGTATGACCTTGGACATTTAACTTGGAATAATGTCCCTGAGATCGGTCAAGTGAGTGTCCTTATCAAGCCTGTTGGAATTCTGTTTTGAATGAACAATTTTATTTATCCAGTTTAACCATTCCATTGATTACTATTGTTGATTATTACACATAAACCTACTGTAAACTGTGTGTGATTATTTTTAATATAAGTTCTCATTTCTCTAAAATAAATACCCTGAAGTATAACTGCATGGTTATATGATAATTACATGTTTAATTCTGAAAACGTTTTAAGGTTATGCATATGTTTGTTTGGGAATGGAGGTGGGTATGTGCAGGTACACACTGAGACCACAGGCACTGGATCTCTACGGAGCTGGAATTACAGGCTGCTGTGCACCATCCAATGTGGGCACTTCAATCCAAATGCTGGCAGTACACACTCTTAACTGCTGAGTCATTGCTCCAGCCAACATGTTTAATTTTAAGAAGCTGTCAAATAAGATGGATGTGGGGAAGCATGCCTGTAATTCTAGTACTTCAGAGGCTGAGTAAGAGAGACTACAAGTTGAGGCAAATCTGAGTTACATGAGACCCTGTTTTACAAAGAAAAAAAATTGCTAAATAATTTTTCAGAGGAACTAAACCATTTTGTATTAACATCAATAATCCCTATCTATTTTCGCTGCATACTTGCTAGAATTGTCACCAACTTTAAAGTTCACTGTTATAAAAGTGGGTTGTGGTACCTCATGGTTTTAATTTGCAGTGCTTTTGTGGCTCATGATACTGAATATCTTTTCCTGTACTAATCTGCCATCTGTATGCCCTCCTTTCCATTTAAATGTTTCATGTATTTTGCTCATATTTAGCTGGATTGCTTAATATATAATACACACACACGCACACACACTCTTTTTATTTAGGGCTTCATATAGCCTGCACTGGCCTATTTAAAAGAAAATAATTCCAAGCTCCTGATGTTCCTGCATCTACCTCCTGAGTGTTGGTAAAGAAACACACCACCATACCCAGTTTACAAAGTACTGAGGCACAGGCTTTAATGCATGTTAGGCAAGCAGGCACTCTGCCAATGGATCTCCAGTTAAGTTCGGTGGCAAAATACTTTCACATTATCATACAATCACTATTGCTGTTTATTTCCAGAACTGTTCATCATCCTTGTCACGACCAGGTGATCACCACATAAGGGGGTTTTCAGGGAAAGGTGAGTGTGCTGCCCACCTGAATCTCCAGCTTTATCTTCTACCTACCTGAAAAGGGGGGTTTGAAAGCCATTCCTGGATTTAGAGTTCTTGGTTCTTTCATTTTTCCCATCTCTTCCTACAAATCAACTGAGTCTCCAGTTCCTCTTCATCCAGCTCCTATTTCCTTCCAACTGCTATTTTTGGTGTAATGAAAATGGACATTAAATATATTGATGTGATCATGCTTGTGGAAAGAAAAAAAGAAACGTTAGAGCAACTTTTCCTCTTATTGGACACTTATAAAGTATATAACAATAACTAGCAATGTCTGATTTCACAGCTATATTAAACAAGGTTAAAGGAAACGATAATTAGGCAGCATTTTCCAAAGTAAAACCCTATGATTAAGGATTTTGTTTGCTTCAGTACTAGGGGGTCAAATCCAGGACCTTGTCAGGTACTTTTACCGCTGGGTCACACACTCAGGTCTACAGTTTAAAGTTTGGGACTTAACTTGAAAGGACACCTGTACGATGACTCCATCTGCCCTTCCTTGCTGTAAAAGATCTTTAATGTAAACTTTACAGTACCCTCAAAAGTTTTCTCTTTTCAAAGTCCTCTTTTATACAAGCACATAAATATACTTTCATTCTCAACTTTACGCTCCAGCCTACCTGAGGTGCAGCTTATATACCCTGTGCACCATATAGAAAAGCTCACTAACTGCATTTTCACCGCAACCTTGTTTCGTACCATCGCTAAACGTAAGCGCTACCAGTACTCTTTATTTCAGCAATCGTTTCAGAGGAAAAAACATTTAAGGCATTAGAGCATGGCTTGACCCAACAAGATTTTTAAAAAGATTTCCCAAAAAGCTTTTTTCTTATACTTTTCTCACTTCCTCTTCTCGAGTACCCAAAACTTTCTCAGACCCAAGATTTTAAATAAACAACACCTCCTCGAATTTTCATAAAAAAACGTGACTCCCAAGGTGACGGGGTAAAAGGTTCCTCCGGTTTGCCTCGGTTGGAGCCAGCTTTGGTTTAAACTGAACCGCCATTCCGCCCCTACACACACTTTTTCTACCTCCACCATGAAAAGTCCTGTACCAAGCCCTGTTCTAGAAACTCGGGGAAATGGCCCAGCTAACTGCTAGCCCCAGCCAACTGCAAACAAGGATGTAGTGTTTCTGCGTTCTTTGCCTGTAAAAGCTCCACGTAAAAAGCATTCGGCTGCCCTGAGAGGCGTTTCTCTGCAGGCAGTGGCGGGCGGCTTAATACCGATTCTCAATTCGGTCCTGCTGAGTGGTCTTTGAGTGCAACTCTGACGGAATCCAAGTCCGGCGACAAAAATCTCGGTGTAGCGACATCCCCCTACATTCCCCGAGCAGCTCTTCCGGAAGTCTGCCTGTGACGTGCCACTCCTTCTCCAGTGACGCGAGAATGGCCGCGTGATTCACTCAGTGCCTCGGCGCCTGCGCGACCGGGAAGGGGGCGCGGCCGGGAGGGGAGGAGCTAGAAGGAAGGGCGGGAAGGGGCGGGGCTATCAGGAAGAGGGTCGAATGTAGGAGAGGAGAGAGGACCGGAAGGAAGTAGGCGTGGCCAAGTCCGACCTATCTGCTGCACCCCAAAGCTTCTCGTCCTTTTTGCCGGTACTTCTGTTTCCGGGTCAGGAGTGTTCGCCGCCTCCAGCTCTTCTCTCTGGTTGGTCGCGTTACTCGGTGACAGCGCCTCCTGACTCAACCGAGGCGGCTTTTTTCCGCCCACCCGCGGGAGCCTGGACCCCTCACCGACTCGGGACTCGAAGGCGCTTCTTACCTTCCTGCCGTGCCTGGGAGCCTGGAGGGCCCCTGCGCCCGGATGCTGAGAGCGGCCGCGCCCAGCGAGGCAGCGGTGTGCGGGCCTCCGGCCCCTTAGGCGGACCGCGGGGACTGGCAGCCTCTCGGCGCCCCAGAATCGCCAGTTCCCGTCCCGGCTCGGATGGGCCTTCCCACTCAATAAATGTGGCTGCTGATGCGGCGCTGGCGGTGGCCGGACCTGCTGCTGCTTGGCTCCAAGTTCACCTCCGCCGTGGCGCTTTGCTGCCCCCCAGGGCTGCCGCCGCCAGTTCCTTCTCCCCTGGGCCTGGCCTTGCAGCGTGGCGACGATGGACAAAATTCTGGAGGGCCTGGTGAGTTCCTCGCACCCGCTGCCCCTCAAGCGGATGATTGTGCGGAAGGTGGTGGAATCCGCGGAGCACTGGCTCGACGAGGCGCAGTGCGAGGCCATGTTTGACCTGACCACCCGCCTCATCCTGGAGGGCCAGGACCCTTTCCAGCGGCAAGTGGGCCACCAGGTGCTGGAAGCCTACGCGCGGTACCACCGGCCGGAGTTCGAGGCCTTCTTCAACAAGACTTTCGTGTTGGGCCTCCTTCAACAGGGCTACCACTCACTGGACAGGAAGGACGTAGCCATCCTCGACTACATTCACAACGGCCTGAAGCTGATTATGAGCTGCCCGTCGGTGCTGGACCTCTTCAGCCTGCTACAGGTCGAGGTGCTGCGAATGGTTTGTGAGAGGCCGGAGCCGCAGCTCTGTGCCCGGCTGAGCGACCTTCTGACTGATTTCGTGCAATGCGTCCCCAAAGGGAAACTGTCCATTACCTTCTGTCAACAGCTCGTTCGAACGATAGGTCATTTCCAGTGCGTGTCCACTCAGGAGAAAGAGCTAAGGGAGTATGTCTCCCAGGTAACGAAAGTGAGTAACTTACTACAGAATATATGGAAGGCTGAGCCCTCCACGCTGCTACCTTCTCTGCAAGAAGTCTTTGCAAGCATCTCCTCCACAGGTAAGGGTCATTATTTGGGGAGAATATGTCTTGGAAATTCAACAAGTACTTCTCATAAACAAACTACCCCTTCTACACTGAAGCAATCCCGTTTGGGGGATTGGGAGGTCAGCAAGCATATTTTATTAGAGTAAATCCTTCAGTAAGAGACAGTCTTAGCGGAGAGCAAATCTAAATCTACCCTTATCCAGAATTTTACTGCACTTCACTACCTTGTTCAGAATGGTACGTGTAGCCAAGATATTGAGGATGCCTAAGTCCAAAGATCTTTGTCACTGAACAGGTCACTTAATTACCCAGCCTCTGCCCCAGTTTTGGAATGCTTACAGGCTGACAGCCACTGTGAAAAGCTTCTAGTCATTACTGACTAATGGTCATGAATGATACTTGCCAATTATTATTACTGTATGTAACCTATCATCTTGTTGAAAATTTTTCTTCCAGTGTTTTCATTAAAATAACAATAATAAGATGAGTCGTGCACAATCTGTTATAAGATTGTCCCAGTTTACTTGTAGCGTTTTTTCAAGTATCAGCATTTTCAGTCCACAACAGTGTATGTGACAAGAGATCCAGATAGCATGAAGTCTGGTGTGACACCTTAGGTAGAAGTTTGTCTTGTCTTTATCAGGAACTGCATCCTCGGAAACTAGGGTTAAAAGTCAAAGGATAACACTTAGAAGACACTCTCAACTAAGAGGTTTGTCTGTGTGTGTTCTTGAAGGTGCTCTAAAATCTGTCAGTTCACAACCCGGTTCAAACTGAACTTGGGAAGCTGTCCTCTTTTTACTTTAACCGGAAGTGAGGATTGAGCTTTAAAAGCTCACATAGTCAATGTGTCTAATACATGCCTGGAACATTATCTCCCCTTCTGATACTTTACTGACCATTTGTCATAGCTGTTCGGGTTTCCCAAGTCTTTCACTGAAGAAGTGAAGCTGACTATTTTGATGCCTTGGGCTTTATATAAACAAAGCCAGCCCCTTTGACCTTAATTTCTACTCTTAAGGTTTTTTTTTTAAGTCTCACAGTAGTGTAATTACTTTAGCGCCTCTGACATGGAAATTAGAATGGTATCTGACTGGTTCTCTCCCTTCTCACTCCCATTACTGCTTTGCAAAACATTATCTAAGCTGAAAAATGTAATACTAACAGTGAAGTAGCTTATTGACTAAACTTAACAATACTTTTCTAATTCAATGTTGTGACTATAGAATGAGTGATTATTGCTACTTACTCTAAACCTCTCAGTTCTGTGATTTAACTTTCAATTTAGAGTCTACCCACGCTTATTCTAGCACCTTCATTGCAAGTGTGTGTATGTAGTTTTTTCTGCCCCTTGAACTAGTTCCCTTTGAACCTCCATGCCATATTTGTTTGTCTTTTTAACTAAAAACTAGATGCATCCTTTGAGCGGTCGGTCGCCTTGGCCAGCCTTGTGCAGCACATTCCTCTGCAGATGATCACTGTCCTCATCAGGAGCCTGACCACTGATCCCAACGTAAAGGATGCAAGTATGACCCAGGCTCTCTGCAGGTACTGTGTTGTTTTATACCAGAAGGTATTCTGGAAAACTTTGAAAAATTTCTAAAACAAAAATCATGAAATAAAATCTGTAGTTTCCCCAAATTAATTAGAGTGGTTTACATTCTTATAGTCTCATCCGAATTTGGTTGGCTGGATTGTGATTTTATACTCCTATTCCTTACTATTTCCTCCTTATGGAGTGGTGGTTGTTGTCATTGTTGGGTTCTGAATTTGGTTTTGTTTCTCATAGCTAGGTAGGGATTTTATTTTCTCTTTCAACCTGACTCCATAAGTAATGCCTTTGCCCTTGCCCCTTTGGATTTTTTTATTTTATTTTATATATGTGTTTTATCTTTCCATATGTATCTGTACCACATGCAAATTTGATGTCAAAGGAGGTTAGCTCCTGCAACTGGAGTTATGCTTGTGAACCACTAGGTGTGTGCTGGAATCAAACCTGGATCCTCTGCAAGAACACCAAGTGTTGTTAGCCACTGAGCCCTCTCTCCAGCCCCCTACCTTTGCCTCTTTGGAATTTGTTTTCTCTTCCTTATTCTTAACTGGATGAATACAGTTCATCTGGCCAGATACAGATTTCTGGTTTGATAGTTGTTTTAACATTCTGGAAGTAATAGCTCATTGTCACTGGACATCTGCTGTTGCTGGCGGGAGCTGCTGCCAACCTGATTGCCAGGTGTTTCTCATAGCATCTTTTTCTTTTTTAACACATCTCACATGAAAGGTTTATTAAGGGAGGGCGCACAGAGACAGCCTCTGGGTGAGGCTCACATGGTTTCTTTTCATCCTGAGTGATCTGCAGTCTTGCTCCCCATGCCTTGATGCACACTGACTTAGCCCTTTGCCTTGATGCACACTGACTTTGCCCTTTGCCTTGATGCAC
>CAJQZJ010032401.1:1840749-1851542 GCA_907164525.1 Lophiomys imhausi
GTGTGTGTGTGTGTGTGTGTGTGTGTGTGTGTGTGTGTGTGTGTGTGTAAGTCAGAGGACAGTTTGCCAGTGGGTTCTCTGCTTCCTCTATGTAGGTTCCAGGGGATGAACTGGGATTGCTGGACTTGGTGACAGACACTTTTTGCTGCTGAGCCGTAGGAGAGCATGTACATGCCCTTTCAGGAGCTGGAAAGATGACTCAGCAGTTAAGAGTGCTTCCAGAGTTCACTTCCCTGCACCCACGTCTATATGGTTCCCAGCCACCTAGAACTCCAGCTCCAGGAAAATTCTACACTCGCCTGTCCTCTGTGGGCACCCACACAGACTCAGACAGACACAATGAATAAAAAGTAAATTATTAATGCAGTTACAATTATGTAACTTCAAATATTAGATGTATCTTGGTAGTTGAACACTGACTTCTTTAAGAAAAAGCGTGACTAAACATGTAGAAGAGTATGTGCTTGTCATGTAACAATTTACTTCATCTGTAGGCTGGGGATATGCGGTCAGCTTCACTGAATTAACAGTGTGTGTCTCTTTTCTCTTCAGATTGTCCCTCATGTAGTTAACTTGGTTCACTCTTTGAAAAGCGATGGCCTGCCTTCCAGCACAGCCTTCCTAGTGCAGCTTACAGAATTGGTTCACTGTATGATGTATCATTACTCCGGGTTTCCAGATCTCTACGAACCGATTCTGGAGGCAGTAAAGGTATGAGGGCTTTATACCAGTCTTTGTTAGCTGTGTACAATGGAAAGGAGAAATATAATAAAATGTATTATTTACAGTAATGAGCTATTTTTAACATGGTGGTCCCATTAATGCCAGGAAATTATTTGCTATCACCATTCTCAATCAGCAGCCATATTTCTTAGTTCTGTAGGGCATCAAGTAAAAGGTGTCACTTTAAATTAATACGAGCTGTTAAAGAAATTCCTTAGTAATGGGATCCTACATTAAATGCATACAGACATCAGTTTTGCATGTCAGCATCAGAAATATTAAACAATTAAATCCATCTTGGAATCAAGGAAATACTTGAATGTGATTCCCTCCTATTTTGATCCTGTTTTGTGTTGTAGACTTTATGAAGGTCTATATTTTTAGAATTATTATTTAAATTATTTGTTATCTTGTCTTTCAAGTTCATAAAAATCAGGTTCTAAAAGGTATTGATTCTACTTGTGTTGAGGAATGGATGACTGCAAAATCAGAGTATAACCAAAGATTGGATAACTAAGTAAGAGGACTATGTAGTAGTAATTTTCTAGATGGCAAACCATGAGATTGAGTTTAATTTTTCACAGTCAGGTCATTATGCTGAACTCACTTTCCGTCCCTGCCATAGGCCGCCATTTCTAAGGACTGGTTCTGGGTAAACCAGAGTTGCCTTCTGTTTTCATCATAATATTCAAATACAAGTCATTTGAATGCCACTTAATTCCTTCCTCTGTTGACTTTTAAACAATCTTAAGACAAGATGCCTGTGATCTGACCACTTGGAATACTGAGGCAGGATTACTGAGTTGTAGGCCAGCTTAGGCTACAGATTGAGATTTTGTCACAAAAGAATAAAACCCTTTTTTGATGTTTATTTATTACTTCAGGTTATATCTCCATCACAGTACCCTCTTTCCACCCCTCCCAGTCCCGCCTTCCAACCCTCTACCCCCCATCTCTTTCATCCCGCTCCTCTGGAGTGGAGTGTCCCTACATATCAGTCCCCTCCCCCAGTTCAGCAGTCATATGAGGGCCAAGAGCCTCTTCATACACTGGGGGCCTACAAGGCAGCACCACTAGGGTAAAGTGTCTCATTGACAGGAAACAAAGTCTATGTTTCTGTTCCTTTTTGGCTGCAAATTGCAGGATTTCATTGTTTCTGGTGGCTGAGTAGTATTCCATCATGTAGATGTACCACAGTTTTTTTATTCATTCCTCGGTTGAGGGACATCTGTGTTGTTTTCAGTTTCTAGCTATTACAAGTAAGACTGCTATAAACACAGATGAGGAAACTTCCTTGTGATTTGGTGAGGAATCATTTGGATGTATACCCAGAAGTGGTATGGCTGGGTCTTGAGGTAGAGCTATTCCAAGTTTTCTAAGATATCACCAGACTGATTTCCATAGTGGTTGTACGAGCTTGCACTCCCACCAGCAATGGAGGAGTGTTCCCCTTTCTCCACACCCTTGCCAGCATGTGCTGTCAATTGAGTTTTTGGTCTTAGTCATTCTGACAGGTGTGAGGTGGAATCTCAGAATCGTCTTGAATTGCATTTCTCTGATGATTAAGGATGCTGTGCATTTCTTCAAGTGTCTCTCAGCCTTTAGGAATTCCTCCTTTGTGAATTCTCTGTTTAGCTCTGTTCCCCATGTTTTTATTGGATTATTTGGTTTCTTAGCATTTAATTTCTTGACTTCTTTGTAAATTTTGGATATTAGCCCTCTGTCAGATGTGGGGTTGGTGAAGATTTTTTTCCCAATCTTGTAGGTTACCATTTTGTTCAAATTGACAGTGTCTTTTGCCTTACAGAAGCTTTTAAGTTTCATGAGGTCCCATTTATTGATTGTTGGTCTTAGATCCTGAGCTGTTGGTGTTCTGTTCAGGAAGTTGTCACCTGTGCTGATGAGTTCAAGACTTTTCCCCACTTTCTCTTGTAATAGATTTAGTGTGTCAGGCCCTATGTTAAGGTCTTTGATCAACTTGGACTTAAGTTTAATGCAATGTGATAAGTATGGGTCTAATTTCAATCTTTTACATGTCAGCATCCACTTAGACCAGCACCATTTGTTGAAGATGTTGTCCTTTTTCCATTGTACAGTTTTGGCTTCTTTGTGAAAAATTAAGTGACCATAGGTGTGTGGGTTCATTTCTGGGTCTTCAATTCGATTCGATTGATCCACTGGTCTGTTTCTATACCAGTACCATGCTGTTTTTAATACTATTGCTCTGTAGTACAGCTTGAAATCTGGGATGGTGATACCTCCAGATTTTTTTTATTGTACAGGATTGATTTAGCTATTCTGGGTTTTTTGTTATTCCATATGAAGTTGAGAATTGCTTTTTCCAGGTCTATGAAGAATTGTGGTGGTATTTTGATAGGAATTGCATTGAATCTGTATATTGCTTTTGGCGAGATGGCTATTTTTATTATGTTGATCCTACCTATCCATGAGCATGAGAGATCTTTCCATCTTCTGATGTCCTTTTCAATTTCTTTCTTCGAGGATTTGAAGTTTCTTGTACAGGTCTTTCACTTGCTTGGTTAGAGTTACCCCCAGGTATTTTATATTGTTTGTGGCTATTGTGAAAGATGTTCTTTCCCTAATATCTTTCTCAGCCCATTTATTTTTATATAAAGAAGGGCTTCTGATTTTTTTTAATTAATTTTGTATCCAGCCACCTTGCTGAAGGTGTTTATCAGCGGTAAGAGTTCTCTGGTGGAATTTTTGGGGTCACTTATGTATACTATCATATCTGCAAATAGGGATAATTTAACTTCTTTGTTTCCAATTTGTATCCTCTTGATCTCCTTTAGTTGTCTTATTACTCTAGCAAGAACTTCAAGTACTATGTTGAAGATATATAGTGACAGTGGGCTTCCTTGCCTTGTCCCTGAGTTTAGAGTAAATGCTTTAAGTTTCTCTCCAATAATTTGATGCTGGTTACTGGCTTGCTATATATTGCCTTTATTATTTCCAGATATGGTCCTTGTATGCCCGTTCTCTCCAGGACTTTTAGCATGAAGGTGTGTTGGATTTTGTTAAATGCTTTTTCACCATCTGGCAAGATGATCATGTGGTTTTTTTTCTTTCAGCTTGTTTATGTGGTGAATTACGTTGATAGATTTTTGTATGTTGAATCATCCCTGCATTCCTGGGATGAAGCCTACTTGATCATGGTGTATGATACTTTTGATGTGTTCTTGGATTCAGTTTGCCAGTATTTTATTAAGTATTTTTGCATCTATGTTCATGAGGGAGATTGGTCTGAAGTTCTCTTTCTTTATTGGGTCTTTTGAATTAGGGTGACTGTGGCCTCACAGAATGAGTTTAGCAGTGTTCCTTCTGACTTATGGAAGAGTTTGAAGAGTATTGCTATTAGTTCTTCTTTGAATGTCTGGTAGAATTCTGTGCTGAAACCATCTGGCCCTGGGCTTTTTTTGGTTGATATATTTTTAATGACTGTTTCTATTTCTTAAGGGGTTATAGGGCTGTTTAATCTGTTAACCTGATCTTGATTTAACTTTGGTAGGTGGAATCTATCAAGAAAATTGTCCATTTTGCTTAGGTTTCCAAAATTGGTGGAGTACAGATTTTTAGATTAAGACCTAAAGAGTCTCTGGGTTTCCTCAATGTCTGTTGTTATTTCTCCCATTTCATTTCTGATTTTGTTGATTTGGGTTTTTTCCCCTCTGCCTTTTAGTTAATTTGGCTAAGGGTTTGTCTATTTTGTTGATTATCTCAAAGAACCAACTCTTGGTTTCATTGATTCTTTATATTGTTCTTTTTGTTTCTAAGTTGTTGCTTTCAGCCCTAAGTTTTTTGATTTCCTGCCTTCTGTTCCTTTTGGGAATTTTTGCTTTTTTTTCCAGTTCTTCCAGTTCTGCTGTAAATTCACTAGTGTGAGCTGTCACGATATTTTTTTTGAAGGCACTTAGTGCTATGAACTTTCCTCGTAGCACTGCTTTCATTGTGTCCCATAGGTTTGGGTATGTTGTGCCTTCATTGTTGTTGGATTTTAAGAAGTCTTTGATTTCCTTCTTTATTTCTTCCCTGACCCAATGGTCATTCACTAAAGAGTTGTTCAGTTTCCATTAATGTGTAGGCTTTCTATTATTTCTGTTGTTGTTGAAGTCCAGCTTTATTCCATGGTGGTCTGATAAGATGCAAGGGGTTATTTCAATTTTCTTGTATCTGTTGAAGCATGCTTTGTGTCCAGCTATATGGTCAATTTTGGAGGAGGTTCCCTGTGGTGCTGAAAAGAAGGTGTATCCTTTTGTGTTTGGATGAAACTTTCTGTAGATATCTGTTAGGTCCATTTGGTTCATCACTTCTGTTAGCTTCATTATTTCTCTGTTTGGTTTCTGTCTCAATGACCTGTCCATTGTTGTGAGTTGGGTGTTGAAGTCTCCCACTACTAATGTGTGGGGAATCAGTGTGAATTTTAAGCTTTAGCAGAGTTTTACAAATGTGGGTGCCCTTGTATTTGGGGCATAGATAGTCAGTATTGAGATGTCATCTTGATGAATTTTTCCTTTTACAAGTGTGTAGTGCCCTTCCCTATCTTTTTTGATTAACTTCAGTTGAAAGTATTTTATTTGATATTAGGATGTCTACTCCAGCTTGCTTTCTGGGTTCATTTGCTTGGAAAACCTTTTCCCAGACCTTTACTCTGAGGTAACATATATCTTTGTTAGTGAGATGTGTTTCTTGTAGGCAGTAAAATGTTGGGTCTTGTTTACAGATCCATTCTGTGAGCCTGTGTCTTTTTACTGGGGAGTTGAGTCCATTGATGTTGATGGATATTAATGACCAAATGTTGTTATTTCCTGTTATTTTGATGTAGGTGGTAGTTGTGTGTTTCTTTTGGTTTAGCTGCAGTGGAGTTTTTTGCTCCCTCTTTTCTTGGGTGTAGTTATCTTCACTGGGTTGGAATTTTCCTTCTAGGATCTTCTGTAGGGCTGGATTTGTGGGTAGATACTGTTTAAATTTGATTTTGTCATGGAATATCTTGTTTTCTCCATCTATGTTGATAGAGAGTTTTGTTGGATATAGTAGTCTGGCCAGGCATCTATCTTCTCTTAGGGCTTGTAGGATGTCTGCCCAGGCCCTTCTGGCTTTTAAAGTTTCTGAGGAGAAGTCAGGTGTAATTCTGATGGATCTGCCATTATACGTTACTTGACTTTTTGTCTTATCGCTTTTAATATTCTTTCTTTGTTCTGTACATTTGGAGTTTCAATTATTATATGGCGAGAGGAATTTCTAGTCTATTCTGTTTGGAGTTCTGTGTGCCTCTTGGAATTTTATTGGCATCTCTTTCTTTAGGTTTGGGAAGCTTTCTTCTTTGATTTTCTTGAAGATGTTTCCTGGACCTTGAAGTCAGGAGTCTTCTCTTTCTTCTATGCCAATAATTCTTAAGTTCTGTCTTTTCATTGAGTCCTTGATTTCTTGGATTTCTCATTTTCTTTGGCTGTTGTACTGATTTCTTCCATTGAACCTTCCACACCTAAGATTCTGTCTTCTATCTCTTGTATCTTATTTTTGATACTCATGTCTGTAGTTCCTGTTCTCTTCCCTTGATTTTCCACCTCCAGGATTGCCTCTGATTGTGTTTTCTTTGTTGCTTCCACTTCCAATTTCCAATCTTGAACAATTTTATTTGTTTTTGACATTTCCTGCTCCAGTTTGCTTGTCTTTGTCTGAAAATCTTTCTAATCTTTTGAATCTTTCATTGCCTTCTCTCTCCCGTTCATGTTGATCCACTTTGGCTTGGAGATCCCTAATGGTGTTCTCCATTGCTTTCGTTTGTAAAGTTGAGGAATCTTTGAATTCTTTCAGAGATTTAAATTCTTCTTGAAAGGATTCTATCACTTTCCAGAGTATAGATTTGTCATTATTTTCGTGTGTTTCAGCAGTGGTGGAGTGGTCAGAGCTTGTTGTACTAGCATGGCTGCATTTTGTTGGAGTCACATTTCCCTGACTTTCGTTGGATCTGTTCTTTCGCTGACCTTTAGCCATCTGGTTGTTCTTTAGCTGTTTTTTCCTGGTGCCTTCGGGACTTGGTGCCAAGAAGGGCCACTTTGGTGTAGAGGCCGTATAGCTTGGTGATCTGTAGCTCTCCACTGGCTGGATGTGGCCTTGTGTGGAGGTTTGCTCTCAGTGTGTCTCCCAGAGCTCACCTCTTCCTGTTGTGTCCCAGTTGGGAACTCAGGTCAGGGGTTGTGGTGGGATGTGTTCCTGCGCGTTCCTGAATCCAACTGGTCTTAGTACCAATGATGGTGCAGGTTGGCAGGCCACAGACTGTTGGCTGGAGCTGTAGCTCCCCTGCAGCTTACATGTTGGGACCATGATCGTGGTCTTCCCAAGCTGCTCTTGTGATTTGGTAAAGCCCACGTCACCCAGGCAAGGAGCATTGGTCCGGGATTGTTTCATTGCTCCAGAGTCAGAGCTCTCTGTGTTGTACCCTGGGTATTGAGCTGAGGGGCAAGCCAGGTGCAGTCAGGGAGATCTGATGTATAATTCACACCCTGTCCACAGTGTTTGGATTCGGGAATGCTCAGCTACCATCCTCTTCCTCCCCCCACCCCCGAATCTCTGTGCTCCAGTGTAGCTAGCCTGCACCTACGTGGCTTCTGGCAGTTTTCCTGTAGCAAGGGTATCAAGACTGTGGTTGTGGTCCTTCCACGCTCTTCTCTGGGGGTGGAGAGGCTCAGGATCACACTGTACCTCTTAGTCAGGAATTCTTTGGGTTGGAGCAATACACCTGCTCAGGCCGCACACAATAGTTCAGAACTGCTTTACTGCTCCAGACCAAGATCTAGATGCTGTAACCTGAGGGCAGTAGACTGAGAGTCCTCCCAAAGTAGTTGTGGGCCATGAGTTCACAAAGGGTCTCCAATACTTGGACTGGGTGGGGGAGGGGTGGAGGGTGCCTCTCTGTCAGAAGCTCTGTGGTCGGGTGCTGCCTGCCCCCTCAGGTAGCACACCCCAGTCCAGGACTGTTTCACTGCTCTGGGAGGAGATAAATATACTAGACTGAGGCTGTAGACTGAGTGCCCTGCTGAAGTGAGCACAGGCAGAGAGTTCCAGTATGGAATTCACTCATCAAATCTCAGCGCCTTTTCCCTACCTGAATTGCAGAGCTCCACAGCAGCATGCCTGGATAGGCAGGTGCTTCCACCAGACCGTAGCTAGGGTGTCAGGGCTGTGGCTATGGTCCTCCCAATAAACTCTCAGAGGAGTCTTAGAGCCAGTCTGTACCTCTCAGTTTGAAACTGTAAACCAGTGCTGTAGCTGTTCCTGTGTCCTGCTACATGGGGTTGGGGGGCAGCTTAGCGCCCAGGCAGAGGGGGTGGAGTCGGGAAATCCAATATGGAGATCATTCACTGAGTCCCTGCCTGTATTGCAGTGTTCCAAAGCCACCTGCCTGGAAGGGGGCTTCCACCAGACCCCCTGTAGTCAGGCGCGCGGGGTGGGGTGGGGGGGGACAACAGGGAGTTCCAAATTGTGTTCTGTATCCTGCCCACCCTGTGCTTGGGCTCAGGGAGACTCTGCGCCTGCCAGCTAGATCTTACTGTTACCCATCAGCCAGAAGCTGCCAAACTGAATATCCCAGGGAGAGTCCCTCAGTCTTACCGTGTAGCGGCTCTGCGGGTATGCTCCTAGGTGTCCAAGCATACTCCCTGCCCAGACGCTGCTGACTCTGGAGGTCCTATGTTTGGAGGTTGAATCTGCCGGCTGGAGTCCTGAAAGGATCCCGAGGGAGTGTGAGCTCCTGGCAGGAAGCGCTCTGGAAGCACTCTGTGTCTATGTCTGGTGACTCTGATCCTCCAGTATCTATATTTCCAGTACTAGTTCTTTGTTGTCCCTGACTTTGCTGGGCAAGCCCACATAGGCTTGCGCCTCACAAACTGCCTTTCAGCACAAGTATATCTCTGCTGTTGTCTAATCTGTCTTCCTGATGATCAAAATGCATCCTACTGGATCACCACCATCTTGCCCTCAAGAATAAAGCCCTTAACAAGATTCCAGGAAGCTTTTGTTTCCATGTCTGTTACTTTTCTGGAAGCTCTGATGAAGTTAGTGACAAGAAGCCCAGGACTGGAGGAAGGGTTCATTTGTCTCACAGGAAGGGGGCCTACTCCATCACTGTAGGAAGTCATGACCTACAGTAGGAAGAGCATCTCTGAGCTACAGTGCAAGAGCGTTCACACCTGAGCAGAGCAGGAAGCAGAGAAAGGTGAATGAATACCGGTGCTCAGATGGCTTTTCCCTTTCTTTTAATTTAGCCCTTGGCCCCAGCCTGTGGGATGGCACAGCCCACATTCAGGGTGAGCACCCCTCAGTTAGTCCTCTCTAGAGACAACCTCACATTCATACCCAAAAGTGTGCCTTAATTAATGCCCTCCCTGTTTTTAATTCAGTAAAGCCAGCAATTGAAATTAGCCGTTACCCTGTAGTATAATTTAATGTTTTAAAGGGCTGACTGAATGCTGTCAGTAATACACAGAATGAGTGAGAGCAAGGAAATCTTCAGTGTCAGTGGGGAAGATCTTCACTATGTTGTTAGCTTGTTTAATTTTTTTAAATTAATTTTTACTTACTTTTAAACTGTTTTTTTTTTTTTTCCTTTTGATCTAGGATTTTCCTAAGCCCAGTGAAGAGAAGATTAAGCTGATACTCAATCAAAGTGCCTGGACTTCTCAATCCAATGCTTTAGCATCTTGCTTGTCTAGACTTTCTGGCAAATCTGAAACTGGGAAAACTGGTCTTATTAACCTGGGAAATACATGTTACATGAACAGTGTTTTACAAGCCTTGTTTATGGCTACAGAGTAAGTTTAAATGTGAACTTTCTGATTTTAACTAGAAATGAGTAAACAGGAGAAGGTCAGAACCACCCCTCCTTCCATGCAAGCAGCCTAAATGTTAACATTGCCATTCAGCTGCCTCAGTCTGAAATGAAACAGCTCTTAATGCTTAGGAAATGATGATTGGCGAGCCGCAGTGTTCTCTGGCCATAGGTGTTTGCTGTTGATCATGTGAGTGGCTTCCTTTTTGCTGTTAGGAAACTTAAGCAGTGCTTCCGTGCCAAGACATCGGTTCCTGGACAGACGTGAAGAGAGGGGTGCTCCTGTCCATCCCTGAGAATTTACTTTCAAATCTGTTTTCTTTTGAAAGCAACAAACCTGAGATCAGCTGCTTGTTGGCTGAGTGGCTCCTTGGGCTGGAGGAAGCTGCAAGGCACCTGCCTTGGTTCATGAGCCCGTGTGCAATCTCTAGCACCTAAGACAAAGCTTGCTGTTGCACATCTGTAATCCCAGCACTTGGGATGGAGGCAAGATCAGTAGTTCATGGTGATCCTTGTCCACATGGTGTGTTCAAGGTCAGCCCAGACTACATGAAGTTTTGTCTCAGAATATATATACATATATATATATATATATATATATATATATATATACATAAAATTATTTTATTTTACAAAATAATGGTCAACTTTTCCTTTAAAAAAATAATTTTTCTCTTAGTGCCAGTAAAACCAAGCTGACACAAAGATGGGAGCTGTTAGCACTTACTAGAGGAATAGGCCGTTAGACATGGGCTTGCCTTTAGGGTTTTGTCATTTGTCCCAGACCATAAGAACTCGGTGTTTGGGTCCCCTTCAATTTTGTTGTTGGTTTGTTTGTATTTGACAACTTTTCTTGTTTTAAAATAAAGGTGTACTCTTAAACACAAGTGGTATTACATGTAAGACTGAAGTCCTATCTCACCACCAGGGGTCACCTTGCCAGCAGTCTTATCTGATGGCAAGTAGAGACCCAAAGCAACTGTAATTGGATAAAGTTCTTGTGGTAGCCAATAGTGATAACTTAGAACAGCAAGATCTCTTAAGGAATACATGAAAATTTTTTCATGGTTTAAAAAACATCTACAAAAGCAAAGATGCGTACATTCTCAAGAATATCAGCTGTGTGCATTGTTTCAGATCTTTTTTGTACAGTTATCTGATACAAAAGCAGTTGCATATAATTAATGTATGTATACACACACAGAAGGATATAATTAATGTA
>CAJQZJ010032401.1:1851552-1890024 GCA_907164525.1 Lophiomys imhausi
TATACACACACAGAAGGATATAATTAATGTATGTATACACACACAGAGGAATCCTGTTGAGATTTTACTTGCCAGTCACTTGCTTTTAGCACTTAATCACTTTCCCATGTGAGAGAATGGATCTCTTACTCTGAGTGATAGGACATGGGTTTTTTTTCCTCTAAATTTGTTAGTGTTGGGTAGGGACATGCATGCATGCCATGACACAAGGGTAGAAGCCAGGAAAAAATTCTGTAGTTCTCTGCTTCCATCTTACACAGTTCCAGGACTAGAACACAGATCATCAGGCGTGTGTGGCAGCCACCTTGCGCACTGAGCATGTCGCGAGCCTGACTTTTCCATGCCCACAGCCTCAGTGAACGTCATACTGCTTTGCTTACAGTTAACTTTGTCTAACCATGTACAGGTGAGGCAGTCTTTGACTAGAATATGTCAACTACTTTCTCTTAAACACTGTAGAGGAGTGGGAAGGGGTGCTTACCCTTGTAGACACACAGTCCACAGGCTGTCAGGATATTTTCCTCAGTCACTTCTTCACCTTAAGACCCCTCATGGAACCTGGAGGTCCCACTTCAGCTGGACTGACTAGCCAGCAGGCTCCCAGAATCCACTTGTCTGTGCCACAGTGTTTGGGTGACAGAGGAGAGGCACCTTGCCCAGCTTTCACATGACTGCTGTAAAAAGATTTGAATTTAAGTCCTCCCCTCATCCACTGGCCATCTCCCTGTCCCAAACCTGACCTTATACGCCTTATACATGTGATTGTACCTGTGGCCCTATACCTGTGGCACCACTGGATCTAGCCAGTCTTACATTTTTCACAATTTAGCTATGTCGTTCTTGCTTTCTTATTTTAGGAAAGATAGGGTCTTGTCCAGGCTGGCCCTAAGATCATGATCCTCCTGCCACAGCCCCCTGGGCACACAGTCAGTAGTAACTTTTTATTTGAACATTGCTGACCATGTAAAATTTCCTCCCGTTTACTCAGCAAAATGAACTGAATGAGCTGTTATTTTCTTTGTGTGTCTTTCTGTTGACTTTTTGTTTGTTTTTCATGTCAGTTTATATAAATTTTGTATAATAATCATGTGGCACTTTCTTCCAGTCATGTGATTCAAAGTGTTTTATTTATATATTTTTGTTTTATATAGTCACATCTTCAATTTTTGTATTGTCTAGATTTTAGACCCACAAAAATAAAATCCCTTTTTACCTTTTACAATGTTTTGTGTAGGTTTTTTGTTTGTTTTATTGATTTTGGGGGGAGGTGTTTTGGGGTTTTTTTTGTTGTTGTTGTTTGTTTGTTTTCAAGATAGGGTTTCTCTTTGTAGCTCTAGCTCTGGCTGCCCTGGACTCGCTTTGTAGTCCAGACCAAACTAACCTCAAAGTCACAGAGATCCACCTGCCTCTGCCTCCAGAGTGCTGGGATTAAAGGCATGCGCCACCAGACCTATCTTGTTTTGTTTGTTTGAGCAGACTCTCTCCCTCTCTCTCTCCTCCAGTGTTGGCCAGGAACTCACCCTGTGGCCTAGACTGGCCTCAAATTCATATTTCCCCTCTGCCTCCTGACAACTGGATTACAGGTATACGCCACCAGATCTGGCTTGTAGCACACTCCTTTTATTTTTAAGACTTACTTTTGAGAGAGAGAGAAATGAATCCAGTGCCTACAGAGGCTGTAGGATGCCCTAGAGCTGGAGTTACAGGTGACTCTGAGCTATCTGAGATGGGTGCTAGTAGCCAGACTCTGGTCCTTTGCAGGAACAATAAAGTCTTTAACAACTGAGCTTTCTCTCTCTGGCGGTCATATGACTTCTTTTTTATTTTATCTATGTTGATGTTTTGCCTGCATGTCTGTCTGTGCTCCACTTTAGTGCCTGGTGCTGTCTAGGCCACAAGAGGGCGTCAGAGCCCCTGAAACTAGAGTTACAGATGACAGTGTCATGTGAGTGCTGTGGGATCAACCTGGAACTCTGGAAAAGCAGCCAGTGCTCTTAACTGCTGAGCCATCTCTCCAGCCACACTCCTACTCTTTGTAAATCATCCTAACTTTATGATGTGTTTTGATGGAAAATTTTTTTTTTACTTTGTGTTTATTTTGAAATAATTTAAAAGTTGATTTTGTAAGTTAAAGTTAATACTTCAGCTAGTTTGTATTTGTTAACTCAGAAAATAGAAATGACAGCATGTAGACCAGGCCATGTAGCAGAGCCCATCTGTTATTGTTGTCCTCCCCTCCTTTATGATACATGTATACCAGTGACTCTGTTACGTAAAGAGCTATTCTGTAAGTCAGGCAGCTTTGAGGATCATCAATTCTTAAATTACTTTTTAGCTTTTTTTTTAATAAAAAATGTATATATGTGTATATAACATATTTTGTTCTTTTTCAGTTTCAGAAGACATGTATTATCTTTAAATCTAAATGGATGTAATTCATTAATGAAAAAATTACAACATCTTTTTGCTTTTTTGGCTCATACACAAGTGAGTATTATATGTATAATATGTACATGTTAACTGCATAATCATGTTCTTTAAACCTCATATCATCCTAATGAGTCTTTTTGTTGTTGTGTTGTTTTTTGAGACAGGGTTTCTCTGTATAGCCCTGGCTGTCCTGGAACTCCTCTGTAGACCAGGCTGGCCTCTAGCTTTCAGAGATCCACCTGCCTCTGCCTTCTGAATGCTGAAGATTAAAGGCGTGTGCCACCACACCTGGCTTTTATGAGTCTTTTTTAACTTATGAAATTATGTGTCACTTGTCTTTGCAAAAGCTCGGGGACTCTACCTGGACATGTAGAACTTCCGTCTCTTCTCCCTGTTTCCACCCCTGCAGAGATGGTTTATGCTGACCTATTGTTCTAAAACCTACTCCACGTGACGTCTCACTTCCTTCATTTATGAAGATAGAATTCTAAAAACTAGGTTTAATGATATACACTGTCACCCCAGCACTCAAAAGACCTCTGAAGCAAGACTGTAGTGAGCTTAGGACTCTGTAGTCTGGGCTCTGTAGCAAGACCCCATCTCAGAAAAAGACAGGGAGGTGGGGACAAAAAAGGAAAGTATTAAATGTGCTTGGGATTTTTATTTTGGTTTACAGAGACTAAATATATTGATATAATAATGAACACTAAAATAATTGTGCTCTAGGCTTTTTTCTCTATTATCTTTTTTGTTTGTTTTCTTTTATTTTGTTTGTTTTTCAAAACCTGCCTGCCTCTGCCTCCTGAGTGCTGGGCTTAAAGGTTTGCTCCACTACTACGTGGCTTTTCTCTATTTTCTTTTAGCTACCTTTTCATTATAATTGCAGATCTTTATACATCATTTTTCATCTCTTAAGCTCTTGAACTTTGTGGTGATCTTTATATACACAAATTAATTTGGGGAAGTCAACTTGAAGCAGTGGCTAAGTAAAGGTCATATCATAGACATACTGAGAGGCTCTGTGTGTAGTCTGTGGTAAGAATCCAAGAGGGTTCCAAGGAACTTGTTTCTAAGGGTTGGACATACATGGAATTTATGATGTCACTCACACAGAACATAAATCATTATCTTTTCTGATTTATTCTAGAGCTGTTGTCTCAAAGTGTGACCTATTGTCAGGAAAGGGCCATCATTAGAACTGCTAGAATAAGTTTCTTAAGTGGAAAGTAAAAACAAACTTGAGAAGACAGTAGAGGCTTAGAGTTGGCAGTACACTCAGAGGCGTTCACCTGGGAGAAACGGGTTAACAAATTAACGTGCCAGGACCCAGGGAATGAGAAGTGCCTCATGGTGGCACAACTGTGATCCCAGCATTCAGGAGGTGGGGACAAGAGGTTCTACAAAAGCAGTATTAGACCATAACCAAAAACGAACAAACAAACAAAAACCTCTCTCCCTCTCTCCTATTGTTTTCTAGTAATTTACTAATTAATTGTTAATCTATACTTTATATATAAACGTGTGTGCATTTGTGCATGTATGTATACTTTACTTACTAAATGAGAGCTATTAGGAAAAAAAGAAAACCTTAGGAGCTTTCCCTGCTTTCAAGAAAAGAAAAAAGAAACTGCTGGGCATGGTGACGCATGACTTTAATATCATCACTCAAGAGACAGAGGCCAGTTTGGTCTACACAGTGAGTTCCAAGACAGGCAAGGCTATGTAGTGAGACAATACATCAAAAAAAAAGGAGGGAGGCAGGGAGACTAAGAAAGCCTGACTAAGTTTCTGTCACTGTTGAGACCTTGGCAGCTAGCACAACAGCAGGATTACTTTAGGTAGGCTGGATTTTCCCACATAGTTGAAAGACTTTCTCTTATTAGTAAAGCTCATACTTGCCAAACATTAACATTTTTTCTATCCCTTATGCAAAGTCTTCCTTCTTCAACCTCAAAAGCAATGTTGACTAGTAGAAATATGTCTCCAGTTGGCTGAGAGAAATGAGGTTGAGGTTGGCACCCACTAGGATGCAGACCCTTCTTCCTTCAGAGTGCTATAGAACAATCCTAACTCATGTAAAATTTCCCTTAACTAAGAGGGGTGCTGTTGCTTTATGGGACAAATATTTAAAATAATGAGAGAATCCAGATTTTTCAGATCATAGTCAGGTGTTTTTATATGTTCCTTTTTGTGAAAATGCTTGGGGTTTGAGCTTAGATGGCCTTTATCAACTGCTGTTTTGCTTCTGAAAGAGAGAGACAAAGAGGAAGAAAGGAAAGAAAAAAAGGAAGCAAATGGAGAAATAAAAGAGTGGCAGATTACCCAGGTCTTAATCAGCACACTCTCATTTCACACATGTGTGACTTACGCCAGACAGAAACCTCCAGCAAAGGAAATACGCATGGCTCCTATTGCTCTGCCACTACACACACACTATTCTCATTTGTTAACATCATTCTCACGCTTGCTTTTACAAAAAACCTAGGGACTCAAACACATGGTGTCCTAGAGAGGTAAATAGCAAGGTCGGTATGTCAAGAGTTGCAGATGTCAGAGCCCTGTTGTAATCAGCCCTGCTGTCCACTCGGCTGTTTGACTTGAGCAGGTCCCGTGCATGGCTTTTCTGGTTGTCAGTTCTATGCAGAATTCATTTGTGACTGAAGATTGCTTAGTGTAAGTTTCCTCTGCCTATGAGTTGTACTGATGCCTGGCACATTCTGGTAGAAATGGAGTGCAGGATAATTTTAAGTAATCCTTGAAGTTTGGTTGTTGGTTGTACTGGAAGAGTCACTTTCTTGCACTTTCTTTCCGCTATCAAGAGGGAAGCGTACGCACCTCGGATATTTTTTGAGGCTTCCAGACCTCCGTGGTTCACTCCCAGGTCACAGCAAGACTGCTCTGAGTACCTCAGGTTTCTGCTGGACAGGTACAAAGTATTTTAAACTTCGTTTGAACTGTGTCTTCTCTGAGTACTTTACTTCCCCTTAATAGTAATTTTAGCTTTAAAGCACATTTTCAGAGCTGACCTTTAAAGCACCCTGTGTGTGTTACCATGGACATCCTGTGTTACTTATTATTCATTTGATTTTTGCTTTGGATGCTTTCACCTTAGAGTACCTGTTATCAAAATATAGTATCAGGGTTCCTAAGGGGCCACCAAACACACAGAGTCCCCTTTTAACCACATATCTGTGGGAGCTCAGCTTCTCTTTGCATATTTCATCTTTAAAATGCAGGTATCAGTAAGGAAGGATGCAGTACAGGTAGCAGTATCCATCCATCTTCTATGAAGCCAGATGCTTAGAGTACTTACAAAGTGTAAAGCAATGCCACTCATTTAAAAATACGGTAATTTGTGCTGGATTCGTTTTAAATATCTTGTTTTATATATTTTATTCTGTTTTTAATATAGCAGATATCAACCTCACCTATGTTTGTTTATATATATATATATATGTATGTTACTTTTCTATTGCTTGATAAAATACCATGGCCAAAATCAACATAGAGGAGAAAAGTTTATTTTGGCTTACAGTTTCAGAGAGTGTAGTCTGTTGTGGGAGAGGAGGCATGGCAGCAGGAGTTTAAGACCACCCTGGCAGTTGAGGAGCAGAGAGAGGACAGAAAGTGGGTCAGGCCATAAAATCTTCAAAGCCTGCCCTCAGCAATGTACTTTTCAGTAAGGTTACACTTCCTAAACATTCCATGACCGTCCAGAACAGTGCTATTAACTAGGGCACTGGCCGATAGGCTTTGTTTTGTTTTTTTAATGACTATTAAGGGACCCTGAGACCAAAATCTTTAAAAGCCAATTTGTAATTACAAGGGCTAAGTATGTTGTAGTGTCTTTTTTACCACTTAACTAATAATAAAACCTAGTATACCTATATGTTTCTTTCTGTTACTTTGTAGTGTGAGTAACTAGTAAAGTTAGTCAGCCTACACAGCCTTCCTTTTTTTCAGTGTAGTCATTGGTTTCTTGGTGCGCGGCTCCCGAGATGCCAGGCACATGGACATATGTGTGAGACAGTTTGTGATTGACTGCAGTGTGACGTGCGTGGAAAAACAGCCGTGCACAGAGCGTGAGAGGAGAAGTAATCTTCTCAGCTTTTCCTAGAGTCTTAACTGTTCATATTAATATGTTTATATAAGCCACCAAGCTCTCAAAATATAAATGGCATCGAACCTGGCTATGTGATCATGTACCTTCTTGCAGGCTCCATGAAGAAGAAAAGATCTTGCGAGTCCAGTCCTCGCACAAGCCTCCAGAAGATCTGGGCTGTACTGAAACTTCCTTACAGGAAGTGACCAGTAAGGTGGCTGTGGCAGCAGAGTGTCCTGGCACAAGTGGCAGTGAGAAGACTCTGATAGAGAAAATGTTTGGGGGGAAGCTACGGACACACATCTGCTGCCTGAACTGCAGGTGCACCTCACAGAAAGTAGAAGCCTTCACAGATCTTTCACTAGCCTTTTGTCCTACCCCTTCTGTTGAAGACTTGTCTTTCCAAGAGTCAGCTTCTTTTCCCAGTACACCCGATGATGCGCTAATGCAAACCAGTGTCACTGACCTGGAGAAAGAGCCAGTAGTCTATAACCCAGAAGCGGCTGCCTTTGCCTGTGATTCAGTGGTGAGTCAGACGCTGTCAGGCAGACCTCCTGATGAGTTCCACTCTGCCGAAAGCCCTTCTGTCTCTAGTGAGTCTGCAAAGACTCTCATCAGTGAAGATGTACCCCAGAATCCAGGAGCTGAGACCACACCTTCAGTAACTGACTTACTGAACTATTTCCTGGCTCCAGAGATTCTTACTGGTGACAACCAATATTATTGTGAAAACTGTGCCTCTCTACAGAATGCTGAGAAAACTATGCAAATCACAGAGGAACCTGAGTACCTTATTCTTACGCTCCTGAGATTCTCATATGATCAGAAGTACCATGTGAGAAGAAAAATTTTAGACAATGTGTCACTGCCACTGGTTTTGGAGTTGCCAGTTAAAAGAACTGCTTCCTTCTCTTCCTTGTCAGAAAGTTGGTCTGTAGATGTTGACTTCACTGATATTAATGAGAACCTAGCTAAAAAATTAAAACCTTCTGGGACTGAAGAAGCTTTCTGCCCCAAATTAGTGCCCTACCTATTGAGTTCTGTTGTTGTGCACTCTGGTGTGTCCTCTGAAAGTGGACATTACTATTCATATGCCAGAAACATAACAGGTTCAGAGTCTTCATACCAGGTGTGCCCCCAGTCTGACAGTCTGCCATTAACCCCCTCCCAGAGTTGTTTACTAGGGGGAGAAAGCCCCAGTGCAGTCATTGAACAGGACTTGGAAAATAAGGAAGTGTCACAGGAATGGTTTTTATTTAATGACAGTAGGGTGACATTTACTTCATTTCAGTCAGTACAGAAAATCACAAGTAGGTTTCCCAAAGACACAGCTTATGTGCTTGTGTACAAAAAGCAGAGCAATGCTAATGGCTTACCCAGTGACAATCCAGCCAGTGGCATCTGGGTCAATGGAGATCCGCCACTGCAGAAAGAGCTGATGGACGCCATAACCAAGGACAACAAACTGTACTTACAGGTGAGCTGCGGACACAAGTGTCATTTCTAAACAGCACTGAATAATAGGAAGTTAGTCCGTACTCTAACTTGACCCATTTCCCGGAGACACTGAAGCTTAAGTCTGGATGTATATATAGTTCAGCTCATCATAAGTGGAGTGTGAAGGTTTCCAGTTCTCTGCAAGACTGTGTGTTTAATTATGAAACCGTGCCTACATTGTTTATAGCTGCAAAAGATGTTATTTTAATTAGAAAATATTGTCAAATCATGGCACACAGAAACAGAAAGTTTAATGGAATATAAATCCCCTGCTTCCCCTGCCCCCTAGTTCCACCTTCAATGAAAGCAACTGCTTATTTTCTTTCCTGTCTTTATTTATTATGGGGAGTGGTGCACACATGAAGATCAGAAGACAACATTGTAGAAGCACTTCTCCTTCCATCTGTACATGGGTTCTGTTGAACTCAGAAAACACGCTGAGCCACCTCACCGACCCACAACTAAATTTGATGTTAACTCCTGCAGGTTCTTTTTGTCAGTATTTTAAGGAAAATTTATTGACGTTTAGATGAATTAGAAAAAGAACTAAATGAATATGTGACGGATGTTTATGTTCTTCGGGAATCTACCACAGAGCCAAGAGGTGGTAGAACATTTACTAAGTAAAAGCTGTGGAGTAAAAGTTTTATATGAGATGAATTTATCTATTTTTTTTCCAAGAAACTATTTCCTTTAATTTTGGTCTTTTGAGACAGGGTTTCTCCGTGTTTCCCTGGCTGTCCTGGACTCACTTTGTAGACCAGGCTGGCTTGGAGAGGGGGCTCAGCTGTTAAAGGCTAGGCTCACAACCAAAATATTCCCTTTAATGTTAATCAGACTGTTTCTTCAAGTTTTGTTTTTTAATGTGAAATTTCCCAACTTTCTGTCAGTGAAGAGAGCCAGCAGAAGCTAGGAGTGCTGATGCATGCCAACAAGCTCAGCAGAGAGGAGCTGGAGGCAGGAGGCTTGCCTGTTGGAGCCGGGCACATGACACACAAGGAGACCCGTCCCCAAAACAAACACGAAAGGATCTGCTGTAACTTACAGGGGTGTAGGAAGTAATTGGCTACTTCAAGTAATTTCATGACCTTAAAAGATAACGTTCTTAAAGTTTTGTGTCTGAAAGTCACAGAACCCATTAAATATTAAAGAGAAAAAATAAGCCATTAGTACTGATTTTTATGGGAAATTTTTTTCAAAGGCTTTCAAATTTACTGAATTACAAAATATGCATATGACACATTTAAAAGGGGTATTGCAGTGTTCTAGAGTGTTATAAAAGTTAATTACCTTTACCAAATAATTAGAATTTTAGAGCTACACCGATTATACTCATTTATGTGGCTTAAAATCCAGGTAAAAGAAATAGGATGTATCCAAGTCATCTCTTCCTTCCCTTGTGCCACTTAACGTTATAAATGACCACAATGTTTAAAGGTTGGAGGGAGTGAAGAACAGGGGGCTAAGATGAAATAGGAAAATCTACAGCATAAAATATATACTGCAAGGCCCAGTTTAGCCTTCCATTCTGAAGTAAACAGATTGTCAGTGTTCGATGGTTATCAGAGGAGAAGCTGGTCGAGCTGCCAGGCACGCTTCATAGCCACAGCCACTCCATCGTGGAATGCAGCCCAAGTCTACGTGTTTTTTGGCTCACCCGTTCTCTCTGGCCACATGGTATTTGAACATAAGCAGCCATTCCTTTCTCTGTTTATTCAGAGTCCAGTTTTACACCCTGCCATGTGAGTCTGCCATTATTTTTCACAATTGCTCTTTGTAAAACTGAATAATGATTTTTTTTAACTTTTTACTCTTTTTTTGCATGAGCATTTGTGTGTGCATGTGTGTTTTTCACATGTGGAAGTGAGAAAACAGTTTGTGGAAGTCAGCTCTTTACTTCTACCATGTGGGTGCCAGAGATGGGATTCATATCATCAGGCCGTCTCCCCTTCCCAGTAACAGTCTTCTAAAATGAGAGCATTAGTATCTAGTAAGCTCCTGACATGTACTTGGCACAAAGACAAACATCGCTGATTTCCTGGGACCGTTCTAATAGACTAGTGGGGGAGTTGTGGCTTCATTTACTAATCGGGCCGTTGACATCTCTGTGACAACTCTCGGAATAACCTAAGGAAGTAGTAGGGAGGCAGTTCGGGAACTAGTGGTGATTTCTGACCTGTTGTAGGCACGCACTTCCAGAATGGATTATAGCTGTTAAAGAATTCCGTTCCTTTTGTATTAGAGAGTTTGCAGGAGTTTCACCTTCCTCTGTTGTAAAGTGCTGTCAGTCTCTAGAGCTACATGAGGAATTTGCCCTCTCTGCCTTGTTCTCTCCAAAGGTGGTTATGTACTTCAGTGGGAATTAGCAAAGATAGATGTATTTATTTTTGGTTTGTTTGTTTGTTTGTTTGTTTTGAAACGAGGTTTCTCTATAGCCCTGGTTGTCCTAGAACTCTGTTGACCAGGCTGGCCTCAAAGATTGCCTTCCTCTGCTTCCTGAGTACTGGAATTGAAGACATGCCACTACGCCTGGCTTTATGGCACTGTTTTTAAATGACGGATGCTTGCTTAGTAAAGACTAAGACAGTTTTAGAAGGTTTAGAATGGATGTGCCTTACTCATCCATTATACTTAGCTTTTTAATTTCATAAACACTGCTTTTAATTTTAGGAACAAGAACTGAATGCGCGAGCCCGGGCCCTACAAGCTGCATCTGCTTCGTGTTCATTTCGGCCCAATGGATTTGACGACAATGATCCACCAGGAAGCTGTGGGCCAACTGGTGGAGGGGGCGGAGGAGGATTTAATACAGTTGGCAGACTCGTATTTTGACCCTGAGAGAACTGAAAATGCGTCTGGTCACAAAACATCCAGTACTGTGGCTGTTAAAATGTCAGGCTGGAATGGATAGCATATCTATCTTTTATTTTTCTTTTCATTAGACCCAAATACTTTAAGAAAACACACTCAGTGGTTGTTTTTATTTTCTTGACAAAAATGCATCATGGAAAAAAAAAATCTACCTCTTAAACTTCCATTTGCATTTATGGTTAGATGTGCTTGACCAAAAATGTTGAGAAGAAAGGAGTGTACCTGGTCCCTAATTAAGCTGCATTAAATTTGGTAGAAGGATTTAAATGGTGTATTTTCAGTTTTACTGAACAAAAATAATTCATTTAGCATTTTTTATAAAAGAATTGATGCTAGGGATTTTATATATATATATATAATATTGTATATATATTATAGAATATATATATTGTTTTAAGAAAAATGAAAATCTTTGTTTCTGGTATAATTACCCCATTATTAAATTCAAGTCTTTGAAAATAGTAGAGATGATCAGTCTCTCTGGAGGCCACTAACAGTTTAAACTTCAGCTACCAGTCTCTGGGGCTTCTGTTTATGCCGTCCTCAGCTTGGCCCTCTCACTTTCAAGAACAAGTGTCATTTAAAGGATAATTAGCACGCGTGGTGACTGAATCTGCGAAGGTGCATGGCACTGTAGGCAGTGTTTTTAACCTAACTTGGTAGTATTTCCAGTTGTCCAAGGACTTTAAAATCCTGTTTCAGGGAGTGTATCTCCTGTGTGTTTCAAAGGAGGTGAGTCCTCTATGTGCCTTGCAGTACTGTAATTCAAAAATAGGTTATCTTTGGCTGCAGAAAGTTTTCTAAACAATGTTAGGAAGTAATTTTGTGCTAACATTAAACTTACGATTTTTTTAAAGGTATTAGATTTTTCAGAAGCAAAATTTGATGATTCTAAACCAGTAAGTGTGATGGTAAATTTCTAACTGGTAGAAAAATTCACAGGAAATGAAGCTAGTTTAAGTAAAAAAAAAAAAAACTCTTGATGTGTTACTTAATCCTCAAAACATTAAACATTGATATCATTTTTAGAGTTGTGTATTTGGGGTTTCTTTGTTTGAAACACATGCCTTACACAGTTTCTGCTTCATAAAATATTAAAATGCCACACCCTCTACCCCTACTATCCTTTTTGGTTTCCTTTTTGGTCCTGGGGTGTTTCTTGTTTGGTGGGAGGGTGTGTGTGTGTGGTTTTCTTTTTTGTTTTTTGGCAGGAAGCTGGAAACATGTCAGTCCTCCTGGGTCTTGATTATATAGTGTTCAAGTGTTGTCCCAAATATCCTTCTTCCTGGCTTTTTTAACACGTCCATGACCATCTATTGTTCTGAAGATTGGTCATATATTTATTTTGAAAACACTTTAAGGAAGAAATGGTCTTTGGTCACTTAAGGTTTATCTTTTTCCCAAGCTTTTGTGGCACTGATTAAAAACAACTCCTCGTCTTCATCCCTCCCCGCCTCTCTGGCTCCCGTCCCCAGGAAGGTTCTGAACGCAGCTGGGGATGCTGTGCACATTAATGAAGGTTGCCCTTCCCTGGGAGTGAGTGAACTGTGGGTGTCCTCCACGCCTGATGGTGCTCTCCTGCGTTACCTGTGTTCAGTTAGCTACCCGCTGAGTGGTGACTTATAGTCAGACTGTGTCAGTCCTAGCATTGCTGACATTGATAAATCATTCAGCACTTGGATTAAAGTTGGGTTAAGGGGCTTTCAGAACACCCACAAAGGCAGTAAGACCCAAATGACATCTGGGGAGGAAAAAACTTAACTTTAAATCTATCATTTTGGGGGTAGTATGACTACCAAATATTTTAAGGGTTTTATGTGTTAAACAATATGGATTGGATTGCAAATGACAAAGTATAAATTCTAGTAATAATACTAGGATTATTCAGCCGGTCGTAGTAGCACAGCCCTTTAATCCCAGCACTCGGGAGGCAGAGGCAGGCGGATCTCTGTGAGTTCCAGACCAGCCTGTTCTACAAAGTGAGTCCAGGACAGCCAGGGCTACACAGAGAAACCCTGTCTCTAGAGGGGGAAAAAAAATAAGGATTATTCAAATTTTAGTTGGCTAACCAATACCAAAGCTGAGGGGTTTCTTTTCAGACTAGAAATGTAGCATGCTAAATGGCTTGCTCGATGACCCCATGGAAGCCCAGCCGGCTGAGCTTAATAAGGGACACGTGAGCTCCTCTGCCCTCACAGCTGTCACCGCTGCCTGTTTCTACACCAGCACAGGGCTTCCCAGTCCTCTACCTCCGTGTCCTTTTCATGCTCGTGAATATTATTGTGGTCTATGTTTAAAAAAAAAAACAAAGGACTTGTGATTTCTGTTCATTTCGAGACAATCAGCTCAAATGAAATTGCCCATTGCTGCTAAAGAGAACATGCATTGGATTTCACTGTAAACCCGAATGTAAAGGTGCATGTGTAAGGCCGCCTCTGAGATGTCTCTTGGTACATTGCAAAAAGTTGGATATTTTTTTTAATTGCAAGGAAGAAAATATATGTAGGGCTTGCTGGCCCGTTTAATATGTCCACTAGTGTGTGCACAAATACCTGAGCCGACATTTACATAGCCAGTTGAAGGAATGAGCCGCGCTCATTCTTCAAGTATCAGCTTACATTTGAATAGCCAGAAATTGTCCCTCAAGATGCCTTTAGAGTCCTTTGTTAAGACACAAGACTCTTCATTGTGTCTAACGTACTGAGAGCCTTCTGACAGTTTCAAGCAGTTCATCAAATGACATCTGGGAAGGAAAAAACTTAGCTTTAAATCTATCATTTCGGGGGTCAGTGAGAAAAGTCAGTGTGAAAGGTACGTGCCACTAAGCTGGAGGGCCCGAGTTCAGTCTTCAGGATCTATGTGGTGGAAAGAAAACCAACTTCTACAAGCTCTCTTCTGGCCTCTACACACATGCCATGGCACGGGCATACATACGCACACTAAAAATAAAAGTGTGTGGTTTCCTTTGTTCAGCTTTCTTTTATGATGGTATTATCTGCAAAAATACTTCTTTCACATACTACCCCTTTAATACTAGTCTTCTATACATGAGGATAGGTTGCTTGTCTGTGCACAGCATGCTGTAAAAAAAAAAAAGTTGGTATAGCTTGTCCAGGTACTGGTCGTCACCACTTTGACATTTATTTTGTTCGAGGTGTTGTGCATTCCATAGTATAGTTTATATATACTCCAGACCACTTTTTAAGGGAGTGTTTCAAAGACAATGACACCTTTGTATATAGCATCTTTTCTCAAGAATGCTGTACTTTAGAGCTTGGGATGTAGTTCAGCTGGCAGAGTGCTTGCCTAGCATACACAAATCCCTGGGTTTTATTCCCAACACCCACCCATAAGCCAATCCTGGCCCACATCTTTAATCTCAGTGCTTGGGAGGTGGAGGCAAGAGGACCAGAAAGAAGTTGAAGGTTATCCTCAGCTGTGCAGTTCAGGACCAGCCTGGAATAAATGAGACCCTGTCTTTAAAAAAAAAAAAAAAAATGCTTTATATATTTCACTATCGTGTTTTGTTTCTACTGAGTTTGGATTTCCGAAACTATTCCTGAGGTAAAAAGGGTTAAGTTTTGTTTTAAAATACCGCAGAAGTGCTGTTACTAAAACTTAAGTGATGTCATCTGGAAGAGTAAGGATAAGTCTCAGATACGTCTCCTGTGGTTGAGGAAAGTGCAGTAGCAAGGAAGGACTAGAAGACACTGTAAATGGAAAAAAACAACAAACTGATCTCTTGTTGAGCAAATTTGCCTGACTGCTCCTTCACTGTTGGGCTAAGTTAATTTTTGTACAGAGTTCTTTTTTAGAAATGAATGAACTTCAGAATGAGTAGAGGTTTGTTTGTTTTTTTTTTTTTTATTCAAAAGGATTCAAAGTAAACAGTGCTTTCTTTAAAAAAAAAAAAAAAAAAAAAAGCGTGTTAAACAGCAGCTTTCCCAGGCAAAGAGAAATTCCTATAGAAGTAATTTTCAAAGACATGAGAACCGACATTTCTATAAAATCAACTATCTGAGTTTCAGGCATTCAAAAGTTGTTATGTAAAATCTTTAGCCCCAATGTTATATAACAGTGTGGGTTTAACATTAAAAATAGAGTCTAAGAAGTCAGCCAAGTGTATTGCAGCTCCTGTCAGTGTCTGTTGTAGCCTGCGGCTGTTTTTCTCTTAGTAGATATATTTTGCCTTGTTGGAGCTGCTGCACACCAACCTACACGTACACCCTCTACATTGATTTGGTGGTATGAAACCATAGTTTTCACTTGCTAAATTAGCAAGCATTTGAGGTTTTGTTTTGTTTTTGGGTTTTGTTTTTGTTTTCACATTGCACTCACTTGGAAGCTAAGTATAGGGTCACTTTTTTTTTCATTATGATTTGGGTTTTTTGTAATATTTATTACATCACAGTATCCTCTTTCCCCCCTTCCCCCACCATCCCACCCTCTACCCAATAATCAAGGGGGTATAACCAATCCGATTATAAGTGAATGAATGCCATGTGTATCCTGAGTCTGGGTTAGCTCACTCAAGATGAGCTTCTCTATTTCCATCCATTTAGCTGCAAATTGCAGGATTTCGTTGTTTCTGATGGCTGAGTAGTATTCCATCATGTAAATGTACCACAGGATTTTTTTATCCATTCCTCGGTTGGATAGTGTCTTTTGCCTTACAGAAGTTTTTCAGTTTCATGAGATCCCATTTATTGATTGTTGGTCTTAGATCCTTGGACATCTGTGTTGTTTCCAGTTTCTAGCTATTACAAGTAAGACTGCTATAAACACAGATGAGGAAACTTCCTGTGATTTGGGGAGGAATCATTTCGATGTATACCCAGAAGTGGTATGGCTGGGTCTTGAGGTAGAGCTATTCCAAGTTTTCTAAGATATCACCAGACTGATTTCCATAGTGGTTGTACGAGCTTGCACTCCCACCAGCAATGGAGGAGTGTTCCCCTTTCTCCACACCCTTGCCACCATGTGGTGTCATTTGAGCTTTTGGTCTTAGTCATTCTGACAGGTGTGAGATGGAATCTTAGAGTCATCTTGAGTTGCATTTCTCTGATGATTAAGGATGCTGTGCATTTCTTCAAGTGTCTCTCAGCCTTTAGGAATTCCTCCTTTGTGAATGCTCTGTTTAGCTCCGTTCCCCATTTTTTTATTGGATTATTTGGTTTCTTGGCATTTAATTTCTTGAATTCTTTGTAAATTTTGGGTATTAGCCCTCTGTCAGATGTGGGGTTGGTGAAGTTTTTTTCCCAATCTTGTACGTTGCCATTTTGTTCTAATGACAGTGTCTTTTGCCTTACAGAAGTTTTTCAGTTTCATGAGATCCCATTTATTGATTGTTGGTCTTAGATCCTGAGCTGTTGGTGTTCTGTTCAGGAAGTTGTCACCTGTGCTGATGAGTTCCAGGGTTTTCCCCACTTTCTCTTCTAGTAGATTTAGTGTGCCCGGCCTCATGTTAAGGACTTTGATCCACTTGGACTTAATTTTGTACAAGGTGATAAGCATGGGTCTAATTTCATTCTTTTACATGTGGACATCCAGTTTGGAACAGCACAATTTGTTGAAGATGCTGTCCTTTTTCCACTGTACGGTTTTGGATTCTTTGTCAAAAATTAAGTGACCATAGGTGTGTGGGTTCGTTTCTGGGTCTTCAGTTCTATTCCATTGATCCACTGGTCTGTTTCTATACCAGTACCATGCTGTTTTTATTACTATTGCTCTGTAGTACAGCTTGAAATCTGGGATGGTGATACCTCCAGATGTTTTTTTATTGTACAGGATTGATTTAGCTATTCTGGGTTTTTTGTTATTCCATATGAAGTTGAAAATTGCTTTTTCCAGGTCTATAAAGAATTGTGGGAGGGGAGCGAAGATGGCGGCGACCTACACTGACGCATTCTGAACGCGGGGAAAAAAGAGCCATAAAAAACACAGAGTTACTGGGCACTGTGCAAAAACCGGAGGGGCTAGACCCCCCCCCCCGAACACTCACAGCTCCCAAGGGACTGTTAAAAGTCCCAGGGCAAGGCTCTCCCCATCTCTCACAGACACGGAGGCCACTAAACCGGGGATTCGGGAACTCCCATTTGGTGAGGCGCCTGGTAAGATCGATCCCAACTTACAGCAGGCAGAATCAGGGTCCATTTGACCATAGATCGCTGTCCTATTGGGCTCCCCACATATCAGGTTGAACTTATACCCACTTAGAAAAGGTTGCGAGATAGTGGAAGCCTTAGCAAGGAACAAACAGGGGGCTCAGCGGGTGGTCCGCAGCGGAGGACCGGAGGTTCCGAGAGAGCGCGGGAAGCTGGGAACACAAAAGCAGGCGGGAGGGGCCAAATCTCGCACACTCACGATTGCGCAGCTGGGGAGCGAGCACAGCTGGCAGGGCCAAATCCCCGCCAGTCCATGGCAGGTCATCTGGGGAGAGAGACAGGCGTGGGTGGGGCCAGGAGTCCGTGCACCCACGGCGGAGCTGCTGGGACGAGAGGTCCACTCAGGCAGCGGGAGGATCCGGGGCTCGGGGTACCCACGGGACCCGTGGCGGCGCAGACAGGAAGGGAATCAGGCACAGGGTCCAGCCCTGTGGCGAGAAGACTAGAGAGAAACCAGAAATCGGGACCATAGCTGTATCCTGGAAAATCCAGACATATCAGGTGTGGAGCCAGACCCTGTCAGCCTCCGGGACGACAAACAAAGCCCACAGAATCTGTGCCTGGGCAAACAGGCCCATACCATCAGAACCATTACAGGCTGATAACTCAGAGTGCAACATAGAGAAGTCTGAATTGGGAGCAGTGAAACAATCCTGGTCCATTACTCACAACCTGGGAATAGGCTGCACCAGATCACAGTGCCTCTGGCCATTAAAATCACAGTGACATTGAAATCCCCCTGTAAGCAACGACAGATAGCCAAGTAACTCGTCCCCTGCACCAAATCATCCACTGTGGTTCCAAGCAGAGAAAACAGACAGCTAAATGCATCCAATGGCAAAAGGTCAAAAAAAAAAAATAGAAATCAAGGGATTATGACTCCGGATGACCGGATGACCACACACCAACAGAAACACATGAAAACATTGACAATTCTGCAGTATGGAAAGTGATAGAGTCCCTGCAAGAAGAACTTAAATCTATGAAGGAATTCAAAGAAGCCACAATTCTACAAATCAAAACAAGGAACAACACCATTAAAGGGCTCCAAGCCAAGGTGACAGAGCTTGAACAGGAAAAGGAAAAAGCCATGAAAGATTTTCATACAAAAACAAGCAAGCTGGAGAAGGAAATGTACGAAACGAACAAAACCATACAAAACATGAAAATAGAAATAGAAACAATAAAGAAAACACAGTCAGAGTTAAAAGAGGAAGTGGAGAACCAAGGGAAGAGAACAGGAACTACGGATGTGAGTATCAACAATAGGATGCAAGAGATGGAAGACAGGATCTCAGGCATGGAAGATTCAGTGGAAAAAATCAGTACAACATCCAAAGAAAATGAGAAGGCTAAAAAATCTCTCACCCACAACATCCAAGAAATCAAGGACTCATTGAAAAGACGGAACCTAAGAATTACAGGTATAGAGGAAAAAGAAGACTCCCGACTCCAAGGTCCAGGAAATATCTTCAACAAAATCATAGAGGAAAACTTCCCAAACCTGAAAAAAGAGATGCCAGTAAAAATCCAAGAGGCATACAGAACACCAAACAGATTGGACCAGAAAAGAAACTCCTCTCGCCACATAATAATTGAAACCCCAAATGTACAGAACAAAGAAAGAATATTAAAAGCTGTAAGAGAAAAAGGTCAAGTCACATACAATGGCAGACCCATCAGAATTACACCTGACTTCTCCCCAGAAACGATAAAAGCTAGAAGGGCCTGGTCAGATATACTACAAGTCCTAAGAGATCATAGATGCCCAGCCAGACTACTTTACCCAGCAAAACTCTCTATCAACATAGATGGAGAAAACAAGATATTCCATGACAAAATTAAATTTAAACAATACCTACCCACAAACCCAGCCCTACAGAAAATCCTAGAAGGAAAATCCCAACCCAGAGAAGAAAACTCCACCCAAGAAAACAAAGAGAATAGAAAACCCATCAGCAACTAAACCAAAAGAGGAACAGAACCACCGCCTATACCAAACTAATGGGAAATAACAACCCCAGGTCACTAATATCCATCAACATCAATGGAATCAATTCCCCAATAAAAAGACATAGGTTTACAGAGTGGATCCGCAAGCAAGACCGTTCCTTATGCTGTATACAAGAGACACATCTAACTACAAAAGATAGACACTGCCTCAGAGTAAAGGGCTGGGAAAAGGTTTTCCAAGCAAATGGACCCAGGAAGCAAGCTGGAGTAGCCATCCTAATATCAAACAAAACAGACTTCCAACTGAAGTTAATGAAGAAAGACAAAGAAGGGCACTATATACTCATTAAAGGGAATATTCATCAAGAGGAAATTTCAATACTGAACATCTATGCCCCAAATACAAAGGCACCTACTTTCGTAAAAGAAACACTTCTAAAACTTAAAGTGCACGTCGATCACAACACATTAGTAGTGGGAGACTTCAACACCCCACTCACAAAAAAGGACAGATCATCAAGACAGAAGACAAACAGAGAAATATTGAGTCTAACAGAGATCATGAAACAAATGGACCTAACAGATATCTACAGAACGTTTCACGCAAACACAAAGGAATACACCTTTTTCTCAGCACCCCACGGAACCTTCTCCAAAATCGACCACATAATTGGTCACAAGGATAGTCTCAGTAGATACAAGAAAATTGAAATAACACCTTGTATCTTATCAGACCACCACGGAATAAAGCTGGTCTTCAACAGTAAAAGAATCAACAGAAAGCCTACACACACATGGAAATTGAACAGCTCCTTACTGGATGACCACTGGGTCAGGGAAGAAATAAGGAAGGAAATCAAAGACTTCTTAAAATCCAACGACAATGAAGACACAACATACCCAAACCTATGGGATACATTGAAAGCTGTGCTACGAGGAAAGTTCATAGCACTAAGTGCTTTCAAAAATAAAATTGTGACAGCTCATATTAGTGAACTAACAGCTAAGCTGGGTGAATTGGAAAAAAAAGAAACAAACACTCCCAAGAAGAGCAGAAGACAGGAAATCATCAAACTTAGAGCTGAAATCAACAACTTAGAATCAAAAAGAACTATACAAAGAATCAATGAAACCAAGAGTTGGTTCTTTGAGAAAATCAACAAAATAGACAGACCCCTAGCCAAATTAACTAAAAGGCAAAGGGAAAGAACACAAATCAACAAAATCAGAAATGAAAAGGGAGAAATAACAACAGACATTGAGGAGATCCAGAAAATATTCGGACATTACTTTAAAAATCTATATTCCACTAAATTTGAAAACCTAAGCGAAATGGACAATTTCCTCGATAAATTCCACCTACAAAAACTAAATCAAAATCAGATTAACAGCTTAAACAGCCCAATAACACCTAAGGAAATAGAAACAGTCATTAATAATCTCCCAACCAAAAAAAGCCCAGGGCCAGATGGCTTTAGCACGGAATTCTACCGGACCTTCAAAGAGGAACTAACACCATTACTTTTCAAACTCTTCCACCACATAGAAACAGAAAGAACACTGCCAAACTCATTCTATGAGGCCACTGTCATTCTGATTCCTAAACCACACAAAGACCCAACAAAGAAAGAGAACTTCAGACCAATCACCCTCATGAACATAGATGCAAAAATACTTAATAAAATACTAGCAAACCGAATTCAAGAACACATCAAAAGTATCATACACCATGATCAAGTAGGCTTCATCCCAGGGATGCAGGGATGGTTCAACATACAAAAGTCTATCAATGTAATTCACCACATAAACAAGATGAAAGAAAAAAACCACATGATAATCTCGCTAGATGCAGAAAAAGCATTTGACAAAATCCAACACCCCTTCATGCTAAAAGTTCTGGAGAGAATGGGCATACAAGGACCATACCTAGAAATAATAAAGGCAATATACAGCAAGCCAGTAGCCAACATCAAATTAAATGGAGAGAAGCTTGAAGCATTTCCTCTAAACTCAGGGACAAGACAAGGATGTCCACTTTCACCATATCTCTTCAATATAGTACTTGAAGTCCTTGCTAGAGCAATAAGACAACTAAAGGAGATCAAACGGATAAAAATTGGAAATGAAGAAGTCAAATTATCTCTATTCGCAGATGATACGTTAGTATACATAAGCGACCCCAAAAACTCCACCAAAGAACTCTTACAGCTGATAAACAACTTCAGCAAGGTGGCTGGATACAAAATTAACTCAAAAAAATCAGAAGCCCTTCTTTATACAACAAACAAATATACCGAGAAAGAAATAAGGGAAACAACCCCCTTCACAATAGCCACAAACAACATAAAATACCTGGGGGTAACTCTAACCAAGCATGTAAAGGACCTATATAACAAGAACTTCAAGCCCCTGAAGAAAGAAATGGAAGAGGCCTTTAGAAGATGGAAAGATCTCCCATGCTCATGGATAGGTAAGATCAACATAATAAAAATGGCTATCCTACCAAAAGCAATATATAGATTTAATGCAATTCCTATCAAAATACCAACACAATTCTTTATAGACCTGGAAAAAGCTAGTCTCAACTTCATATGGAACAACAAAAAGCCCAGAATAGCTAAATCAATCTTGTCCAATGAAAAAACATCTGGAGGTATCACCATCCCAGATTTCAAGCTGTACTACAGAGCAACAGTAATAAAAACAGCATGGTACTGGTATAGAAACAGACCAGTGGATCAATGGAATCGAATTGAAGACCCAAACATGGATCCACACACCTATGGCCAACTAATCTTTGACAAAGAAGCCAAAAACGCACAATGGAAGAAGGACAGCATCTTCAACAAATGGTGCTGGTCCAACTGGATGTCCACTTGCAAAAGAATGAAATTAGACCCATACCTATCACCTTGTACAAAACTTAATTCCAAGTGGATCAAAGACCTTAACATAAGGCCAGCCACCCTAAAGATACTAGAAGAAAAAGTAGGAGAAACCCTCGAACTCATTGGCACAGGTGACAACTTCCTGAACAGAACACCAACAGCTCAGGACCTGAGATCAACAATCAATAAATGGGACCTCATGAAACTGAAAAGTTTCTGTAAAGCAAAGGATACTGTCATTCGAACAAAACGGCAACCAACAGACTGGGAGAAAATCTTCACCAACCCCACATCTGATAGAGGGCTATTATCTAAAATCTACAAAGAACTCAAGAAACTAAATGCCAAGAAACCAAATAATCCAATCAAAAAATGGGAGATGGAGCTAAATAGAGAATTCACAAAGGAGGAATCCCTAAGGGCTGAGAGACACCTGAAGAAATGTTCAACATCCTTAATCATCAGAGAAATGCTACTCAAGACGACCCTGAGATTCCACCTAACACCTGTTAGAATGGCTAAAATAAAGAGCTCAAATGATAGCGCATGCTGGCGAGGGTGTGGAGAAAGGGGTACCCTACTCCATTGCTGGTGGGAGTGCAGGCTTGTGCAACCACTATGGAGGTCTGTCTGGCGATATCTTAGAAATCTAGGAATAACCTTGCCTCAAGACCCAGCCATACCACTTCTGGGTATACACCCAAAGGACCTCTCACGGAGACATAGGGAAGTCTCCTCATCTATGTTCATAGCAGCCTTATTTGTAATAGCTAGAAATTGGAAACAACCCAGATGTCCCTCAACTGAAGAATGGATTAAAAAATTGTGGTACATCTATACAATGAAATATTACTCAGCTATCAGAAACAATGAAATCATGCAATTTGCAACAAAATGGATGGATCTAGAGGAGCTCATCCTGAGTGAGCTAACCCAGTCTCAGAAGGATGCACATGGCATCTATTCACTTATAGTAGGATTTTAACTATATCGTACAGGTTATCTGTACTACAACCAACATATCAAAAGGAACAAGGACATAATTTTTTTTTTATCTTTTTCTTTTTCCTTCTTTTTTTCTTTTTTTCTCTTTCCTTTTCCCTTCTCTTTTTCCTCTCTTTTTTTGTTGATATTCTTTGTTTTTTGTGGGTTTGTGTGTTTGTTGGTCTTTTTTTTTAGTATTCCCCCAGTAGCAATGAGACACCATTCACTGGCAGTTCTGCCTCGTAGGCCCCCGGTGAATGATAGGCTCTTGGCCCTCATATGACTCCTGATCTGTGGTGAGAGACTGTTAGGCAGGGACACTCCACCCCAGAGGAACAAGACGGAAGGGTCAGGGGGTAGAGCATGGGAGGGTGGGGCTAGGAAGCGGGAAAAGAGGACAATATGATAAGGATGTAACCTGAAGCAACAAACAAATAAATTTATTAACTAAAAAAAAAAAAAGAAAAGAAAAGAAAAAAAAAGGCAGGGGGCAGGGCTGAAACACTGTGAATGGAACAGAGGATACAGCCATTCGGCCTGGATTTGCAGACCTCCAGGTGTAGAGAAGACGTGGAGCTAAGGTAAAATACAAGAGAATTGTGGTATTGGCCCATGCCTTTGACTTCAGCGGAGACAGGGGGGGGGGGACCTTATAGTTGGTGGTCTTATGTACTCTGGAGTCATACGGAGCGGGGTGGTGAGGGTGCATACTCTTGGTCCCACCATTCAAGAAGAGTACACCCTTGGTCCCAGCTCCCAGCACAGTGGAGACAGAAACTGGCAGATCCCGGAGCTCAGGGTCAGCCTGATGCAGGGCAAACTCTAAATAGAGAAAGACTTCGATCCAGGAGTGGTGGAACACATCTTTGATCCCTTCAGATGAGAAACACAGGTCCCTGTTCCCAATAATTAGAGTTCAGAGACACACACATGGGATTTGGAGGGACCTAGGTTTGGAGGCTACTTACAAAAGGCTGTCTTGATGCAGGTAGATTGTCCTTTGGGATCTCAAAATATATACACTAGAGCTGGTTTAGCTTCAAGGTGACAGAATGATTTCTTCTTTAACCTGGATTGAAAGATAACGTTTTGTATGTTGTCAGAAGGCCAAATTTGCTTCAGGAGAAGTACTACCTAGCCCCCCCCATCCCCCCCCAGAAAAAAAAAAAAAGAGGGCAATTGTCCTAGGGTTGGGATTGGGGCAGGGCTCTGTTCTTATCGTTCCAGGAGAATCGAAGTGTCCATTAGGGGAGCCTGGGGACGGCGGACAGCGGAATCCTCAGCAGAGAGCAGAATCAGGCACCAAGGAGGATGAGTGACCCAGTTGATTCTGCCTGGCAGACTTCCTCAATAGCTGTCTCCATTGGGGGCCTGCAACCACCACTGTAATCCAGTGTTGCTGGGACCGTTCAGCTCTACACAATGCCCCGGCCGGAACCTCAGTGAAGCCTGCAAGATCAGCTTCTGCCTACAAACCCCTTAGGTCATCTAAACAGCTGAGAACAGAAGGACTGAACATAAAAGGATTGTACTAACATTTTTAATCATTTTTCCCATTTGGGTTGTGGCCCCAAACAGGTCTACTACGACCCAAATCAGCAGGAAGTCACTTTAAGAGAGCAACGTCCCATGCCCAGAGGGTGGGGAGGGTGTTTCTCTGCCCTTCTTTTTGGTTATTTGAAGGTTAACTGAAAACTCTGTTATGTAGGGGAAGAGACTACAAGTTGATAAATGGTCCTGTCTTAATGGGTTTTGGAGGTTAGCCCCAGGGAATTCCTACTTTTCCTTTTCTGTATCCTTCTTCCTCTCCTATGTAGGAGTGCATGGGCTTGAGAAAAATGAGATATAGACATAGCACAGGAAGGTCCAAGAAGAAGGGGCAGATTATTGAATATGCCCTTATACCTTTGTATATTGATACAAAATTAGTAGTTTATTTGGCTAAAGTGGTATTGACCATTGTTTATTGTGCAAAAATAAGATTGTATTGGATTACATCGGTATTGATCTTTGTATATTGATACAAAATTAAGATTATAGTTGGCCACAATGGTATTGACCCTTGCATATGGACGTAATATTAAGATTATATTGGGCTATATAGGCATTGATCTTAGTATATTGATACATAATTAAGAGTATATTTAACCACAATTGAATAGATCTTTGTATATTGATACAAATTTAAAGATAATGCTTCCCAATGGTATCATACCTAGAGATACTTAAAAATAAAATGTGAAGCTCTGACCTCTTGATACCAACCATCTAAAACGGTCTAGGATAGTTAAAACAAACTCCTAGTCATGCAAACATGTCTCTTGGTTAGCTACTATGACAGTCTATCACAGATATTCTCTAAACTACCCAGTAATCAAGTTGCTAAGAGACAAGCAACATTTGCTTATCTAAATACAAGAGATGGATAGGGCATCTTCAAAAACCCCTAGAGATCTGCAGAATATGGCATTCAAAGATGTTATCTTAAATCAAGATTTTTTTTTGATATCGAGACATATCAGCGCCTGACAGCACCCCCTATTCTACTCCAAGTAGAAGATAAGCATCGAAGAACCTCCACTGTAAGATGGTTGAATTAGTGGCAAGCCTTTCTCTTGGCATGAAAAAAACCCCTTGCACCAACTGCAGACAGACTGCTGTCCAAAAAGGACAAAACTTGGTAGCAGGGAAGTCGACAGCCTAACTCTGCCAAGACAGGGTAGGTAAGTCCTTCATAATCCCTGCTCTACAACAAATGTCTGTCAGAGAAACAGGACCCAAAGCCTGAAGATTGATGCTGGAATGTATGGAGAGAAAATGGGAACTGTCCAGGCAGTTATTGGTATGTTCTTTCTTAGTTTTGGAAGCTGCAGGCTCTGCACTTCCTATATAAGCAAATATATTTATCCCTCTCAGGTCTCTGAGGTGGTTGAAGAATAGACAGATAGAATCTTATAGTTAAATTTTGAACTGTTTAGGAATCAAGAGGGTGTTATAGATCTAAGAAGATACTCTTAAAAGTGTTGCAAGATAGTATGAATGTTGAGTCACATATAGACCTTTAAACTCATGGAGTTGGGTAGATAGTAGAATGTTAAAGTCGGGGGCCAAATAGGTATAAACTGAACATTGGGAAGGTATACTGGGCCAATTTACTCTCATAAATGTGGCATATTTATATCTATTGTTTTGTATAATACTTACTGTTATAAGAGAAGGAACCAGCTGTTGGACTGAAAGGGGAAACTTCTGGAGGGAAGAGGGTGGAAGGGCGGGATAGGAAGGGGGAATAGGGAGGGGTTTGTTACTGAGATGTAACTTGAAGAAAAAAAAATAAAGTTTTTTAAAAAAAAAAGAATTGTGTTGGTAGGAATTGCATTGAATCTGTATGTTGCTTTTGGCAGGATGGCTATTTTTTTATGTTGATCCTACCTATCCATGAGCATGAGAGATCTTTCCATCTTCTGATGGCCTCTTCAATTTCTTTCTTCAAGGACTTGAAGTTCTTGTCGTACAGGTCTTTCACTTGCTTGGTTAGAGTTACCACATTATGATTTGTTTTTAAATGTTTATTATTTCAAGTTACATCTCCATCACAGTCCCCTCCCTCCAACCCTCCCAGCTCTACCCTCCCACCCTCTCCCCCTTCTCCCAGAACTCATTCTTTTTTTTTTTTTTTTGGTTTTTCGAGACAGGGTTTCTCTGAATATCTCTGGCTGTCCTGGACTCGCTTTGTAGACCAGGCTGGCCTCGAACTCACAAAGATCCGCCTGCCTCTGCCTCCCAAGTGCTGGGATTAAAGGCGTGCGCCACCACCGCCCGGCTCTTTTTTTTTTTTTTTTAATAAGTACTTTATTTTTTTTTCAAGTTACATCTCAGTCGCAAACCCTTCCCTATTCCCCCTTCTTGTCCCACCCTTCCACCCTCTTCCCCCCCCCCAACAGCTTCTCTTTTCATTCCAACAAATGGTTCTTTCTCTTATAACAGTAAATTCTATACAAAACAGCAGAATTAAATATGCCACATTTATGAGAGTTAAATGGCCCGGTGTACCTTCCCAATGTCCAGTTCATACATATTTGGCCCCTGACTTTAACCTTCTACCTTCTAACAGTCTATCACAGATATTCTCTAAGCTACTCAGTAATCAAGTTGTTAAGAGACAAGCAACATTTGCTTATCTAAATACAAGAGATAGATAGGGCATCTTCAAAAACCCCAAGAGATCTGCAGAATATGGCATTCAAAGATGTGGTCTTAAATTAAGATTTTTTTTTGATATCATGACATATCAGCTCCTGACAGCACCCCCTATTCTACTCCAAGTAGAAGAAAAGCATCGAAGAATCTCCAATGTGAGATGGTTGAATTAGTGGCAAGCCTATCTCTTGACATGTAAAAACTCCTTGCTTCAACTACAGACAGACTGCTGTCTAAAAAGGACAAAACTTGGTAGCAGGGAAGTCAACAGCCTAGCTCTGCCAAGACAGGGTAGGTTAGTCCTTCACAATCCCTGCTCTACAATAAATGTCTGTCAGAGAAACAGGACCAAAAGGCTGAAGACTGATGCTGGAATGTATGGAGAGAAAATGGGAACTGTCCAGGTAGTCACTGGTTTGTCATGTCTTAGTATTGGAAGCTGCAGGCCCTGCACTTCCTATACAATCAGATATATTTATCCTTCTCAGCTCTCTGAGGTGGTTGAAGAATAGACAGCTTGAGTCTCATAGCTAAATTTTGAGTTGTTTAGGAATCAAGAGGGCGTTCTAGATCTAAGAAGATGGTTATAATAGTGATGCAAGTTAGTATAAAAACTAAGTCAGTTATAGAACTTTAAACTCATGGAGATGGTTAGAAGGTAGAAGGTTAAAGTCAGGGGCCAAATATGTATGAACTGGTCATTCTTTTTTTAAATAATTAGGCCAAAATTATGAAAATTATAAGGTATAATATATATTCCTAATGTCAAGTCCATACATATTTGGCAACTGATATTAATATTCTATTATCTATCTCAATGAGTTTAAAGTTCTATACCTACCTCATTTTCCATCCTAACTTGTATTACCAACTTAAAAACATCTTCTTAGACCTAGAACATCCTTTTAATTCCTAAACAACTTAAAATTTAACTGTGAGACTATAACTATCTAGTCTTCAACCACATCAGAGACTGGAGAAGGATAACTATATGTGATTATACAGGAAGTGCAGAGCCAGCAGCTTCCAAAACTAAGAAATGACAAACAACTGGCTGCCTGGAAAGTATCCAATTACTCTCCATACATTAGAGCATCTATCTTCAGCCTCTTGGCCCAGTATCTCTGACAGACATTAATCATAAAGCAGGAATTATGAAGGACTTGCCTACCCTGTCTTGGCAGAGCTAGTCTTTCGACTTACCTGCTTCCAAGTTTTGTCCATTTTGGACAGCATTCTATCTACAGTTGAAGTAAGGGATTTTTCTTGCCCAGTGACAGGCTTGCCACTAATGCAACCATCTCCAAATGGAGATTATATTTGGCTACATCAGTATTTATCTTTGTATATTGATACAAAATTAAGGTTAACCATTTGTAAGGTATTATACCTAGGTAACGCTTAAAAATGCAATGCTGGTGGGAGTGCAGGCTTGTGCAACCACTATGGAGGTCTGTCTGGAGATATCTTAGAAACCTTGGAATAACTTTGCCTCAGGACCCAGCCATACCACTTCTGGGTATACACCCAAAGGTCACCTCACGGAGACATAGGGAAGTCTCCTCATCTATGTTCATAGCAGCCTTATTTGTAATAGCTAGAAACTGGAAACAACCCAGATGTCCCTCAACTGAAGAATGGATTAAAAAACTGTGGTACATCTATACAATGGAATATTACTCAGCTATAAGAAACAATGAAATCATGCAATTTGCAACCAAATGGATGGATCTAGAGAAGCTCATCCTGAGTGAGCTAACCCAGACTCAGAAGGATGCACACGGCATCTATTCACTTATAGTAGGATTTTAGCTATATCGTACAGGATATCTGTACTACAACAAACACACCAAAAGGAACATGGACATAAACTTTTTTTTCATTTCTTTTTCTTTTTCCTTTTTTTTCTTTTTCTTTTTCCTCTCTTTTTTTGTTGTTGTTCTTTGTTTTTGTGGGTTTGTGTGTCTGTTGGTCTTTTTTTTAGTTTTCCCCCCGTAGCAAGGAGACACCTTTCACTGGCAGTACTGCCTCATAGGCCCCCAGTGTATGAAAAGGCTCTTGGCCCTCATATGACTCCTGATCTGTGGTGAGAGACTGTTAGGCAGGGCCACTCCACCCCAGAGGATCAAGACGGAAAGGTCAGGGGGTAGAGCGTGGGAGGGTGGGGCTGGGAAGCGGGAAAAGAGGACAATATGTTAAGGATGTAACCTGTAGCAACAAACAAATAAATTTATTAATTAAAAAAAAATGCAATGTGAAGTTTTGGCCCATTGATAGCAACTGTCACAAACTGTTTAAAGTAATTAAGAGATGCAAACTAATAGTCACTCAAACATGTCATTTGGTTAGGTACTACCATAGTTTATCACAGATGTTTTCTAAGTTAACAGGAAATCAAGTTGTTAAGAGATAAGCAACATTTGCTCATCCAAATATAAGGAGATAGGTGGTCTTCAAAAACCTGTAGAATTTGGCATCCAAAGAAGATTTCTTAAGATTTTTTGATATTGAGACATGTCAGCTCCTGACAGCACTCCCTATTCTACTCCAAGTAGAGGATGAGCATGGAAGAGTCACTTACCTTTAATCCCAGCACTCAGGATATAAATAAGATCTCTGAGTTCGAGGCCAGCCTGCTCTACAGAATGAATTCCAGGACAGCCAGTTTTACACAGAGAAACCCTGTATCAAACCAAAAAAGAAAAAACCACAAATCAGTTGGAAAGCTTTTTAGAGATAATCCTTGTTCAGGCCTCTTCCCAGACTAATTAAATTATGTGAGCATATTGGACACATACATTTGAGGATATAGTCTTAATGTGAAGGCTGGTTTGAGAGCTTGTGGCCAGAGGAATAGTCTTCTTCCTAGGGCTTTTCCCCCAAGGAAATTAGCATAATATTAAGGGTTCACCTATGTGCCATATAGTGACCTACATTTTTTAATTCACTCTAGGTCCATAGTAGCCTTATGGCCATAAACGACATCAAAATGATGAATTTTACCCACATATTTTAAACTATAGCTGATACCTTAAAGTGGCGGTACAGTGACAGAAGGAAAACAGCTTCGTCAAACCACACATTAGTAAAGGCTCACAGTAAGTGTGATGAAGCATTTCTAGCCTGGCCTTTGTGTACATGGGTCTTGATGCAGTGTAGAGATCCACCATAGAGCAACCATCATCCCTACTCTGTTCTCCCTGCTTTCAATGACTATTTCCTGGTCAAGTAAGAGAAGGCTTAGCAGTAGAGAGGAATTGGCCCTAAAAGAGCTTTTATACTTAAAAACAGGTAAAAGTTTTCCCACTTGTCCCAAGCTCCTGGAATAATGACTTGGAGATATTTACCAATGCCTAGGCCATATAGCCAGGTTCAGGTTTATTCTCTGGCTAGCTCATAACTCAAAATAACCCATTTGTACTAACCTATGTCCTGCCACATAGCTGGCTACCTCTGCTCATCTTTCATGCCTGTGTCCTCCTCACATGTTCCCAGGTGAATCCTTCTGCCTCCCAGATGTCTCACCTTTCATTCTACCCTTTCCTGTAGACCATAGGATTTTTTTCATGGACAGGTGATACATGCATCCAATACACAAGATATTCTCTCTACATTGAAAGAGTCAGACTCTATTTAATTCATCGTGTGGGTAATAGAACAAAGTTCAACACTTTTTCAAGAATAAACATTTAGGAAAGTAAATTCATAATGGTCAAAATTACATTCAAAGTCAGGAAGACATCTTTTCACTCACAAGAGAAAATCTATTAGGTCCAAAAAGTAATGGAAAGGAGGGAAGTTACAAACCAGAGGCTTAAAAGAAATGCAAAGAGGAGCACATGGAAAGAAATGGGAGATCCAAAAGTTAGTGAAGCTAGAGACTAGGAAGTGCACTAAGGCCCCCATCATCCTGTCAGTTAGAGAGAGAACATGCCTAATAGACCCAAGTTCAGCAAGGTATCCAGCCCCAGGCCAGGGCTCGCTCTCCTGCCATCTTTTCGTGGAACTGGACTGAAACACTAGTCCTTGTTGGCCTGTCTTTGTTTTTATGCTACTATGAAAAATCCCCAGTGAAGATAAAAAGTTATTTGCAGTCTCTAAGCTGAGTATCCATTTAAGTGTAAATTAAATAAAATGTCAGTATCTTGGGTACACTAGCCACAATTAAGAGGATTTGGTCTCATGAGGCCCATTGCTGCCCACCATAAAAAACAGCTCTAGCTGGTGATGATTAATTAATCACCATTTGTCATTTTGTACTTCCTTTTCCATCTTGTCCATCGTCGGGGCATTTACATAATTAAATCCATATGTATTCTCTAATTATGAAATAAATGAAAATGATTAAGGAAAGGATTCTGGGTACCTGTCTTCCAGGAAATGTCAAGCTCAATTTAGAGACTAGACCGCATATGAGTTCCAAAAGAGAAACATTGATGGTTTTCCCATGGTTAACACAATAGCCTTACTTTTAATGCTGCTGTTGTTGGTAGCTTATTTTCCATTTTTCCATGGCTATAATAAAGGAAATAATTCATAGCATGTGCTTGGCCCCAAGAGAACACCATGTCTTCCTTGTAGGTTTATTTTTATTTCTTAGTTTTGGGTCATGCCCTTTCCTCCACTGCCTACCGAGGACCAAGGACCCTAGTTTATTGAGATCAACAAGAACAGGTGAGTATTTTTCAGGATGTTCCCTTGTGCTTCATATGGTCTCAATATCAAAACAACAGAACATTCCACAGCAGAGCTGTGCAGCCACTTCATTTCTCCAGTACACTCTGTGCTTGGCTAAGTCCAGGACACGTTTACAAATCATGCTCCTGTTATAGTTTTGACAACTTCTATTTCCAAAGAATTTCATTTTCAGGTGTGAAAGACAAACTTGACCTTAACTTGCTAATGCCCAGGAGCTGTTTGTTCCCAAGCCACGATCTAGAGTTAATGGAGAAAATACTGAAATCTAGATTCAGAACACGGAAAACTGACTTGTCACTGAAATTGATGGTATTCCCCTGTAGGTCTCTGCTGAGCAATTTCTTTCCCTAGATATTGTCTGCCCTCTTGGCTTATATAAGAGCAGAAGCAATTCATAAGCAGATTAGCTAGTAGATAAAAGGGTATTGCTTTCCTCACTGAGATGAACACAATAGTTTGTTACAAAATCTGACCACCCAACTTCGATTGCTAGGACTCACGTAGTGGGGGGAAGAAACTGACTCCTGAAGGTTGTTGTCTGACCTCCACACCATGGTATGCCTACACACACACACGCGCGCGCGCACACACACATGCACATTAACTAGTCTGATAAAATTTTAAAACTTGTCTCCCAACTTGGATCATCTTCCCTTAAACCCCAACAAGATCACAAGAAAAGAGTCTAAGCTAATCTTAGACCCTTGCTTTGGGAATTAATTGTCTGAAATATCCTACTTTGTCTTCATTGAGGATACTGTCTGTCAATAAATAGGTCAGCAGTTGTCTGGAACAGTAATTTATTCTGCTTTCACTGCAATGTAATATTAAACCACCATAGTTAGGCATTTACAAGTTTTCAGTGACAAAACAGTAGATAATCATGATCTGGCCAGTTATCTTCCCAGATCAACTACTGAGTCATAACGAGAGCTTTGAACAATCTCTCCATCTGTTTTCCAGGGGACTCAGCATCAGTTAACACATGAAGGATTTTTTAAAACGAATAAGTAAGCTGTTTTTTGGAAGAGAATTTCCACTGAATATTGCTAAATAATTTCTTTGCCTGAATTAGCCAGTAGCTAGACAAAAGTTTATTACTTTTTTCACCCATAGCTAAGATGAACACAAAACTGATGGTGATGATGATGCTGATAACATAATCATCATTGGTAAGTTTGGTGATAATTCTAATGACTCACATTAGTCAATGACCTACTCTCAGCAATTTATCAGCTTATAAGAAAGGAGTGGCATACACACATGTGCCCATACATACCCAAGAATATGTGGGCATTAATCTTAACTCTCATTTGCCCCCAAACTCGTCTTTAAGCGAGGCTTTAGTGGTTTTGTTGATCCTGTTGTGATGGTGGTTGGTTCTGGAGATCGGACCCAGAACCTTCCATGTGCTAGGCAAGCATCCTACCACTGAACTACACCCCTGACCCTCCTTAAAATGCCATCACTCTAACATATAGGTATCTTTATCCATGGTCTACACTCCAAATATATACTCCACAGAATAATAATAAAGCTGCCCTGGGTGAAACACTCTGAGAGCTAATAGGGAAAATAAACACCTAGAGGATAACACAAACACACAGGGGCTGCTTACAAAACCTTGCTCTGTCTCCTGCCTCTTTCCTCAAGTCAGGTACATGGAGTATCTCTTCAGGGAGACTTGGCTAACTCCTCAGATGACTCCTCTTCTGCACCCTCCTTTGGAAAACAGCACTAGAATCTGAAGATTTTCCTAAGTAAGAATGTGAGAGCAAAGGTTTGTTCAGGTCACATGTTCCTAGAGATGGCCCTCCTATTGTGTGAGATCTTTAAAAACAATAATCTGAGGTCGACTCCCCATATGTTAAAGACACTTAAAAGACACTGTTGCTGCAAGACATGGGTGCACAGTAGGAAAGAGCAGACATGATGGTTTCTACAGTACTTAACTTGATTGAGAGTTACCTAGAAAACTAATAAAGCATACTCTGGGTCTGTCTATGAGGATGTTTCCAAAAATAATTGGCAACTGATCAGTGAAGTAAATGTGGGAGACCCATTCTGAATATGGGTGGTGTGGTCTTTGGAATGGGGCCAAAAGCAGAACAATGGTGTGTAACTTAGTTCCATGTCACTGTGACCAAGTATCTGACAGCCGCAACTTAGGGGGTGGGGGTGAACCCACAAACAGCCACGCCATTATTGCATCAGTAGGCACTTCTTGCCTGGCAGATCTGTATTGTAGCTTGCAGGGTCTACTGCTGAGTAAGGCTGATGATGAATTTTCTCCCCCAGTAACTTGTATAGCCCCTCTGGCGCTATGAATACTAGCCAACAGGAAAGAAGCTTCTAGCTCAACCATGGCTTGTTTTCTCCAACCCTTGCGTCCTGAGCATGTGTTGTCTTCAGCCAAAGGGGTTCATCATTTAGTTCTAGCCGGTGGCCAAGAGGGATGTCCATAGTCTCTATTGTTGTGACAGCCTCTGAGAGTTTCCTGGCCATCGTTGGCACCAGGATTTTCATTTTGAAAATCGATGACTTCTGAGAGAGCATTCATTGCCCATCTATGCAGGGTTCCTCCATTCAGACTCTTTTAAAGTATATTTTTGTTAGCTTATAAAACCCTGGGCTTCTATATAGCTTTCTTACACATCCTAGGTTTCACCTGACCCTCCCCACAGTCTTTCCCTTTCCTCAGCCTCTCTCTTCCCATCACTGTTTAATTTTGCCAACCCTAGTGTTCCTCCTCCCCTTCCATATCACTTGCTACACAACTTTTTAAAATTTAAATTTTAACTGATACATTAAAACATGAAAAGTATACTTACCAATGGGGTTCTGTGTATTATTTTGAAACATGTATGTCCTAAATTCAAGTACCCACCTACTTCATCCCAAAGTTATTTTGAAACAATCCTAGGTACCACTTAGTCATTAAATGTTTCTACTTCTGTTACTATGAGGTTTGAATGAGATGTTCCCCAGATTCTTGCGTACTTGAATACTTGGTTCCCCGTGTGTGGCTTTTTGGAGAGGCTTATGAGATGTGGTCTTGCTGGAGCTAATGTGTCACTGGGGACAGGACTTGAGGTTCAAAAAAAGACATGTGCCATTTAGAGTTTGCTCTCTCTCCTTCCTGTCTGAGGTTCAAAATGCGAGCTCTCAGCTATTCCTGCTATGAACAACAGTGCAGTGAAACTGCTAAACTATACCGCTGTATGGGTAGAAAAAAAAAAATTTATGGGGACTAAACTGCCAAGGCTACCTCAGGGGTGGGGGTGAGAGAGAAGAGCAAAAAGGCTGAAAAGCAAGCAGATTTTATATGATAGCAGGGTGGGGATCTGAGCTGATACAGGCTGTTCAGACTGACTGAGAACTAGGTGCCGTTGCCCAAGGTAGTTGACCTTTTGGGAAAGGTTGAGTGAGGTTCCTAAAGGATTAAAGATGGTCCCTGGCAAAGAGGAGCCTTCCATAGGATATCAACTTTTCTGTTAAACAGAATCCCATCTTTAGGCTTGTTTACCCAATAACAGTCCTTCTGTTTACCTGGCCAAGGTCTTTCCGTTGAGGACAGTGTTACCAACACTGCCATTGGTGGAGGGGACACTCTGTATCTAACACTTGCCATCACACCCGGTACTTGTCACACTTCCCCACTGTGGTGATGGACCCTCTGGAACCATAAGCCCAAAATAAACCCTTCCTTCTAAAGTTACCTTGGCTATGGTGTTTTATCACAATAATAGAAACATAACTACGACACTTATTGCTGGCAGGGGAGTGTGTGTGAGCAGAGGTAGAAGGACCACGCCAGCCTCTCTTGGTAGAGCTACAGGTACAAGGCCTGGCTTAGTCACTCACCAGTAGGTGCTCAATGGTAGACAGTCAAGAGGAGAACCAAGTTCTTCTTGGCCTAAGGCAGAAAGATGGCTGGAACTAAGTAGGTGAGAAGTTGTCTAAAGAGCTTATTTTCAAAAAATTGCATGAAGCATTTGGCTTTATATCCAGAGTTGGTCTGCATATGGAGAAGATGAGTCATCACCCAGAAATGGTCTTTATGTCCAGCAAGACCCATGTGACCCTCACCTCACCGTCTGGTGATCTGACCAAGTCCCCTGAAGCAGCAGCTCCTTTGGTTATTTCTTCATAATACACATGCAGGATCTTAGCTGCAGCATGTTTGGGAGATCAGTCATATGAACAAATTGAGTTGTAAATTAGGTCACCTTTGGATTTCATTTTGTAAAATTGGTATTTAAATACCAAGTGATTTAAAACATGAGAAAATATCCATTCTTCCTTAACATCAAATTTTTAGGCAGTGTCCAGATTTCTCCAACTGCCTTACCATGTTTCCTTTTTTTGTCCAGGTAATTTGTTTGAATCAAGAGCTGAACATGGTCTATACATTGTAAGTGATGGAGATGCTGACTCAAACTTTTCAGTGTGTTGCTTTTCCTCTCCATCTGTCTTATTTCCTTGTGAACTCTGTTGTCACTGTTAAAGAAACCATTTTTGTTGTATATTTTCCAATAGAACACTTTCCTCTAAGACAGTGGTTCTCAACCTGTGGGTCTCAACCCACACAAGGGTCACATACCAGATATCCTGCACATCACATACTTACTTTACAATTCATAACAGTAGCAAAATTACAGTTATGAAGTAGCAACAAAATAATTTTATGGTTGGAGGTCACCACACCGCAAAGAACTGTGCTGAAGGGTCACAGCATTAGGAAGGTTGAGATCCACTGCTTAGGTGTTAGAATTAAATTAATGCTAAAGGTACTTCAAATAGTTATTCCATGTAGTGTTTTGCTTCTAACTAGTTATAGATTTTGATTGCTTTGCCCTTTTCTCAACTTTCTAGTTTTGGTTTGGTGGTGGGAGTGTTGAGGCCTGCTCCTTTAGCATAACTTGCAACCATTTTGTATTCAGTCTCCATTTTGGTCATAAGGTGAAATTAAGTTCAAGTTCTGAGGTTTTGCCTTCCAGATTCATGCTGACACTGAAAAATTGTCCTGAAAGATCAGATTGACCTACTGTTCCAAATGTCTTCCTATGACTGCATGGTGCTCATACTCTGTTATCTTGGTTCTATGGAAACCACAAAACCACAACCCCACTTGCCTCACTTAGGGCCAATAGGCTTAAAGGTTAGCTGATAATGTTAACCAAATACACTTGGACTGTAACCCTGCCCAGCCCACCCCCCTTTGCCTTCTACACTTGGTCTCCCTATAAAAAGCCAATCATGGGGGCAGAGAAGCATCACAGTCAGCTGCCCAGTCTGATGTGTCCTTGTTCAATTGATCAGTCTTGGGGTGTGTGCCCAATAAGCCGTCCATATCTGACCGAGATCAAAGTCTGACTGGTTTATGTGGCTATTTCTGAATCTTAACAGGAGTGGTGGTGGTGGTGGTTTTTGTTGCTGTTGTTGTTTTTGAGACAAGGTCTCACTATGGAGCTTGGATAGTCGAAAAGTCACTTTATAGACCATGCTGGCCTTGAGCATATAGAGATCCACCTGCCTCTATCTTCCAGGTGATGGGATTAAAAGTGTCAGTGAGGATGGGGAGGAAAGAAAACGTTTGCCCAGCTGTCAATAGGAATGTAAGTTAGAACAGTAATGAAGTAGAGCGGTATGGACATTTGTCTAAAAACTTAAAAACAACCAGTATATGGCCATCAGTCCCACTACTGGGCATATATCAAAAAGAAATAAAGTCAGTTTGTTAAGGAGATGATTAAAACCGCGTACTCATGGTAGCACCAGTCACAACAATAAGGAAATGAAGAGGCTGGAGAGCTGGTCCAGCAGATAAAGGCACTACTGCTGCTCTCAGGGACCCAGGGTCAGTCTCTAACACCCACCGAGCAGCTCCCAAGATTCAGTCACTCCAGTTTCATGGGATCCTACACCTTCTGGCCTTTGCAATTTCCTGCATGCATGTATGCACATAAATCATGTAAGCACACACATATACACATAAAAATTAATTGTAGTCACTTCATTTCATTACATAAAATATCTTTAAAATGGAAACAATGGAGAATGAATAAGGGAAATGTGGTCCGTGGATACAATGGAATGCTATGCAGCCGTATTAAATGACAAAGTCCTGTCACTTAAGACAATGTAGAACCGGGGCTAACTACTTAAATGCAATAAGCCTGCACAGAAAGGTAAGTACTGCTGATTTCAAGTATAGGTAGAATCTTCAAAGCTGATTTGGTTCCAACTGATACACCTACACCACAGCTCCTACATGTAGGGCTCAGGGGTTATTTTGGAAGAGAGAGTAGAAAAAAATGGTAAAAGTCAGAGGAATGCGAAGTTTGCCATGAGATTGTCTCCTGGATGTGCTAGAAGCTACTCCCATGAAGTCTCACAAACATGTCTGTTGAAATATGACCAACAGACATGCTAATGTGGAAGCAGGACCTCTAAGGAGGCCTCATCCCTAGACAAAGAAGTACAGGCAGCTAAGAAATGTGGGGAGTGGAAGAAATAGTCTTCTCCAGGGAACAGCACATTCTTTTGGTTATCCAATGCCAAATGGTCAACCCTGATAACATACATACAATTAGCATGACACAGACTGAATAGGTTGCATTTGTGTATTTGAGAATACACACACACACACACACACACACACACACACACACACACACACACA
>CAJQZJ010032401.1:1896761-1927996 GCA_907164525.1 Lophiomys imhausi
AATTGGTGGTAAGCCATTCTCTTGGCAAGAAAAACCACTTGCTTCAACTGTAGACAGACTTCTGTCCAAAAAGGACAAAACTTGGAAGCAGATAAGTCGACAGCCTAGCTCTGCCAAGACAGGGTAGGTAAGTCCTTCATAATTCCTGCTCTACAACCAATGTCTGTCAGAGAAATGGGGCCAAATGGCTGAAGATTGATGCTGTAATGTATGGAGAGAAAATGGGAACTGTCCAGGCAGCCACTGGTATGTCATTTTTTAGTTTTGGAAGCTGCAGGCCCTGCACTTCCTATATAATCAGATATATTTATCCCTCTCAGGTCTCTGAGGTGGTTGAAGAATAGATAGCTAGAGTCTCATAGTTAAATTTTGAGTTGTTTAGGAATCAAGAGGGTGTTCTGGATCTAAGAAGATATGTTTAAAATTATGAGGCAAGTTAGTATGAAAGCTGAGTTAGATATAGAACTTTAAACTCATGGAGATGGTTAGATAGTAGAATGTTAAAGTCAGGTGCCAAATACATATGGACTGGACATTGGGAATGTATGCTAAGCCATATAACTCTTATAATCGTGGCCTATTTATTTCTGTTGTTTTGTATTGTATTTATAGTTATAAGAAAAAGAACCATTATTTGGACTGAAAGGGAGAGCTGTTGGGGGAAAAAATAATACCTTAAACTAAAAAAAAAAAAAAAAAAAAAAAGGAAGGGAAGGGGATGGGGGGGCTGAGGGGGAGGAGGGGGGAAGGGTGGGACTGGAGGGGGGAGTAGGGAGGGGATTGTGATTGAGATGTAACTTGAAGAAATAAAAAATAAATTATTAAAAAAAAAAGAAGTGAGTAATTGCCTTAGTGGAGGAGGAGCATCACACAGAGACAGTTTGATTGATGGGTGAAGTGCGATGAGTCAGCAGGATTTTTGTGGACCCTCTCTACTGATTTCCATAGTAGCTAGAATAGTTCACAGTCCCATCAGCAATATATAAAGATTTTATTCTGTTTAAAAAAAAATGCTTTAGCTGGGCGTGGTGGCACATGCCTTTAATCCCAGCACTGGGGAGGCAGAGGCAGGCGGATCTCTGTGAGTTAGAGGACAGCCTGGTCTACAGAGTGAGTCCAGGACACAAAAACCCTTTTTAAAAAAATGCTTTAACAAGTAAGTAGTTTAAACCTACTGTGTGCAGGCCAGTGTAACATCTAAGAGGCTCAGATATGAAAAACAAGTCACTGGTGTCAGATAAATCGGGGCATAAGAGTCTAAGAAAGTCGAAGGGAGTGAGACAGTAACTACAATCCCTCCTGAAGTGCAGCAGAATGAATTAAAGGAAATGTAAATGGTTTTTGTGCATCACAGGGCTCCGCCAAGCTCCTCTTGTAGACTGTTATTCTCTTCCTAAAGTTCTGTTCAAGACTCTCTGTGGTCTCATCTCAGAAACACACATAGAGTAGGGCACTAGTCATTTGTCTCATTGCTGTGCCAAATACAGGAGAAAAGCAGTTGAAGGAGGGAGGGAGGGAGGGTGATTTGGCTCACATTTTGAGGGTCCAGTCTGTTGTGATGGAAAAGGCATGGGGACAGGTTCTCAGGCAGCTGGTCACATTGAATCTGCTCTCAGGAGACACAGAGCGGATGTCAGTGCTCAGCTTGCTCTCTCTGTCCTCAGACTGGGACCCTGTCCCATAGGATGGAACCACCCATGCTCATGGTGTATCTCACAGCTATGGGACCCCATCTGTTGCTTTTAAAAAGCTGAAGTATCCTAGTTATTTTTCAAAGGAAGAACTCCCAGCTCCTTTTCCACACTGTCTTAAATGCTCCTCAGCAAAATGTCCCTCCTTTCTGTTTAATCCCGGTTAGCTGCTTTCTTGTTCCACCTCTTGACCTAGGATTAATTTTATTTAATTTTGTGTACAAAAAAAATCTCTTAGATTAAAGGTGTATGCTTAGAGCTGACCCACATCGTAACCATTTGTTTACAGTAAAAAGAAAAATCTAGGATTAAAGGCTGTTATTCCACAATAGAAACAGATTTTTCAATTCACAGTCTAGTGGTTCACAATGTTATCAAATATTCTGCAACACCCATCCCACAGGATCGTACCACCCATGCCCATGGTGAATCTCATAGTTAAATATGTCTTGAGGCTTCCTTATCAACATACCCAGAGATATGTTTTCATAGTGATTCTAAGTCTTGTCAAGTTGACCGTGAGTATTAATCATCACAATTTGGATAGATTGCCCTGATTGTTGTGTAGTTGCCCCAGAATGGTGAGCAGCTTGCCAGGGGACTTCTCAGTTAAAGATTTAAAAAAAAAATTTTTTTTGTTGTTTTTCTGTGTGTGTTCTGATATATGTGTTCATTGTTGAGGCTCACCAACATCCAGAAATGTCCAGGTCTTACTGCCTAGCATAACTACAACCATTTTTGTCTTTAGTCTCCATCTTAATCATAAGGTGAAAGTAAGTTCAAGTTCTCAGGCTCTGCTGGCCTGTCGTAAGAATAGCTTTTGTTAAATGTTCTGCTTGAATTAACGATGAATGTTTCTTTCTCCAAGAATGGTGGGGATCTAGAAAGTCCCCAAGTTTCTCCTACCCTAACTCTCAGCCAATCAGCTTAAAATGCTTTGTCTAGCTACCTAAGCACAATATACCTGGAATAGAATCGACTCTCCTTGCTTGATTAGACACAGTGCACTCGGGATAGAGTTGGTTCTTCCTGCTTGGTTATAATTTTTCCCTTTAAAAGCTCACTCTGAGAATAGCTGGGGGGGGGGGTGCCAGTCTTGATTCCCAAATCCAGACTGGGTCCCTGATCAGACAGTCTTGGTTCAGTGTTCAATAAACTTCCATCAGTCTAAGCCTGGTGTTCAGTGGTCAGTGTGCAGCTATTCCCGAACCTGCAACATTCATGTGTAGAAATACGGGTGCATGCACGCTATAAGGTCACATGGTCACATGCCACAAGGGCAGAGGACAACCTCAGGAGTCTGTCCTCATCTTGTCCAAAACTATCTTGTTTGATAGTTTCTTGTTCGCTGGCTGTGTACACCAAGCTAGCAGGCCCACCAGCCCCTTCCCATCTCCCATCTCACAGTAGGACTACTGGGATTACAGATATGTGCTCATTGCCCAGCTACCTACACACGGGTTCTGGGGACCTGGACTCAGACCCTTAACACTTGTATGTTTTCTTCACTGAGCCATCTTCCCAGCTCATCAACTGGTCCCTAATAAAGTTTTACTCCTGAGAGGCGGAGTTGCCTGGGGAGCCGGTGAGATATGGTAATCTGGGTGGGATGGATATTGTCAGGGACAGCTTGGCAGAGAGGGAGTGAACATCCAAGTCAGTCCTAAGAATGACAAGACAGTCAGGAGCAAGATGGAAGCAGAATGCCATAAACCTGTACTAGAATTTAGCAGAGTAGGAAAGTGTGTCACTGTAGACTAGTTGCCATGGTTTCCTGTGTCCGTTCAACTGTTTTCGAAACTGTTATCTGTTGGGAGAGAATGACGCAATCTTGGTATAGAGAAGAGAATAATACTGCACCCGTTTAAAACAATAGAAAACAAGAAAATAGTTTCCATCAGCCCTCCCAACTTGAGGCTCCCAGCTGATGCCTGGGTGGTGGGAGGAGGCGGCTCACCCAGCTCACCTGCTCCCAGCTTCACTCATCTTCCAGGGAGGGCTGCTCTGGCCACCCAGGCTGTGAGCTCTGTTCTGCTTGGGAGATTATACCTTTGGGAACCAATCTGTGGCCGCCTACATGGAGAGAAGCTCCTGCTCTCTCTCCTCTAACCACTTTCCTTAGATTTGGGGACTGCTGAGAAGCCACAGGGAGAGCAGGGTTCTTATTTTGATTTTTACTCTAAGAAAAATATTCTTTTATATTCCCTTGCATTCATAGAGGGCTTTCCCTCTGAAGGTGCATTAGAAATTCAGGCTCCAAATCCAGCCAGCCCCATTTTCTACACCCCCTTCTCTTCTGGCAATATTGTAGCGGAGGCTCAGACAAAAACAACATGGCAGAGATTGGCAAGAAGGAAAGTGAGAGGTGGGGCGATTTCTTAGGAGGCCTAAGGTAGTTCCTCACTGGTCCCCTCACTGCTGGTTCCCAGTAGGCACCCAGAGAACCAAAATGCCTTGAGCACTAGACAGAGCCCAGGAATCCTTTCAATGTCACAAGGAGAGGAGGAAGGGGAAAGAATATTTATTTTAAAGCACATGAGGAAGTCTGTGTTTGGAATAGCTGACACATTCAAATATATTTTCAATATAGAGAAGAGACTGGACATAATTGGATAATACTTCACTTCTCAACACACTCATCTTCCCTCAACCTAAGGAATGATGTGCTTGCATTTAGGTTTGTCCTTCTTATATAAAGTAGATGACAATTAAGGATGGATAGAATCAGTTCCTTTATTAGTCTTCTGTAACTCTGAGTGATAAATCAGCCATACGTGACGGAGTATTGAAATCAAAAGGCTGAAATCAGTAGGCTGAGCAAAGCTAAGCAGAGTCATGTGACTATAAGAAAACTTTTGCACAAAACTAATGATAGATGAAAAAATAAGAATTTCTCTATGCTCTTCAGTTCATCATGCGCTAGTTTTAATTAAAAGTCTGTCATGCTGTGTAGATAAACACATTATCACAAACCCAACTCTCGCCAAAATGAAAACGAATGTGTGAGGCTTGAAGTCAGCCACATTGTCTTAGAGTAAGAATTATAATGAAATGAAACATGGGAAGGGAAAGTTCTGTCTCCCTGTCTCTCTTCCTTGCTCACTCACCACCACCCCCTCCTTACCATTATTGGCACCATCTGAGAAACCTAGAAATTATAGCACCTAGAAAAAAAATCACAAAATCTGAATTTCAACAGATAATATATATTATCTATTTATATATATATATAATACTTGTAGTTGCATATATATATACCCTGTTTTTAGAGATAAGGTTTCTCTGTGTAACAGAGCCTGGGACCTGCTCTGTAGACCAGGCTGGACTTGAACACCACGCCCAACAACCAGATATTTTGAAACTTGATTTTTTTTTTGGCTTGTTTCCTTAGTTTCGTTTTGCCTTTCAGATTCTCACTATGTAGCCCAGGCTGCCCTGAACTCATGACCCTAATCCTCGGGCTCTGGGTGAAGCACTGCAGGCATGAACCACCACAGCCATCAAAGCCTGGCTTTTGTAAACTCGTCTCTAATGGAAATCTCACAGTGACACCATTTTTAGATTGGGCAGCTGGAGTAGAGCATTCCAGAGCAGTCAGTCTGTCCTGAAAATTGCCCAGATTCACAGAACAGAACTAACTGTGAGGATCTCCAGCAGTCTCTCCTCATACACCAGAAAGCCTTGCTGGGGCTGAAGAGATGGTCCAGAGGTTAGCAGCTCTTGCTGCTCTTGCAGAGGACCAGGGTTCAGTTCCCAGCATCCATGTCAAATGGTTTACAACCACCTGTAATTCCAGCTCCTGGAATCCAACATTCTCTTGTGGCCTCCCTGGGCAACTACACTCATGTACACATAGCCAAATACAGACCCAGAGACAAATGCAGACACATATACACAATTCAAAATAAAATAAATATTTTTTTAAAGACGCGGCATTTCTGATCTGTCAGATTATTACCATCAAAACAACACTGAGGGTTGGAGAGATGGCATAGTCTGTAAAGCGCTTGCCGTGTTGCTGTTGTTTGTAGAGATAAGCCGTATAGTCCAGGCTGGCCTCAAACTCACAATCCTCCTACCTGCTGAGTATAGGCATGAGCCACCATACCCAGCTTTTCCTTGTTTTTCAATTTTTTTGCAAAACTGAGTGTGGAACAGAAGGTGGTGAGTTTATTACTACATTCTCGTCCAGTGTTGAGTCAAGATGAGAGTAAAGCATTCAACAAAAATGAGAAAGTGTTGTTTACTATTTATACTGGGTTAATTTCCCTGACTTCCTCCTTCCTTGTAAAGAAAAAGCTTTCAAATATATTTTAAAAGACATATAATAAGTTAATGTTATTTGAGGTACACAAAACAGAGCTTTACTCCAGTTATCCACGGAGAAAAAAGAATACATTAAAAGTATATTAATGAGTCAGGCAGTGGTGAGACACGCCTTTAATCCTAGCACTTGGGAGGCAGAAGCAGGCAGATCTCTGGCCTGCCTGGTCTACAGAGTTCCAGGACAGCCAGGACTATACAGAGAAGCACTGTCTCAAAGACAGAACAAAAAAAAATGTATATTGATGAGCCCCATGTGATGCCACAGTCCCATAATCCCAGCACTTTGAGAGGGGGAAGCAGTGGGGTTAGGGTTTCTAGGACAAGCTCAGCTCCATGGCTGGCCCCTGTCTCGGTGCTCCAAGTCTATAGTGTTAACTCTAAGGGGAAATTGGGCAAAAGGTCTAGGCCATCGGCTCTACCATTTGGGATTATTTTTTAGTGCCAATATCCAAAATTCTAAATGTCTTTAGAAGCAAAAGCATCTTATTATCTAGCATGATAACGTGAAAAATATTCTCAAGACTGAAAATATCCCCACCCCCCTTGAGGCTCAGGGGCAGCATTAGTTACTGTGGAGAGAGGAAACATTTTCTTTAGGGGTGTAGGCACAGGTAATGGTGTGCATGCTCCTGGATGTGACCTGCATTAGTGGTGGTAAAACACCATGACCAGGACAACTTGCAGAAGGAAGGGTTTATCTGTGGCTATGGTTCCAGAAGGATAGGAGTCTGTCACCATCACAGCAATGAAGCATGGCACTAGGCAGACATGGAATCTGAACCAGCAAGCTGAGAGCTCACACCTTAAACAGCAAGGAGAAAACCAAGAGCATAAGATGAGGCTAGCATGAGTCTTAGAACTCACAAAGTCCACCCCTCAATGACCCACTTCCTTCAGTAAGGACACATGTCCTAAACCTACCCAAATATCTCTCTCTCTTCTCTCTCTCTCTCTCTCTCTCTCTCTCTCTCTCTCTCTCTCTCTCTCACACACACACACACACACACACACACACACACAGATATGAGAGTAGAGAGGGGACCAGATAAGAAGGAGACGGACAAGGGGAACATAACACGAGTGAATAAAAATGATCAACATATATTATATTCAGGTACAGAAATGGAGAAACACAATCCCAAAGCCGAGTCTGTCCCTGAACAATGTCACCAGAGAATAGACTCACTCTGCCATCTTTTCATTTAACCAGTTGCAGTGGGCCAGACACGCTTTGTTTGATTGTCTCGTGGCTACCGAACACCTGCCTTACCACTAAGCATTCCATTCAAAGGCAGGAAGTCAGGGAAGAAGAGATGGAGGCCAAAGGAACACTTTCCCTTAGAATGCCTTTTTGTCAAGGAAGTTGGAAAACTTCCTATCATGTTTCTTCATTAAGACTGAGTTTACAATTGCTGTCACATAGTCCATCATCATTATTATCTAGAAATGAGCTCCAGTTCTGTGGACATCCCTAGACTAGGAACTGTCTGCGGCTGTGTCCTAAGCATTTTCACGGAAGTTATGAAAACGACAATGAATAAAAATACACTAAGCAGCTACAGTGAGTGCCATGCATGGAATCCAGAGAATTCATGGACTGTTTATTCTTCTGTTCACGGATTTTATTTCTCTTTGTTGCTGTTTGATTGGGGTTTTTGTTGTTGTTGTTTGAAACAGGGTCTCAAGTAACCTAAGCTGGCCTTGATCTCCTGGTCGTCTTGGTTCTAACTCCCAAGAGCTGAGATCACAGGTTTGTACCACTATACCCAGCTTATCATGGGTTTTCATGGGCAGGAAATTCACATTTTTCTTCTTCGGTTAATATTCCAAATGTCTGAAAAAAAATCTTTTTGGCCTTGCTCCTCAGGAGAATCCAAACTAGAGTCATGGCTTTGGTGGGCCGTCTCTGCTAATCTAGAGGATGTTTCAGCTGGGAAAAGGGACTGTCGTTCCTCACTGGGGACTGAGGGGGCAAGAGGGCTCAGTAAGTAAAGATGCTTGTCACAGAAGCTGATAACAGGACTGTGATCCCTGGACTTCCCCTAAAAGGTGAAAGGAGAAACTTGAGTCTACAAAGTCATTCTCTGTTCTCCACATGTATGCTATGGCCTGTGTGCCCCAACACGTGTGCATACACACACACCCCAATAATAGTTAATAATAATAATTAATAAAGCTTTAAAAACACTCGTGGGGGTTGTCCTAAGGCAGACATTAATATCACACATGTGAGTTAAAGTACACAAAAGCATGTGTTGGCAAGCCATCACTGTATCCCGCGGAGATAAGTCCATGGGGCTTTGTCCTCCCCATAATCAGATGAGTTCGGGGGCACTGAGGTACAGTAATAAGTGGTCTGCCCTTGACAAGTGTGTGGAGATGATATTTCAGATGGAATAGAGTCTGGAAAAGTTCAACTCATTCAGCCAGCCTTCACGTAGTCAGCTTCTGTGTATCTCTCTCTTGCATCCCAAATGCCAGAGCCTCTTCTGAGGCCAGACATCTTGGTGGTGTGGACTATGGTACTAGCTCGAGGCTGCCTGGAGAAAACTGCTTCTGTCTTCCCTCTTCTAGCTTTCTTACTTTTTTGCCTTCTTTCTTTCTTTTTTTTTTTTTTTTTTTTTTTTGGTTTTTCGAGACAGGGTTTCTCTGTGTAGTCCTGGCTGTCCTGAACTCTCTTTGTGATTAAAGGCATGTGTCACCACACCCAGTCTCTTTCTTTCCTTATTTATTTAATTTTTTAAGGAATGGAGTTCTTTATTTTTATCTTTATCATTTATATTTTTACTTTTTTGTTTGTTTAGTTCTTTGTTGTTTGTTTGAGAAAGGGTCTACTAAGTAGCCCTGGCTGTCCTGGACTCACTCTGTAGACCAGGCTGGCCTTGAACTCACAGAGATCCACCTGCCTCTGCCTCCTGAGGGCTGGGATTAAACATGTGCACCACTATGCCCTGCTGTATTTTTACTTTTTAAGAATTATTTTTATTTGTGTGTGTGTGTGAGTGTGTATAGATCAGAGGACAATTTTTGAGAGTCATTCTCTACTTCCATTGGAGTTCTGAGGGAGGATCAAACTCAGGTTGCCAGGGTTATAGTACATACCATTCCTTGTTGAGCCATCTTGTCTTCTCTTGCCTTTTTGTAGGGTATTAATTTTGACTTCATCACTTCAACCCATGTGCCATCATTTCTGGTGTTTAATGAAAATTCAAATTTTCAATTATTTGTGTGTATGTGTGTTTGTGTGTGTGTGCGCATGTGTGTATGCATGTGTGCATCTGTGAGTGTGTATCTGTGAGCGTGTGTGTGTGTGTGTCTGTGAGTATGTGAGTGTATGTGTGTGTCTGTGTATGTGACTGTGTATGTGAGTGTGTGTGTATGTGAGAGTGTGCGTATAACTGAGAGATGTCAAGTGACTTCTTCAATCATTTTCCACATTAGATTTTGAAACAGAATTTCTCACTAAACCTGGAGCTCACGAATCCAGCTAGAGTAGCAGGCCAATGAGCAACAGGGATCTCGTGTCTCTGCCTTCTCTCTCCTGGGATTATAGGTATGAATATCTAAGGCTGGCTTTTTAACATTCCCACTGGGGATCAGAACTCAAATCCAAATGTTTGGGCAGCAAGCACTTTACTGAATGAACTATGCCCCCACACCCCTCCTCTATAGCCATTGAACAAACACGCAGAACAGAACACAGTAGAGATTCCACCACTGGACAAGCTGGCGGCAGAAAACAATAGTAATCTCACCATTGCTCTGTTATTGACTAGTAGCAAATTACTTAAACTTTTGCATGGAAGAAATTACCTGAGGGAAAAAAGATCACATAATTAATTTTCCCTATGTTTTGCCTAGAGGTTCATGCTGAAAGTTAATGAGATATTCCCCAAAAGAACCTGGTAGATTTTTAATGAAGCATTTTATGGAAATGTGATAAAAAAAAATAGAATCCAGCCGGACAGTGGTGGCGCACGCCTTTAATCCCAGCACTCGGGAGGCAGAGGCAGGCGGATCTCTGTGAGTTCAAGGCCAGCCTGGTCTACAAAGCGAGTCCAGGACAGCCAGAGATACATAGAGAAACCCTGTCTCGAAAAAAAAAAAAAAAAAAAGAAAAAAAATAGAATCCAAATGCATTTGTTGTGTATTCCCTTGCGTTGAGAGTTAATAACCCCTATGTTGGAAAATGCAATCAATGAAGTCTGTATCATTTCTCTTGGTCATCAGAGAATTCAATAACAGCAAATATAATTAAGGGGGGGGGAGTGTTCACACCCTTAAAATGAATTACTGTGGCAGGGTTTAGATCCAATTAGCAAGGCTGCTACCATCTGAGCTTGCTCATAAGCCAAAAACAAATTGCTAAAACCAAAACAGGGATTCCCAAAGGCCCTAGGACAGTCTCTGAGTTGAAAATTCGGCTAACTTTTTTTTTCCTTCCTGACTTAAGCACCAGGATCTGGATCCATTATTATCACACGAGGCTTTTTGTTTTCTAATCACCAGATGCTATTCAAGACTTTCCGCAGGAAGCAGCCCCTTAGTAACAGGAAGATTTTGTTGAACAAATAAGTAAAGAAAAACTAAAAAGAAGAAGACCCTCTCCTTTCAGGAAAAAGGAAGAGGTGCTGCAGAGCAGGAAGCCCTCCTCACATTGCACTGCCTGTAGACTTCCCCTGAAGGATCTCCCTTGTTCCCATAAATTAGCAATTAACCCCTGTTGGCAACTACCAACCTGACTATTTTCATCTGTTCCTAGTATTTATTTGTATGACCTACATCGTTGTTAGTTACTTAGTACTTAATCTTCCTCACCAAAGCCATGAGTGAGTGTTCTTGGGGAAACAGCAACTTTTTCACGTTTCTGTTCCTCATCCTCCGTGTGTGGGACAGCTGGGCGTTTGTTACGTTCTTTCTTTGTGGTTTGGTTTGGTTTGGTTTTGGTCCTGGGGATCCAACCCAGGGCTTTGATTCTGCTGCGCAAGGACTCCTTCACTGAGCTACATCCCCAGCCCTAGAAGAGTTCATCATCTTTAAACATCATGCCCTCCAGCTTGTCAGGCTTGGGGGTGGGGGCGGGTTAGGGGTTTTGCCAGTGTTCTGATGTGCATAGTTGCCTAAGATGGGTAGGCAGTGTGAATAAATAAGCACACTCCCGCTCCCTTACCCTACCCGTCCACCTCCCCTGCTGGGATTGGGGTGCACTACAGCCAAATGAAATGTGATGCATTTGTTCAGGGGCGGTGTGTCTCAAGGTGAACATGAGTAGTGTCTGTTAGTTAACCTGTCTTAGAATCTTCACAAGACAAGCATACCACATATGGGCTAAGCTAAAAGGGACCTCCCCTGAGGCATCCATAGCCTGCAGCAGGACCGGGAGCCATCCCCCTCCTGGCACTCCCAAAGGCCCTGTGCTTAGGAACCTGTGCTTTGGACGTGTTGCTAAGGCTGAATGTTTGTTCATTCTAACATGTATGTGATGTTCACCATCCATGACAGGGTCAGTGTACTGGACCAGAAAATTAAAACACACAGAGTGTGGAGCCTTGTTCCAGCATGCATGCAGCTGAATAGCAAACTTTAAAAAAATCACCTAAATGTGGAGAGGGCATGGAGTTTATGTAGACTACCAAAGTAAAAACACAGATATCAGCTAGGTTACTCATTTCAGCTGACGACCTGCCCCACATATGCAATTACACATGCTGTTGGCAGGAGTGACTTTACTGTCGCTTCCCAGAGGCTCTGTCTGTAGTTTGGGTAACTTATAGGTGATGTAACAGTCAAACAAGGTCGAAAGATGTCACTTACTTTTCTTTTCGGGTGATTAGAGGACATTATGAGCCTAAAGAATCAGTTGTGCAAGCCTGGTCAAAGACAAAAAGAGTTAGGATAAATGCTTGAGGCATTCCTCCAGCTGGGGATCAGACTCAGCTGTCTGTCTGTGCATACAAAACCCTGTCAGCATGTACAAAGCCCAAGGTTCAATTCCCAGCATCACAAAAACAGCATAGTGGAACATACCTAGTACACATACCAGGTTTCTGGACTAGGGAGGTTGAGGCAGGAAGATCACAAGTTCAAGGCCAGCCTGGGTGTATTAGCCAAGCTTTTCTGGAGGAACAGAACCAATAGGATGAAAGTATATTAAATCAGCTTATATTACAATGGTAATGACAGGGGCTCACCCTAGAGGCTAAGGACCCTGTAGTTATTTGATTCCTGAGGCTGGTTCCTCAGCAGTTTCAAGCAGTTCCACAGTGGCTTTCTCATACTAGAGAGGCCAACATCCCAGTAGTTTCTCAGTCCACAAGGCCGGATGCCTCAGCAGTTTCAATCTGATGCCAACGATCTGGAAGGTGCCTGGGGAGCTAGTTCACAATGGAAGCCCGGAAGTGCTGGTTGTGATAACCAGGAAGATCCAGGAAGGAATCAGCCAAAGCAGCAACAGGGTAAATTAACTCACTGGCAAGAATAACTCACAGCCAAGCAAGTAAAAGGCAAATAATTTCCTTCTGCCATGCCTTCCTTTAGTCTGTACCACACACGGTCAGAGTGGGTCTTCCACATCAATGAAGGGGATCAGGGCAATTCCTCAGGTAAGGCTCCCTTGATGATTCTGATATGTGGTCAAGGTGACACTAAAACCAACCATCACACTGGACTATGTTAAGAAAGGGGGAGGGGGGAGAGAGAGAGAGAGAGGGAGAGAGAGAGAGGGAGAAAGGAGGAGAGAGGGAGAGAGAGGGAGGGGGGAAGAGAGGAAGAGAGAGATGGAGAGAGAGAGGGAGAGAGATGGAGAGAGATGGGGAGAGAGATGGAGAGAGAGGGGGGAGAGAGAGAGGGAGAGAGAGAGGGGGGAGAGAGAGAGGGGGTAGAGAGAGAGGGGGAGGGAGGGGGGAGAGACTTTCTAAGTTTATTGGGCATGGTGCCTGCTTGTAATCCTAGAATTTGGAAGGACAAGACAGAAGGATGCATAGTGAAACTATGTCTCAAACAAAGAGATGGGAGAAGAAGGCCCTTAACAGGCTAAAGCCAAAAAAATCAGGTGGAGAATGAATTTTGGCAAGAATTTTAAAGCAACTATCATAAGAATATTTCCGCACTCAAGAATAATTTCTCCTGAAACAAATAAAAAACTGAAAATCTCAGTATAATAGAAAACAGAAGACATTAAGAAGTGGAAAATACTGTATCAGAAATAGAGAGACAGGGTTGGTATGAATAGAGACGAGAGGACAAGCATGGGAGCTTGAGGCTCCAACCCACAGGACTCAGCCTCCACATGGCTGCAGTGCTGGGAGGCTCTGCTGCAGAAATATTGGAAGAGATAATATTTGAGAATCCCCAAAGTTAGGTAAATGACGCAAAGGTACATGGAGAAGAGACATATTCAGAATAGTGAGTAAGCCCAAAAGTCCTGACATGCAACTCCGGCAGCATCATTCATAAAAGGGAAAACTGGCAGCGGGATACATAGATGGTATAGAAACCCATTTCTAAAGGACACTTGAAGAGGGTAAAAGGCAGACAAGGAACTTCTATGGTTAGGACGGGGTCAGGCTGCAGAAGCGGCTCAGTGATTAAGAGCACTTGCTGTTCTTGTAGATGACCTGAGTTTGGTTGGCAGCTCACAGACTTCCGTTGGTATGCATGTGGTACACACACACACACACACACACACACACTGAAACAAAATACTCATAAAGTAAATCTTTAAAAAAATAATAAAAGAAAAGATAAAAAGTTGATTACTAACTTACTAGATGGGATCTAGAATTGCCTACAGGATAAAGTTTGGGTAGGTCTGTGAGGTCCCACCCTGAATGTGGGCAACAACGCCAACTCCAGGAGCTGAGGTCCTCAACTGAATACAAAGCAGGAAAAAGCAGGCTGGTCATCAGCATTCACCCCATTCTGAGTATATGTCAGCCAATCATGTGACAAGTCCCCTCACCACTGTACCTTCGCTGCCATGTTGAACCAGCCTCCCCTCCAACTACAAACCCAAATAAAACCTTCACTCCAGAAGCTGTTTTTGTCAGGTACTTCACTACAGCAACAAGGAAAGCAACTAATGCATGAGGAGAAGAAATGTCTGCATGGTATATATTCAACGCAGGGCTGACGTCTAGAATATATAATATATATAATATAGAAACCCTTGTGGTGGTTTGCATGAGAGTGGCCCCTATAGACTCAAATGTTTGAATGTTTGATTCCCAGTTAGTGGAACTGTTAAGGCCCTGACTTAGCATAATCCCTATCCCTAAAATAAAAAGTAAAAAAAAAAGAAAGAAAGTGGCAACACCAAATTCTGGCAAGAATGTAGAAAAGCAAGATCACTTACATATTTTGTAAACTTCAGAAATACCATTAACTGTTACTATCTTGATTGAAAGCCCCAGCTAGCTGAAACAGGAAGCCACATTGGTTTTCTGCTGACCCTAACGGCCAGGCCAGGAGAAAATAAAAGTGAAGTACCTGCCCCCACCCCTTTCTTCAACAAAGCTGCAAGCAAGTAAGTAGAAAAGGCTGCTTAAGTATCCAGGAAATACCTCGAGGGAGGAAGACACCAGCTTTTAAAATGTATAGAGTTCATCTGGGGAAAGAGTACGATATCTAGGTCATAGGTCATGGGGGAGGGGCCAACAAGAATGGGGACTTCTCCAATTTAATCTGGACAAGCCTCTGGGGGCTGGGAGAGGACAGACTTGGGAAACTGCAGCAAATCATCAAAAGGCACACCCAAGGAAGGCTGACCCAAAAACTCCAGCAGGGCAAAGATGTGCTGAAAATCAGAGGCTCCATTACTCAATTCTGTGCATCAGTTATGACTGTGTAATTTCCCAAGTCTTACAGTAAAAATGTGCGCACACACATGTCACTCACAAGGGCACGCTGTCCTGTACACGTCATCTCTGCACACGCACTCCATCCTGTTTGCAGCAATAGCTGTAATTAACTTTCATCCTCATTCTTCTTGCCAGCAGCAGCCAGAATGAGCTGGGTGTTGCCTCAGAACGACCTGTCACTGCCCCCATCATTCCATCTTCTGCTCCTTCCTTCCAAGCAGAGCCCTGATGATGTCTGTGACCCACAGGATTCTGGCAGAATTGGAAGAAACAGAAAGGGATGGAAGGGCTAGGGGTGCTGCTCAGTTGAAAAGGTGCTAGCCTAGCATTCACAAAGCTGTGGGTTCCATCCCCAGCACCATAAACCAGGCACAATGGCAAAGAGCCTGTAACATCAGTACTCACGAGTTAGAGACCTACACAGCATGTAGCCTGGGAGAGATCTATGAGATGTTCCACAAAACGGGGGGTGGTCAGGCAGTGCTGGTGCACAGTTTTAATTCAGAGGCAGAAGCAGGTGGATCTGAGTTTGAAGCCAACCTGGTATGCAGAGTGAGTTCCAGGACGGCCAGGCTACACCAAAAAACCCTGTCTCAAAAACAAAAACAAAAACAACAAATGAAGAAGAAAGGAAGAAAGGAAGGAAGGAAGGAAGAAAAAAAGAAAGAAAGAAGAGAAGAGAAGGAAAAAGAAAAGAGGCAAGAAACCCATGTTTCTTTGTATTGCTGTGCTCAGTTTAGAAGTGTGTGGAAAAGTTTGAATATGTATGGATTAAATTCATCCTGAACTATGATTAGGTAGTAACTTCTTGGTGCCTTCTTCCAAAGATGGTGTCCTGGGACAAAGAAGGCTTTACCCCATCCCTTAGTGTGTTCAAACTGCATCTCACCACACAGAACAAACTCAGCCATGTGTTATGATTAGCAAGGGCAAGTGCAAATACAGCCAGCCTAAGGGGCACAGAAACATCCTAGTAGCTAAAGGCTGGCCTCAGTTTCCTCTCTTTAACAACAGCTGTACGTTTGCCATCTTGTCAGTTTGTCGGGTTCACTTTCTCCCCAACCCATCCCCTAGTTCCTTTGACATCAGGTCCTAGCAGACTGTTCCCTGCAGGTTGTTAGACAACCAGAGTGTTTTGCTCCCTTTGTTCACAGCCTTCTCCCTGTGTTCCTGACAAGCTGGGTTGGCTTTCCAGACCTCTACCTTTCAACTAACTTCTCTGTCCAAGTTTTCTGTGGAGCTCTTCTCTTGCCTGGGGCTAGACAGACAAAGGAAAGGGCTCCTGGTCCAGAGTAACAAATGTTCCAGGTATTTTCTTCTGCTTTTTCCTGCCAGTCCGGTACTGTGCTGGCTGCCTCCCTGACAGCTTTCCTGTTCTACTCTACTCTAGTCGAGGAACGGTTCCTGCCCCTGATTTCTGACTTTTGAAAACATAAGATGTCCTTATAGTACAGTGGGTAGCAAGCACTTTCCACCTTTCTAAATTTCAAAAGAAAACTATTGATTTAATTTACTTTTGTGAAAATTCCTAGGCTGGGGATGTAGCTAAGTATAGGTAGTGTGTGCCTCAGATGCAAAAAACACTGGGCTTGATCCTGGGCCCTGCACAAAAACAGGCAAGGTAGCAGATGTCTATAATGGAAGCACTTGGGAGGTAAGAGGAGTAGGATCAGGCGTTTGAGGCCAGCCTCACCTAGCTACTGAGTTTGAGGGCAGCCTAAACTACATGGATACATTTTTTAGATGTATTTGACTGACCAAAATTAAACTAAGATGCATAATTTAAATATTTAAATAGTTGAGGGTTGAATTCCCAACACCCACATGGCAGCCCACAACCACCTGTAACCCCACTTCTCAGGGGATCTGACACCCCTGTCCTGGACTCTGCAGGCACTGGAAAGACAAGCATGCAGGCAAAACACCCACACATGAGAAATAAAAATTAAATAGGGTTGTTTTTTATTCTCAAGAAAAAAAAAACTAGCTAACAGAAATCAAGAACACATCAAAAAAATCACCATGATCAGGTTATCTTTTTTTCCCCAGAGATGCAGGTATGGTTCAACATAAATAAATCAATACAAGTAATTTATTACATAAGTGGGCTAAAAATAGAAATCACATGGTCATCTTGGTAGACATAGAAAGGCTTTTGACAAAAACAAAGCGTGCTGCCATGATAAAATACCTAACAAGAACGGAAAGAGAAGGAACACATGTCTGAAAAATGAAGGTTATATACTAAAAACCTAAAGGCAACATCATACTAACTGTGGAAAAACTCAAAGCATTTCCACTAAAGCTGGGAACAAAAAAAAAAGGGTGTCTACTCTCTCCTCTTGAGTTCAACAAAATGCTTTAAATCTTAGCTAGATCAATAAATCAAGAAAAGGGGGAAATCCCAGCACTTGGGAGGCAGAGGAAGGCAGATCACTGTGAGTTCGAAGCCAGCCTGGTCTACAAAGCAAGTCCAGGACAGCTAGAGCTGTTACACAGAGAAACCCTGTCTCGAAAAACAAAAAAACAAAAAAAAAAGAAAAGAAAAGGGGGAAAGTGATATAAATAGAAAGGATAGAAAGGAATACGTTATTTGTAGAAGATATGCTTCCATACATAAAAGACTCTCAGGACCCTGTCAGAAAACTCGTAGTTTTGAGAAACACTTTCAGCAAAGTGGAAGGATGCAAAATCAGCACACAGAAAATTAGTATATGATGAGAAAGAAATCAGAGAAACAATCCCATGCGCAATTACCTCAAAATATAAATCAATAAAACAAAATACTTTGAAATAAACTTAACCAAAGAAGCGACACAACCATAATAAAAATGCTAAAACACTACAAGAAGAAGAAGAAGAAGAAGAAGAAGAAGAAGAAGAAGAAGAAGAAGTTGGAGACAACACTAAAAGATGGGAATGGCTCATGCCTGTGGGTTGGAAGAGTCAATATTTCAAAAAATGTGCATCCTACCACAGGTCATCTAGAGATTCAATATGATTGCCGTCAAAAGGCCACTGCCACTCTTCAAACAAAAAGAAAAAAACTTAAAATTCATAAGGGAACATAAGGGCCTTAAATACCCTCATCCAATCTTGATTAAAACCAATACTGCTCTAAGCATCACTGTACCTGATTTCAGGCTATAGTACAGATCCACAGGAACAGGCACAATATGGTATCTGCTCAAAAACACACCTACAGATACCTGGGATAGAATAGAGGAGCCACACCCCAAAAAAATGCGCAAGTACAGGCATATGATTTTTACAAAAATTCCAGAAATCACTGGGCAGCGGCGTGCACCTTTAATCACAGTAGTCAGGAAGGCAGAGGCAGGCAGACCTTTGTGAGTTTGAAGTCAGCCAAGTCTACATAGAGAACTCCATGGAAGCCAGTTCCATATAGTGAGACTGTCTTTAGGAAGGAAGAAAGAAGCTGGGGGTAGTGGCACACACCTTTATTCCCAGCACTTGGGAGGTAGAGGTAGGCAGATCTCTTTGAATTCGAGGCCAGTCTGGTCTGCAAAGCGAGTTCCAGGACAGCCAAGGATACACAGAGAAACCCTGTCTTGAAAAACCACAACAAAATAAAAAAGGAAAAGCAAGGAAGTGAGAGTGAGATCCAGAAATACATGTTGGCAGATGCTAGAAAACTGGACGGCTGCATTAAGAATGAAAGTAGAGCCCTATATCTTAACCTGTACAAAAATTAACGCCAAATGGATGAAAGTCATTCATATAAGACCCAAAGCTGCTCGTGGAAAAACAGAGAAAACACGTCAAGATACAGACACAGACAATGACACTCTATAGGACTCTGGCTGTTCAGGAAGTAAGGCCAGCTAATAAATGGGACCCTGTGGCACTAAAGAAACTTCTTCGTGCCAAAAGAGGCACAAACCTGAGTGAAAGGACAACCTATGGACTAGGGGGAAATCTTTTCAACTCATATACTCAACTCAGGACTAATATCTAGAATACACAAAGAGCTTAAGAAACTAAACAGGAAACCAAATACCCCAATCAATAAATGAGCTAAAATAGTGAACAGACCTAAAAAAAAAAAAAGAAAAGAAATACTAATGTCCAATAAATACATGGAAATTTCTCAACTTCATAGCCATCAGAGAAATGCAAATTAAAACTATATCGAGATTCTGTCTTACCCGAGTCAGAATGGCAGTTATTAAGAAAACAAACGTCAGCAAGTGTAAACCAGACATGTCCACAGAAGAACCACCAGGGAGGTCAACAAATATTGGTGGTGAAGATGTTGTCTTACACCGGGCTGCAGGGAATGAGGGACTAGTCCGACAACTAAAAATGGGTCCACCATATGATACCAGCTGGGGACTCACCCAAAGGACTCAAGAGTGGCAGAGACAGGGATCCTTGCACATGGGTGCTTTTTGCAGCACAGTTAAGAATAGCTAAACTACAGCCTGGTCTACAAAGCGAGTCCAGGACAGCCAGAGATATTCAGAGAAACCCTGTCTCGAAAAACCAAAAAAAAAAAAAAAAAAAAAGAATAGCTAAACTATGGAACCAGCCTGTGTCCCAGGGGAATTGGTAAAGGAAAAAGGTGGAAACGAATACAATCGAGTATTCCTCAGCTGTGAAGAATGAAGTTACATCATTTACAGAAAAATGGAGCAACTGGAAAGAACCATAATTGCAGGCCAACTAAATTAGTCTCAGAAAGACAAACATTATGTTCTCTTATTTGTTCTTCTGGGTTTTACATCAATACAGAAAAGCATAAATGCACACACAGCAAAAAGAAAAAGAAGGAGGAGGAGGAGGAGGAGGAGGAGGAGGAGGAGGAGGAGGAGGAGGAGGAGGAGGAGGAGGAGAAGAAGAAGAAGAAGAAGAAGAAGAAGAAGAAGAAGAAGAAGAAGTGAAAAGGAATACAGGAACTACCGGAGAAGAGAGGAAGGAGGGGAAGGAGCTCTGGTGTAAGTGGGTAGACTTCACATTCAACAAATACTTGTATAAAAACGTCTTTAAGTAACCCATACTGGTGCATAATGAATATACAAAACAGAATTATATAAATTCAAGAAAGAATTAACAATTAAAATTTAAAACAAACCAAGTGCAGTGGTGCTCACCGTTTGTGCTAGCACTCAGCAGGCAGAGGAAGGTAGATATCTGTGAGTTTAAGGCAAGCCTGATCTACAGTCTAGGCCAGATGGGGTAACATGGGGAGATTCTATTTCAAAATAAAACAAACCAAACAAAAACAAAACTTAAGTTTTTATTGCCAGTCATCGTGGAGTAACAGGAACAAAGGTGAGATCTACTCAACTAACTCTGCAAATGAAGTTTCCAGATCCTAAGTGTCAGGCAACCAAGACAAGTGATGCCCAAGAAGTATAAAAGAAAAGACAGTCTGGGGCATGGGTTGTAGAATGGAGAGCATGTTTACCCAGTATGCACAGGGCCCCGAGTTTGATCCCTAATGTTACCAAAAAGAAATTACGTTCCAGGTTATCAATGTGACCTGAGTTCAGAATTGTATGAGAGAGAGAGAGAGAACTCTAGCACTGTACCGCTCCCTTCCAACATCATCAGAGTTGTGATGAGCAGATACAAGTGTAAACCAGACATGTCCACAGAAGAACCACCAGGGAGATCGCAGGACAGTTCCAGGCTACGGGATGGAACTCACTGAGTGGCTCCTACATGCCAGGCAAGTCAGAGCACACATCTCCATAGTTACCTGCAACACAGATAATATCTTCACCTTTCAGAAAAGAAACGGGTTCTCAATAGTAACAGGTTTTCCAATAAACATCAGTCAAAGGCTCACTCCCCTGACCCAGAAAGCACATATCTTTTGCATATCCCTGTGCTGTGCCCTTATATCAGAGCTTGGGATTGGAAATTAAAGACCAAAAGAAATAACGACACAGCCACGGACAGGAGTTGGAAGATTTAGTGTGCAGATGTCTGTATGACTCAAAGCAGTACACAAAGTGGCGACCCTATGAAAACTTGACGCGCATGTTCAAGGTATTCGTTACGTTCCTACTGCTATGATAAAACACGGTGACCAAGGCAACTTATTAAAGCAAGGGTTTACTTGGCTTATGGTTCCAGAGGATAAGAATCCGTCATAGAGGGAAGCACGGCAGCAGGCAGTAGGGGTGGTGGTTGGAGCAGAAGCTGCGGACTCACATCTTGAAGTACAAGAAAGCAGAGAGAGCATGCTGGAAATTGCGTGTGGCTTTGAAACCTCAAAGCTGCTCCTCAGTGACGTACCTCTATCAGCAAGGCAACACCTCCTTAACCTCCCCAGACAGCACCACAAACTGGAGACCAAAGTATTCAAACATCTGAGCCTTTGGGGGATGTTCTGGTGCAACCACCACACCCGGCAAAACGTGCTCCATGATTTTTTTTCCTCCTGTGACATTAGGGATCGAACCTACAGCCTTATGCATCCCAGGCAAGCCCTCTACCAATAAGCTACAGCTTAGCCCATCTCAAAACTGTCCTGACAGAGGAAAAACAAGCCTGGAGATCTGATGTTCCCTGCTTTTAAAAGATATTAATACAAAGCTACAGTAATTAAAACAGTGTGGTGCTGGCATGAAGACAGACACACTGAACAATACATTAGCGAATACAGAAATAAACCCACATGTATATAATCAACTAATCTTTGTCCAAAAACATAAAGTGGAGGAAAAGATAGTTTCTAACAAATGCTGTTACAAATACTGGATAACCACATGCAAAAGAATGAAACTGGGCCCTCTTCTTATACGGTACTGAAAAACCACTTCAAAATGGGTAAAACTCTCAGAAGAAAATAGGGGGAAATGGGATGCCCCAGGCCTGGGCAATGATCTCTTGGATGTCACCCTCCAAAATACCAGAAACAAAAGCAAAGCAAAACAAACAAACAAAAAAAAGGTCAAATAAATCTACACTGTTAAAAGGTTTCTATAAAAGAAACAACAATCTGTGAAGTTTCAAATTATCCATCGGATGGGAGTTTACTATGCCAAATAAATACATATGGAAATCCTACAGTTGAATGGCAAAATTTTTAATAACCTTACTTAAAATGGGCAAAGACTAGGATGAGTATTTGTTCAACCCAGACATATAAATAGTAACAGGCATGTGAAGACACTGAGCTTCATCAGGAAAAGTGGCGCTTTAAGGCCATCAGGGAATGTCACCACACACCTCATAAACTGGCAACTAACAAACCAAGAGATAAGAGTTGGGGAGAAGATGGAGAAACTGGAACCCTTAGGCATTGTAAATGGAAGTTGCACCCTTGTCAAGGAGCCTGGGTTGAGGATACAGCCTAGTGTTTGCAGAATTTACAAGGCTGTGGGTTCAATACTAAGGTGGGGAGGGGGGGAGATAGAAAATAGTCAAGCTCCACTTTGACTAAGGAGTTCAGATGGAGCTGGTTTTTGTTGCTGGAGGTAGAACTTTGTTTGGTTTCATGTCTCTCTCTGTGTGTGTGTGTGTGTGTGTGTGTGTGTGTGTGTGTGTGTGTGTGTGTGTGACAGGACTCAAGTGGTGCTCCAAGGAGAACTTACAGGAGTCAGTTCTTTTCTTCTACCATGTGCGTCCTGAAGATCAAACCCAGGTTAGCAAGCTTGGCAGTAAGTATCTTTATCCTCTGGGTCACTTCGTTGGCCCTGTTGTGTTTTGAGACAAGGTCTCATATGCCCCAGTCTGGCTTTGGATTTCTGATCCTTCTGCTTCTGCCTCCCAAGCGCAGGAATGGTAGATATATGCCACCACTTTTAGTTTATATAGTACTAGAGCTCAGGCCCAAGGCTTAATGCATGCCAAGCAGGCGTTCTACCCACTGAGCCACCTCTCAGCTCCTCTGTGTGTGTTTCACTGAGGCCTATAGATGATTCCAGTGGCCCCGTCCCTCTGTACTTAACCATGGTTTGTCCCAGAACATGAGTAGTCTTTATCTGTCTGAAAGGGAAAGCAAAAAGCCCCCCTTTATTTCCTTAGAGAATTTTCTTTTTGCATTTTGTTTAAATTCATCTCTACTCCCTGCAGGAAGCTTTCCAAGTCTGGAAGAACTGGCTTCAGGCTGTCCCATCATCTGAAAAGATCCATGTCTCCCAACTCTGACCCTATTATCTCAGCACAGGATATCCACATTATTAAAAGAAAAATAAATACAGAAAACCTCAAATCACAACTTCAAACCAACCACAGAAACACTTGGTGTGTGTTTGGACAAAATGAGGATAAACATTTGACATGTTTGTTTTACTGCCTTAGAGCCCAGATTCTGCACCAAAGGAACCATGATAACATATGATTTGCCAACAAAGACTCCAAATGTAGCTTTAAGCACTGGGAAATAGAAAAAAATTCTCCCACACTGTTAGTCCACCTCATCATCCGCTGTAGGATTACAGGGTTGGTTTTAATCAGTGTTAGTATCATTGCTTTCCTTAACAGTTAACATTAGACTTCATGTCCCCAATGGTTCTAGACATTGAATGAAATGGTTGAATCTGTGACCTACATTCCCACGGTCACTTTCCAGGGGCATCCTACACTTCTGGTTTAGCTTTCTCTGGGAAGAAAAACTGCAAACTTTCTTGGTACTGAGCCATGCTTCCATCTGGGATAAAGATTAAGAAAGAGGAAGGGAGCTTTTGTTCTGATTATAAATGCCAGATGCCGCCACATGCAACAGGCCTATGGATCCCTGGTGCTTACTTCAAACGTTTGCTTTTAAAACATCCTCTCTAAAGAATACTCTGGTACCCATCAAGAATCAGAGAGTGGCCCACTGCACTTGCCAATACTTACTAAAAGATTGCCACTGATAGATTAAAGGGAATCCCTCAGCCTTGGGGTGGTTTATCAACTTTCACAGGGGACAGTTTCCCACATTGAAGACTCCCACCACCAAGAAAACCATGGGAATCACTAAAGGTCATGTGGGCTTCAGGCCGGCAGTGTATAAACCACCACCAATGGAACACATTTCAGATAGTATTGACTTTCAGAAAACCACTGCTAGTGTACGTTAAATAACTCTTTGATCATTTTTATTACAGAATCTGAGACAGAGGGAGTAGATCAAATCTGGCAGTGGGGGCAAGGATATAATTGAGTTGATAGGATACACAAGTCCTGGGTTCAATCTTTAGTGCCTCGAATCGGGTATGTGGTGGTACACACTTATAATCCTAGCACTGGGGCTGAGATCCTATCTCAGAGCAGGCATGGAGATGAGTAATAACAGAAGAAAGGAGAAAAGAGATAAGAGGAGCAAGAAAGAGGGGTAAGTGTTAACCAGGGCCAAACATTGCTACAGGGCCAGTTCTATTTCTCAGCCATATTCTAATTGCTCTGATATCTCCTGGCAAACCTCCGAGGGAGAAACACCAAGGAAGAGTCTGAGTCTGCTGAGGATCTACGAGGTCAGCACTGCTTATTCTTCCTTAGGAGAGGGTAGAGCTGGGCCAGCACTGTTACTGATTCTGTACCTACCTAAAACTTTGACATTTTTTAAAATGGATTTCCTAGCATTGCTTCTGGTTTTTGTAATATGTAATACTATCTTATTAGATACACCTGCTTCAAACTTCATTCCTTCATTATTTCATACATACAATTGCCATAAGCATGCAAAGCCAGAAACACAGGCAAATTCATTTGTGTCTTCCTATGCTGTCAGAATTTATTGAATACAGGTAAATCTAGAAGGTTTAGCAATTTCAGTGACAGCAATTTGTCATATGATCTGCATATCTTGGTAGCCTGGCTATGGCAAATGCATAGTCTTTCATACCAATCTCAATTACTAATAATTTGTTTTGTTTTGTATTTAAGACAGGGTCTCTCTTCATAGACTTAGGTGTCCTAGAATTTACTACATAGACCAGGCTGGCCTCCAATAATTTCTAATCTTACCTCTCATATCACATAGCACACAGTAAGTTTATTTACCCATGTGTGTATGTGTGGTTTACAGGATGAACCCAAGTTAAAGAGGCTATTCAGCATTCAAAAGGTTTCAGAAGTGGTCAAAGACAATGATCCAGGCAGGCTCCAGGAGGGAGCTGCACCGGAAGCTGCTAGAATCAGGGCTTGAGAGCAAAGCTGTGAGGCAAAAGGCCTAACCAAGACTGAAGAGTAGGAAATGGGCCCAGAGCAGGAAACAGTGGGTCAAGTCCAGACTGGCAAACAGGGAGATGGACAAGTAGTCAAGTAGGCCACAGCAACAGTACAGGATCAAGCCCATCCAAGATAGTCATGGCACCCACTGTTTGTCAGCCCTTGGCACAAACACCAGGTGTGCTGCTATTCCATCCTAGTGTTAAGTGTCCCTCACTTTGGGGGTGAGATAGGGGAGGGAATCACCTGCTTCCTTGGTCTGGCATGACTGATAAGCTCTTGGACCTGGTTTAATTTAATGTGCTCCTACAGTTTCAACTCACCCGAATAGCTCCCTTTCTCTTTTCTAGGAATAATCCATTTATCAGTCTGTACTGGATGAGTATGGATGGTTTTTGACACTCAGAGCCATTTCTAGGCCCAGTCAGGGACTGAGACCATTCTTCTTCCTCAAAATAAAGGCAAAAGCTGATTGTAAAGTGGAGACTTCTATGATAAGTCTCAGCCTGGAAAACTACTTAAAGTGGGATGTTGCCTTATCACAATATAGTGTATGAATAAATAATATTCTCTCCATTATCCTGTCTCATCCCCAGTGTTCCTTTGGATTTCCTAAGGGAAAAAAAGTCCCATGATCACATTTTTGCTTACCTCTGGAGTGATGAACTTGTGCATACATGGGTGTAGAGGCCAGAAGTCAGCCCTGAGCATCTTCCCTCAGAGCATGCCCACTTCGTTATTTTGAGGCAGGGTGTTTCCCTGAGATTTGGGTCTCCAGAATAAGTGGTGGAGAGACAGGGCTACTGTGTCAAACAGTGGCTTTCATTTCAACACTTTCATGCACACCCCCCCCCACACACACACACATGCACACATGCACATTCACACACACACACACATGCACACACATATGCACACATACATACATACACACACACAGTGTACTTTGATCACATTCACCTTGCCCCATTATCCTCACATCTCTAATTATCTCCCTGATTTCTTTTCTTCCCTCTGATATTTCCTCTTCTATTTTTGTGTCTCCCCCTCTCCACTACCACAGTCTATATATGAGAGAAAACATGCAATATTTATCTTTTGGGATCTAGTTTATTTCACTTGACATAAAGATCTCTGGTCCCATTGATTTTCCTATAAATGACGTGGTTTTGTTCTTCTTAGTGATTGGATAATACTTCATTATGTTTATACATCATACTTCCTTTAATCCTTCCTCTATTGATGGGTACATGTGCACACATGTGCAAGCATCTCCGTTACATGTTGGGTCCCTCTAGGCTTGTCATTACAGTGGAAAGTGTAACTGACCTCTGAGTTCAGCTGAGTGAACAAAGATTATTGAGGTTGGAGTCTCTCTTGGGAAGCCATTTTCAGAAATTCAGGGAATGGAGAAAAGCTCATACCTAGAGGTTCCGAGGTGAAGGCTTACCCTGGAGTGTTTCCCTGAGTGTTTGCTTGGACCAATCTCACCAAAGCCACCAGACAGCATTCTCATGACCATCTCTTGCTCTATCCCAGAACAAAAACCCAAGAATCCTCCTTGTTCTTCCAGCCCTGACCAGGAGGACCAACCTGGAACACAACACTCGAGAATAAACTGTAACTTGAACTGGAGCTTCTCCTGGAGCAATGAAAAAAGGCTCAGAAAAAAAAAAAAAAAACATGTTTTAAATGTTAATTGAGCCGGGCGGTGGTGGCGCACACCTTTAATCCCAGCACTCGGGAGGCAGAGGCAGGTGGATCTTTGTGAGTTCGAGGCCAGCCTGGTCTACAAAAGTGAGTCCAGGACAGCCAGGGCTACACAGAGAAACCCTGTCTCGAAAAAAACCAAAAAAAAAAAAAAAATGTTAATTGATCTGTCCATGTGGGAAGGGAATGCAGATCCAGGCCCTGTATATTACAGAGACATGTTTAGATGAGAATGTTCAGGTGGGAAAAAGCTAGTGACAGAGCTGAAGAAAATCTGGTCTATGTCGCCTTCAAAGAATGGGACAAAGGTATGTTTCCACACAAATGTGAGTGGCACTGAGTCAGGTCATGGAGCTACTAAGATTGCTTTTTCTTTTTTTTTTTTTTAAATCTTGTTACCACTTGTTAAAGGAGAGCAGAGTCCAGGCATTTGCTCTCACTGTCTTTGCTGTGCAGGTGTGTGAAGCATATGTATGTGCTCCAGCACAACTGTGCAGGTAGCGGCCAGAGGTCGACTCCACTACAGCTCTCACCTTATCTTTTGAGACCAGGTCTCTACCTGAATCTGGAGCTCACCCTTTGGCTAGACTGCCTAGCTAGCCAGAGAGCTCTGTGGATCCATCTGTCTGGGTAGTAGGATTGCAGACATATGTCTTACATGAATGACAGGGATCTGAAGTCAGGTCCTCAGGTTTGTGCCGCTGAGCCATCTTCCCAGGCCCATGCCATCTTTTTAATCTCCATAGTAACCATTCACAGGAGATTTTGCCATCCTCTGCTTCCATTTGAGGGACCTGAAGCTTAGGAAAGAGATCTGGCTGGGTGGTGGTGGCGCACGCCTTTAATCCCAGCACTTGGGAGGCAGAGGCAAGAGGGTCTCTGCGAGTTCGAGGCCAGTCTGGCCTACAAAGTGAGTCCAGGACAGCCAGGGCTACACAGAGAAACCCTGTCTCGAAAAACCAAAAAAAAAAGTTCTGCTCCCAGTCAAATCAAGCAACTTGCTAAAAGTAAACGGGACCAGATTTCTAACCCCAGTCTGTCTGATTCTGAAGTCACTGTAGTTTCCCTGGGACAAAGGGTCAGTAACTAACAGCCCATAGGCAAATCTATTGTGTCATTTCATGGTCTGCACACTGGGAGTGGCTTTTACATTTTTATTTTGCTGAAAAGTAGAAAAGAGGAACGCCATTTTGTGCCTTGTGGAAATTACATGGAATCGAAATTTCAGTGTCCATACTAGTATATTTATTTATTACTTATTTATTTACTTTTGTATGTTGTTTTGTGATTTTGAGACAGGGTCTCATGACTAGCCTCAAGCTCTCTATATAGACAAGGATGACTCTGAACCCCTGTTTTACCTGAACCCTTCACCCCAAGTGCTGCAATTATAGAATTATAGGCGTGTGCCACCACACCCAGTTCGTGTTGAACTGGGGTTGAAGACAATCACTCATGCTAGGCAAGCACTGTACTAACTGAGAAACATTCCTGGCCCCACAAATAAAATTTCATTGGCACACAGCCCATTCGTCCTGTCTGTATCTGCTTTCACAATATGCAAGGGTTTAGTAGTCGCTATAGAGACCAACAGGCCAGTAAGTCTACTTTGCTTAGAATAAAGTCTGCCAGCCTCTGTCACATGCTATTTGGCCTCATAACTAGTGGGTCGCCATTTTTGAAGTGTGTAATAGCCATTTATTCCTACTGGCTGCAGCTCTAATCAGTATTCTTGAATATCTCTTGAGTCGTTCCTGTAAAGGTTCAGTTTGGAGCTGGCTCACTCAGCACAGTGTCAGATCCCAAGTACCCACATAAGGTAGGTGTGGTGGTACCCTGAAGTGGCAGAGACAATTGGACCACCGAAGCTCACTGGGCAGCCAGCCTAGTTGAATCAATGAGCTTCAGGTTCAGTGAGGGATTCTGTCTCAAAAATAAAGATGGTGCTCCATTGAGAAAAGATGCCCAGTCAGGGTTGGTAGCACATTGCTTTAATCCCAGCACTGAGGAGGCAGAGGCAGACTGAACTCTTGTGAGTTAGAGACTAACTTGGTCTACAGAATGAGTTCCAGGACAGCCAGGGTTACACAGAGAATCCTTGTCTCAAAAAATAAAAATAAAAAACTAAGAGAGAGAGAGAGAACACACAACATATACCTCTGACCTCCACATGCACACACACACAGATGTGCACACACGTAGACACTAGCAAGTACACTCATCACGCACAATATGATTTCCCTCAAGAGCTCATTCCTACCTTAACGTGCTAGCAACCCGGTTGTGTTGATTTATTTTTTACTTCATTCCACTCTCTCCTTTATTGAACATGGAAAAGCAAAGTCCAGTGACCTAAGATGTACCTTCTGACTTCTTGGTTCTCCTGGGGTTTCTGCCATGACTGAGCACAGGGAACAGAAGTTAGGACAGAAAGCACACTTAAGAGACAGTGGAAGAATACTTTGCAGACTGAGTCTAGGAATGGAGTTAGAGCAAACTGAACACTGCCACACCACAGCACACCACACCACACACAAAACAGCAGAGTTCGTGCAAAACTCTGTTTGAATGGCTCGTTTCTGATGGGTCCCTTCCAGTGCTTTCTGCTGCTTGCTTTCATTCCACAGTCACTTTGCTGACCTGGCATCCCAACATCATTATGTAAAATGTTCTGGGAATCTAGCAGCCAGTTCCCAGCACCCTGGGTCTAGTCCGCAGGCATTATTCATAATGTTAATGCCATCACTCTGAGCCAATTGCATTCCCATAATGTCTTTCAAGCAGTGAAGGAAAAAAAAAGTCTAGAAACATCTATCCCACAGAACTCAAAGATTGACATTCTCCTTGCAGTCCCCAGCTATGTGATTTAGGTGCTTCCTGAGTCTTAGAGTCACCTTCTGACTGATCCTTTTGGAAGTTTCCAGGGTTGCCCTCCAGTTTGTGATATTGTAAGGACACTACAGAAATTCATCAAACCAATGTGATAAAACTGGGGATAGAATTCAGTAGCACAGTTGGAACAGTGCTTGCCTAGCATGTGTGATACCTTGGATTCAATCCCAGTATGACATGAACTAGGTGTGGTGGTACACACCTATAATTCCAGCACTGAGGGGGTGGATGCAGGTGAATCGGGAATTCAGTCATCCTTGGCTATCCACGTGCTATGCATGCTTGTCTCAGGTGTAGAGCCCTACGCTCAATCCCCAGCATCAAAAACCACAAAAACTGTGAGTTCGAGGCCAGCCTGGTCTACAAAGCGAGTCCAGGACAGCCAAGGATACACAGAGAAACCCAGTCTTGAAAAACCAAAAAAAAAAAAAAAAAAAAAAAAAAAAAAACACAAAAACAGGCATAGTGGCACCAACCTGTAATCCCAGAAGTCAGGAGATGGAGGCAGGAGGATTGAAAATACAGGGTTATCTTAGGCTACATAGCAAGTATAAGGCCAGCCTGAGCTATATGAGATCCTGAAAAAGGACAAAGGAAGGAAGAGGAGGGGGGCAAGGAAGAAGGGAGGGAGGGAATAAGGGAGAAGGAGGGAGGGGGAAGGAAGGAAGAAGGAGAGAGAGGCAGAAGGGTAGGGAGTGGAGGAAGGATTTTTTAAAATTTTATTTGTTTTTTATTTTATGTGCATTGGTGTTTTGCCTGCTTGTATGTCTGTGTGAGGATGTCATATCTTGGAGTTAAAGACAGTTGTGAGCTTGCTGTGTGGTGCTGAGATTTGAACCCAGGTCCCCTGGAAGAGCAGTCTGGCTCTTAAGTGCTCAGCCCTCTCTCCAGCCCTGGTCTTCAGTGGTTGGTTTTTCTTTTCCAGTCATCACCCTTTGTCAAATCACCTTTTCATCAGGAAACTGTTCCCCACAGTCTAAGAACATAACCCTTCCCTTAAAATGAATCGTATTTCTCCATTTTTCCCGTCCTCCCAGGTTCCCAACCCACTTAATATTTTCTAGTATCTGTCAAAGTCAAGGAACTCCTATAGTATGCCATACATGGACTTGCTTCTCAGACCAACTGACCAGGATGCACTTGCATTTTGACAGGCTTAGCTGGAAGGAAATAACTTAAATCAGAAACAGGCTCGGCTTAGAGCTATCTTGTCTGTGTGGCTGGGTTTTTTTTTTTTTCCTTCTTTTTGTTTTTGTTTTTTTTTTTTCAGATGCTTCCAGAACCAATAAATTTGATTCTTGAAATTGTGTACTTTGGAAGTTGTTTTTTACCATCATTCTCTATGTGATGACTGAGGGGCTACTGAAGAGAATTTCCCTGAAACAGACAAAGGGAAAGGAGAACACTGGGAATTCAGGTGTATTGTTCTGATATCACATGTGCCCGAGCAAGCTGTAAGTTCAGCTGAGAAATCCTGTGTCAAAAAATATGGAGAGAGCAACTGAGGAACATACCTAAACTTGATACATGCCTACGCTCACACTCCCATTAACATATATGTGTGTGTGTTGTGTGTGTAATATATGCATATGCATATGTACACACACAACACACACACATTTTATAT
>CAJQZJ010032401.1:1928396-1941145 GCA_907164525.1 Lophiomys imhausi
GGGGGGAAAGGAGGAAAGCAAAAGCCATCTGTGAAGGAGCTGAGTAAGCCCTTGCCAACAGGCTTCACTGAAGCCTGAGAGCATGTAGCAACAAGAGTTTTTCTTAAAAAACAAAAAACAAACAAACGTACACAGCAACTTGCATCCAAAGATCTCAAAGTATTCTGAAAAGTAAAGTTGCCTAGCATTCCCTTAGAGGAGTCAGCCATCCAGTTCCTCTAAGTCAGAGCTCTAACCTCTGTTCTACTGACCCCGGGATCTGGGGAATTGTTTGGTCATGCAGGTCCTGGGGATTGTCCTGGGCAATGAAGGTTGCCTGGTAGCATTCCAGACTTCTCTCCACTCACTGCACATTTTGGTTTGTGATAAGCAAAAATATCTCCAAATATGGGCAAAGATCCTCTGAGATCTGGAAGGGACAAAAGGAGCCCCAGTGGAGAGTCATTGTTCTGCACCAACACCAGGCCATACAGAGCCATTAATAGTTTTATTTAATAGCATTCTCAAGGTTACAAAAAGGAAACTAGGACTCCCATGCCCCAATATAACCACCACTGCTCCCTGCCTCAGTGGGAACTTCTCTCTGTGACCATTCCTGGAGGCTGAGTAATTAATTCTGAGAGGACAGCCATGAGGACTTGTCAGTCTAAATTCTCCCTTCTCCCACACTGGATGGTCAGGTGAGTTGAGTCCATCTGACCAGCGGTATTCCCTCAGGAATGAGTACGTGTATTCTGAGCCTAGATTCTCCCTGACAGCGCAAGGCGAAAGTCACGTTAATATTTGTAGGGAGCCCTCTTTAGGTCAAAGCTTCTTTTTAAATTTTACAACTGATTTGCAGGACAAGATGCCACAGGACAGAACTAGGGTGGTGGTGGTGGGGGGATGTGACAGAGCAGGGGATGCTTTTTCAATGTTGTTGTCTCTTCAGCCTGTCAGTCATTATACTTGTTTATCTGTTGTTTGTTTGTTTGTTTGTTTGTTTGTTTGTTTGCAGTACAATTTTGGAAATACTTGCAACATGCTCATTGTGTTAGTTGGTTAATTTAGGCAGAACGGTTCCATTTTCACAGAAAAGTTTATTGGAAATGTCCATACCTGTCTCTCAATAGCTGTAAAGCCCCTCCCTCTCCTCATTCACATCAGCATGTGAACTTGGTGATCCCTTCCATGAGTCACTGAGAGCAGGGAAAGATTAGCTTGAGCAATAAACCACCTCAAGCATTTTTGGGAATAGAGATGGGTTTAAAAATCTCTCTCTCTTAGACCCTGGCAGAAAAAAACTAATGCATATGCATTCCGAGGCACACGGCAATCAGGGATTTAAAGGTAAGCAGGTGGTTTTCACATCCACAATTTTTGGTCCCAATATTTTAATGAATTAGGTTTCCATCTATACTGTCCCCAGGGTGTGTACATCAGGGTGTGGGAATGATACCTAGTAGAAGGCGCTCTAAATTTAGGACCAAAAATTATGGCTGAATGGTCAGGGAGATGGCTCATGCCAAGAGCATATGATGCCTTGGGCTTTGTTCCCTGGCCCCCTGCATAAAAAGCCAGGGATCGTGTCATGTGTCTGTTACCCCAGCACTAAGCAGATGGGAACAGAGATCCCTGGCACACACAAGCCAGCTAGGCTTACCAAGCGAATGAGTCCAGGTTCAGTGAAAGAACCTGCCTCATAAAAGGACAGTGGAGAACGATGGGTAAAGGCACATGGTGTTAACATCCAGCCTTCAACATCCATGTGTGTAGACATGCACACATGTAAACACACACATGCATATTTTACTCCTTTCTCTCTTACACACACACACACAAATTGGGGCTAAGAGCTGGTTGTTCCATTTTCTAGCTGCGTATCTTTGAATGTGTTACTGATACGTGATACACAAGGTGTTATGATTCGCCTGGAGCTGTACAGCCAGCATCTGACAGATTATTAATCTTGATCTGAGTCATTGAACTCAAACCATAAACAGTTTGCACACAACTGCACTGCTATTGCATCAAGACGGACTCTGTTTTATACGAAAGCTGGTGCCAGGGAGCATGAATAAACAAGCTAGCATGGTTCCTTCTGAACTATAGCAATTAATAAGAATAACCAAAGAAAATGGTGTTGACTTACAGTATTAAAAAAAAAAAGACCACATACTGCTTATTACCAGCAGGATTCTTAAGAAAGTTAGAGTTAATTTGGAATTTGAGACAGAAAGCAGGTGTGAGCATGTTTTCGGGAGCCCTACTCTTTTTCTTTTTGACTGGTAAGTTTCTACAGCTGAACAGAATGAGGAATGGACAATCTCAAGATCTGGTGGAAGCTCATATTATGACAGAAAGAAAGGAAAAGAAAGATCAGATGATGACTATCTCAGGGTATGGAAGAAGAGAAAGAATGAGTTAACTTTGCAAGAAACGAAAGTAGCCAGGGGTGGTAGTGTGTGTACTCAATCTAGCACTTGGGAGGCAGAGGCTGGCAGATCTCTCTGTGAGTCTGAAGCCAGTCTGGCCTACACAGTGAGACCCTGGCTTCCAGAAAGACAAGAAACAGAGATGTAGTCTTTCGAGCAAGTGATAGCCCAATGCATCAGGTGGAAATAATCTATTTTTGTACTTCATAGATTGAAAATGTTGCTTTTCCAGAACAGAACATTAGAGACTGGGAGAGAAGTATCCAAGGCCAGCCAAAGACTTGCTTGGCTGCTTAAACCCCTTATAAAGCCCCATGCAGCTGCTTTCTTATTTGTGAAATGATGAGGGTCTGCAATGCTGAACCACTGCTTTGAAGATGAGGACACTCAAGTGCAGTGAGGCTTCTCAAGGACTGGACCTCTCTAGTATGGGAAAGTGCCCTTCTGGTCCCACGTGGGTCACCCAGCTAAGCATACTCTCCATTTCTTTGTCCTCTGTCCTCAGCTGGTATATAAACTAGCACTGATGTCTAAAATGACCTCTGTGTCGCCACCATTTCTCAATGACCTGAGAAAGACTTACACCCTCTTTGAAAAAATTATGTCACCCACCACCATTCCCCCAACACATGGGCATCCTTCCCAGGATGTGACGGACTTTTCTTCCAAGCCTAAGCAAGGAATTAAGAAGAAAAATTGGTAAGACAAAAGGAATCATTATAGACTCAAAATTAAAGAGCAATTCCTTTCTTTGTTCCCTGGATTATCTCTTGCTCTCTTCCATGAAGGCAGATAATTGAGGTTAACCTGGATCTATAGCCTTACAACATCTCTGAAAGCTGGGTCTTACTCTATTTTTATAGATGATGAAAATTTTAAGTCTCAGAGGTTAAGCAACTTGCCTCAGGACATACAGCTAGTTGCTGCCAGGACTCCTCAACCTCACTTACCCTGAGAAAGACACTCCCCTTCCAGTAAAGCAGATAGCAGTTAGAGGTGATGGGAAAAACACCTTCCCTTTCAAAGCGAGATATTTGGGCTCAGTTATCCAGCCTCCACCTTATTAGCTACCTTATGAAGGCTGCACCATATTCTTTTCCTTATATATAGCAGCTTTCAGGTCTCTGTCAATGTATGGACTCGTTGCCCAAAGAATAATATTTACATCTGTCCAAACGTCTTGTCATTGCAAAGGCAAAATTAAAATGAGAAAACAAGTTATGAGATTTATTCCATGGTTAACATAAAAGACTTTCTACTTCGGACCTATGATTAAATCTTATCCATTACCAATAATAAAAGTTGCAAGGCTAGGAAAGGGCTCAGTCCATTTCAAGTGTTTTCTTTGTAAGCACAAGGCCCACAGTCCCATCTATAGAACCCATGTACAATAAAAGAGAAAGGGATTGGTGATAGAGGAGCCAGTAAAGCCTCTGGCCTCCAAGCCTGAGGATGCCAGTTCAGTCTCTAGGATCTGCACAGTGGAAGGAGAGATCCAACTCCCATAAACTGTCTTCTCACATCTATAGGAATGTCATTGCATGGACACTCATGCACACCCATGCACATATATTGTGTCCCCTCGCAACACACACACACACACACACACACACACACACACACATGTTTAAAAAGAAAAAAAAGCAGACATGATGGGACACACATGTAATCTCAGCCCCAAAGAAGCAGATTCCTAGGGCTTGAAGCAAGACAATCCACCATAATCAGCAATTTCCAGGCCTATCAGAGACCCTCTCTCAAGAAAACAAGGTGGATGTCTTCCAAGAATGACAGCCAGGGTGTTCCACTGGCCTACACACACATTTCCACATTTGTGCACCTGTATGAGTGTACACACATACACATCACCACCAGGAAACAATAATAAAGGTTACCAGTAAGCTCTGATGTCATTAGTTCTAATTTAGAAAATAGAAACTATCATTCCTATTTAGTCTTGTATCAAGTTGAGAAGGCTGCAACTAAATAGCTTGTTCAAGGGTATTGACCTGATAAATTCTAGAACCTGGATTCCAACCACAGACATTCTCACCAGCTAGCCTTCAGTCTTCCTTCTGCATAAATATCTATAGTAGAGGTCAGGTGTCATACACATTTCTTTATAAATATTAGGAGTCAATTGGAAAGACATAGACTAGGAAATCTGTGTAGAAACCTTCACCTTATGCTCAAAACTGTCCCACTTCATGTGTTGGTCAGCTTTCCACTGCTGGGACAAAACACTTGAGGCAAGCACCTTAAGGGAGGAAAGGCTTGTTTGGGTTCACAGTTTCAGAGGGTTCAGTTCACGGTCAGCTTCATTCTATTGTGTCAAAAGAAAAAGGCAACAAGTTCTCAGACAGAACATCCTTCTACCCAAGGCAAGGACAGCTGGTAAAGCTTCTTTTCCCAGAGCTCTGATTGAATCCTCTAGGGCTTCTAACGTGCCAGGGATTCTTTCAATAGACAGGCGACTTCAGGCTCACCTCCCAGTCACATGGAAACAAAAACAAGTTCCATTTCCTTCCTGCAGATGTTCCAAGAAGGAAGGGAGAATATCTTTCAGAAACTCCTCTCTCACACACACACTCTGGGTTCTTCAGTGGTGCTGCTTTATTTTGTTTGTTGTTTTGAAATAGGGCCTTTGGTATCCCAGGCTGGCTTTGAACTTACCTTATGACTAAGGATCATCTCGAACTTCTGATCATCCCCTGTCTGCCTCCTGAGGCTGGGATTCCAGGTGTACACCACCCCGTGCAGTTGATGCCATGCAGGGCGTCAAAAACCCAACCTTTATGCAAGCATGGCAGATGCTCTGCTGAGCTACAGCTGACCCTGTACTTTCTGTTTTCATGACCTAATTATTGACCTAACTTTCAGTGAAGTAGGGTGAGACTTAGATGTGTGTGCCCTTCACAAAGTTCTCTATACTTTACAAAACTACTTAGCAGAAAATAAAAGAATTTACTAAAAAGTTGTATGGAGACTCTCCATCTTCCCAGAGAATCATATACAGAAATAATCAACACACTGAGAAGAGCCACTCTGGTTTATCTTTTCTTGAGATCCATTGGGTTTTTGTTTGTTTGTTTGTTGAGACTAGGTTTCTTTGTGTATATCTGGCTGTCCTGGACTCACTTTGTAGACCAGTCTGGCCTCAAACTCACACAGGCCTGCCTCTGCCTCCCAAGTGTGGGCCACCACACCCGGCTGAGACCCATGGATTTTGAAAGTGTTTGTAACCATGCAAATCAGGACAACTAAAGTTAATTCTATAATGTATTTGATGTTCCCCAAAATTACCTTTTTTTTTTTAAACCTCAAGTGACATCTCACTAAGGAACATATAAAAACCATGGCTGCTGGGATGGCAATACATAAAGTTTTAGGAATTAGGACACAAAATATTTTTAGCTTGGAACATGTTACAAGCTGGAGCCTTTGGGAGAAATGTCTCCAGTGTGATGAATGCTTTCTCCAAGATGCCTTGATTGATGAACAGAAACTGCCTGAGGAAAAAGGGAACCACATCATGTCTGGCAGGATCCAGGCAGGGTTCTTTGGGAAGACCAAAGAAATTTGCCAAGCCCGAAGAAGCCAGGCCTCTTCCATTGACAGCTGGTCCAGTTCCCGGGAAACGCCTAGGGCTTGGGACAGCTCTGGAAAGGCTGTGGTCTAGTTGGAAGCAGACCAAATGCTGTTTTTTCTTATGCAGCTCTGAGGTCCCCTGAGAGATGCAGTCAGCTTCAGGGCCCTGGGGGTGTGGACTGTAGCTGAGCAGAGGATCCTATCGTGAATGCTCCTCCCCCAAACCCTGCTAGTCAACGTGAGCCTGTTATTCCAGAATTCAAAGTTGGAACAAAGAATTGTGAAAGAAACAGAGTATGTGCTGAAAGAATTCTTAGCTTGTTGAAACTACAGTATTATACACACCAGGAAAACTGCTGCTTCAAAGTGTCGACTGGACAGGAAGATTGTTGCACCCATGAACTCTAAACAATATGGCTGCCTGCCCAAGACCACACCAGTCAACATGCTGACATAGATGGGGAGAAAGTTCACACGGCCTCAGTCCTAGATAAATAGCTACAGGCAGTTAGTGGCTGCTGAAGGAGAGAGTCTGTTTCCTTAGGAATCCTTTCTTAGTGGTCATCCCTAAACATAAGCACATACAGTAACATTAATTGGGTTCAATAGGTTGTGGGATGTGTGTATGTATGTGTGTGTACAGTAATTATAGAAGAAGAGGCCATGAGTTTGAAAGGAAGTGACTGGCACACCAGAGGAGTTGGAAAGGGGAAAGGGAAAGATAGAAGTGATGTAAATGCAGCATACTCCTGTATAAAATTCTCAAATAAATTTCAAAACAAAACATAGAAAACTATATCATTGGGTTTATTTGGGCAGAGAAGTTGTTTTGGAGACTGAAGCTGATGCGACCCAAACTGGCCTCAAACTCCATGTGTTTAGAGGGTAGTCTTGAACTCCAGTCCTCTAGTTTCTACCTTGCAAGTGTTGGTTTTATAGAATACCCCATTCTGTATGCTCAGCTTATGCAGTGCTGGTGGGATCAGACCCCAGACGTTGTGCATGCTGGCAAGCGTTCTACCAACTGTGATATGTGCCTTGTCCCCTATTCTTATATTTTGCTCTCACATTATCCTTCAAGACAGGGGTTATTGCTTCCTCTATAGTATGTGGAGGGAGAAAAAGTATCTTAGAGAAGCCAAACCATGTACATCACTGAGTACCAGCAGAGGGCCAGAGCCTGTTTCACTCCAAAATAAGCATCTTCACCAGATCTCTCAATCTACAGAAAGGCAGGAAATTCAAATCAGCTTCACATTTTCCAGTTTATTGAACCCTATCAAATACTGAGTGCGCAAGAAGCAATTTGTAGGGTTTTGTAATGCCAAAGTGGTCCCCAATATCAGGTCCTTGAGCAGCTTTGTAAAGCCAGCGGTACTGGGTTTGCAACCTCCTTACCTCCCAATTTCGTTTTCCAGCCAAGGTCTACGTCTCTCCCAGAACAGCTCTCCTGCACTTGAGTTTACCAGTACCCTGGTTTGCCTTTCTGCTAGTGTGGTAAGGACTACATGGTTATAACAGTATCTTCCTGGTTTGCCTTTCTACTAGTATGGTAAGGACCACATAGTTATAACAGTATCTTCTTTTCTGTACGAGAAAGAAGAAATCCAGCCAGGTGTAGGAGCTCATACTTATAAATCGCAGCACTTAGGAGGCAGAGACAGGAGTGTCACTGTAAGTTCAAGGGCAGCCTGGTTGACGTAGCAAGTGCAAGGATAGTTTGGGCTAGGTAGCCAGACCATGTCTCAAACAATCAAACCCAAAACAAACAAACAAACAAGCAAACAAAAACAGAGTTGGGGAAGAACCCTACAACTTCCAAAGACTCCACCCACCGGGACTCAATGAGTTATAAAAGCAAAGCAACCCATACTTCCTAAGTGGAGTGGGTCAGCCAGGTTTGGTGACAAGAGAATCAGAATTCAAAGCCAACCTCAACTGCATAGTGAGATTAAAAGCAGCTTGGGGTACAGGAGTACCCATCTCTCAAAGAGAGAAAGAGAGAGTGGGAGGGAGGGAGGGAGGGAGGGAGGAAGGAAGGAAGGAAGGAAGGAAGGAAGGAAGGAAGGAAAGAAGGAAGGAAGGAAACCAGGGGGTGAATCCCAGCATTCAGGAGGCAGAGGGAAGCAGATCTCTGTGAGTTTGAGGTCAGCCTGGTCTACAGAGTGAGTTCCAGGACAGCCAGGACTCCACAGAGAAACAGTCTGGAACCTCCTCACCCCCCATCAAAAAAAAAAAAAAAGTAAAAAGAAGGAAAGGGGGAAAACCCCTCAATTTTATGAGTTAGGAGAACTTTCTAGATTTATTCCTCCAACTCTGTCAGTTCTTATTCTTATTCCCTGACCAGTCAAGAGGCAGTCAGTTAACACAAACACGTCAAGTCAAAAGAATTTAATATTTCCATTAACAGCCTTATACAATGGAATGGATATCATCAAGAAAACTAACAGAGTTAAAGGCTTACATGACTTGCCCAAATTCTATGTCGAAGGTATCTTTCTTAAGAAAATTTTTATTTAAATAGCTAGATAATAAATACATGTCTATGATTCCCAGGAGTCAGCTGTAGGAGGACTGTGAGGTTGAAGATGGGTATCCTGGGCTAACTATGCATTGTTTTATATATATAAATATGTCTGTGTGTATGTAAAATACATATTAGGAAGAAGACAACAATTTCATATATAATCATATATAATGCATTATAAATAATATATTATCCATATATGGATATATCCATATATTATATATTCATATATAATCCATATATATAGAAGATAGTGATTATATAATTATATATAATGCATTGTATACATATATCATTAATATACATTATATGTATAATGCATATATACACATTTATCATTAAGTAGTATGCATCAGAAAACCATTTCAACTTTTTAAAATAGATGTGTCCTTTGTTCAAACATAGCACTTAGGGAGGACTGGTAAATAGCTTCTCAAATCTGCGAGTTTTTTTTTTTAGCACTGAAATACATTGAATTAATTTAGTTATGCTAATGAGAAACTGAAATAAAAATATTAGGTACTTTTCTGGATATGTAAGGCTTTTAAGACAGGGTCTTACCCTATGGTACAAGCTGGGACTCACCATGCACCTCAGGCTGGCCTCAGATTCCCAAGTTCTAGGATCACAGCTACGAGCCCTCAAGCTCACCTTCAGACACTTCCAAATCAGACGTTACATAAAATACTCAGTATTTGGTAATAAGGGAGAAAATTGTTCATCTGTGTTTTAAAAAGACTATATTTTTCAAGGCAGAATATATAGAGACTCCCTTCCAGTACAGAACGGCAAGCTTGCTTCCTACATCACTTGGAAGTAGAAGGAGGCAGAAGTCCAAATAATGGGCAAAAGGAAAAAGGAGGTGAGGATTTATAATATCCATCTGGTGCCTCCTCACCTATATTCTTCCTGGTTACTATAACAAAGGGCACCTGCCACGGGGGACAGGCTATGTCAACAATGACAAAACAAATGATTGTTGCAGATTATTGCTCAAGAACTTAGCCACTCAGCCACTACAGCTGTTTCTCAGCATACCCCTGGACCTTCTTCCCAGAGCTTCCAAGCTGTTTGGCGGCATGGCATACCCAACCTTAGTCTTCGTTCACTAATTGTGTGCCATTCCTTTCTCAATGCCAGTTCCAAGTGTGACTTTCTTCAGGTGTCCTTCTGGCTCTTTCGGAAGAATTACATGCTGTAGTAGATGGGTGCTTTTTCTGCCAACCCCAAGCTCCCAGAATAAAGACTCATGAGACTCAAATATATTTACAAGTACCTAGGCTGTACAAGTAAGCTTGTTCCCAAGTTACCTGTGCTCAGGTACCATGCGTCTCTCCTCTTCACATCTTCTCAGCAGCTCTCCTGAGCCTGGAACTCCCCCAGAATCCTCTCTGCCTACTGGATGTCTCACCTTCTTATCTACTCTTTCCTATAGGCCATAGGGTTTTTTTTATTGACAGGTAGATGCATCCATACAACCCACAAGATATTCTCTCTACAACATTCTCTCCATCTGAAGCACCAAGCACTCAGTGGCCCCCTACATTACAGGAACCTGTGCTCTGTGCTTTCCTCTCTCTTCCTGTTAGAACTCCATTACAAAAGAAACTCCACCTTTCCATGTTCGTATTTTTATCAAGATCTCACAGCGTTGGAGCAGAGAGTTCAATAAGTATGCCTCCCAGTGGAAGTGAGAAGAAAACTGTAGGCTAGAGAAGAGATAATCTTATTCTGTTGGTTCTATCCTCTTCTTTCTCCCCTGAGAAATGGGGAGAGGTTAGTTTTGAAACACTCACCATCTTCTAAAACTCATCCCTACCTTCGTTGGAATAACCAACTCAGCGTCCTGTTCTCAGGATCTCTCTTCCTAATACCACGCTCCTAGCCTGATATGACAATATCCATCCAGAGGGTTCAGAGAGGGGCCAGGTGTGTCTAACCTGTGGCCCACTGGCCACATGAAGACAAAGACTACTGTGAGTGCAGCCTAGCAGAGTATTGTTTTCTTAGTTAGGGTGTTTGTTTCTCTGAACAGACACCATGATCACAACAACACTTGTAAAGAAAAACATTTAATGGCGGCTGGCTTACAGTTCAGAGGTTTCTTCCATTATCATCATTATGGAAGCATGGCAACATGCGGGCAGACACAGTGCTGGAGTGGGGCTGAGAGTTCCACATCTGGATTCTCAGGCAGCAGGAAGGAACAGTGAGGCACTGGGCATGGGTTGAACTCTGAAACCTCAAAGCCCACCCTCGATAACATGCTTCCTCTAACAAGGCCACACTCCCTACAGTGCCACTCCCTGTGAGTTATGGAGACCTTTTCATTCAAACCACCACAACAACTGTAAACTTACTTAAAACATTATAAAGGTTTTTGCTGGTAGCTGTTGTTTTGTAACTCAGTTGTATAGTTCTGGAAAACGAGCTTTGTCAATGGCTGCATCGAAAGTGTCAAAAGGAGGGACACCCTGATAGACTGTTCCTCTGTGTGCAGAAGCAACAGGTCACCCCAACTGGACCACGCAGTTTCCTTCCATGCCGACTCAAAGGATCCATGTCTGCATTAAGGCTTTCTGTCTAGTACTGGTTATTTTTCCTGTTACCAAATACCTGACATGGGACAATTTAGGGGAAAAAGGGCTTATTTGGGCTTGGAGTTTGAAGAGATATTTGGTGGATGAGGCATGGGAGCAGGAGATCACTGTTCACATAGCATCCACAGCTGGAAGCAGGGAAGGAGGGACTTAAGGAGAGAGGAAGGGAGAGGGAGAGAGACAGACAGACAGACAGAGACAGAGTTTTCTCACATTTGGAGACCTCCAGCCACAATGTGGTTGATCTAAGTGCTCCAGGGCTTCATAGTCTCTTCTGGGAAATAACGCAGAGTAGCCTATGGTTTTTAGTCTTGTCCAAAATGTGTGTTTAAGTAGTAATCAGGAAAGGTTTTCCATGCTATTTTAAATGTTACCCAGTCATCCTTGGGGTGTCTTAACTTTACAAAGTAATTCAGTACTTTGTGCTATAGTTTGGGGTATTTTTCCCACTACCCAGCCTCACCCAAGCACTGCAGATGAGAATCAGCCTCCGTCAAAGTCAGAGCACAGGAGCCCGGTTTCCTGTGCTCTCAAATAGCCTGGACTGTTGATGAGAAGTCTGTCTGGGCAGAGGGAGGGCAGTTTCCAGGAGATGCTGGCTCCTTCCAGGGGTGATGTGAGGTTGAGGAAAGACTGCCCTTGGCTCCATGATCCTGTCCTGGCCATTCCTAGACACTGTGTTCCAAGGCCTCTGCCTCTTTATTTCCCACAGCATCCTGTGTTCCCAGAACACCAAGGCCCAGCCTAGTGTCTCTATTTCAGTTCCCCATCATTGTTAGGGCATAAACTCCGGGTTATCATAGCAATTCAGCATCTTTATCCATCTAGGTGCTGGGGTTTGAATGAGAAGTTTCAATACTCGGTCCCCAGCTGGTGGCATTGCTTTGGAAAGTGATGGAAAGTTTAGGAGGTGTGGTCTCTCTCTAGTGGAAGTGGGTCACCGTGGTGGGCTCACTTCCTGTCTGTTCTCTGCTTCCTGTCTACAGATCCAATGTGATGAAACACTTCATACACCTGCTGCCACGTCTTGCCTGCCGTGGTGGACCATCATCATCCCCTCAAACTAGAAGCCAAAGTAAATGTTTTTTCTCTACTGTTGTTTCTTGTCAGGTATCTGGTCAATTCAGCAAGAAAAGCAATCGGGTCCACTAGGAGCAAGCCCTGAGTGTAATGTATTTCTCTTTCAGCTTCTTCACTAAACAGTCTGGATTCTCATTGTCCACAACTTCTTGGTCTCCCCAGGAACAGAAATGGGGGAAGCTCAAGGAGGAGAAGGGGTTGGAACACATGTAGGCACGAGCCTAGCATGTGTGAGGTCCTGGGTTCTAGTACTGAAAACAAATGAACATACGAAATCAAATAAGGATGACAGTTGGAAGACACAGGTGACATGTTTACTGCTTCCAGCCTAAGAGACGTGAAGTTCCTCCAACTAGGAGTTTCCAGAATTAGAAAAGAGATTCCTATATCTCACTATGTAGCCCCAGCCGACCTCAAACTTGTAAGTCTCCAGCCTCCGTCTTCTGGGAGTTGGGATTACAGTGTGTATCACTGCTTTTCAGCTGTCACACTTCTGCATATCCTGACTCCACCCCAAATCAAGTGTACGCACACACACAC
>CAJQZJ010032401.1:1973760-2007512 GCA_907164525.1 Lophiomys imhausi
AGACGGAGCTAAATAGAGAATTCACAAAGGAGGAATCCCTAATGGCCAAGAGTCACCTGAAGAAATGCTCAACATCCTTAATCATCAGAGAAATGCAACTCAAGACGACCCTGAGATTCCATCTCACACCTGTCAGAATGGCTAAGATAAAGAGCTCAAATGACAGCACATGCTGGCGAGGGTGTGAAGAAAGGGGAACCCTCCTCCATTGCTGGTGGGAATGCAGACTTGTGCAACCACTATGGAGGTCTGTCTGGAGATATCTTAGAAATCTAGGAATAACTTTGCCTCAGGACCCAGCCATACCACTTCTGGGTATACACCCAAAGGACACCTCATGGAGACATAGGGAAGTCTCCTCATCTATGTTCATAGCAGCCTTATTTGTAATAGCTAGAAATTGGAAACAACCCAGATAACTGAAGAATGGATTAAAAAATTGTGGTACATCTATACAATGGAATACTACTCAGCTATAAGAAACAATGAAATCATGCAATTTGCAACCAAATGGATGGATCTAGAGAAGCTCATCCTGAGTGAGCTAACTCAGGTTCATTAAATCAAAAGGCACTTTTTCAACACGTGCTGTGTCATGGCCCGCACGGGCAAGACCTCTACTCGGGTCCCTGAGGAAGCTGAAAGTACAGGCCCTCTATCTTTCTCATGGCTCGTGATACCCTAGTCCCTCCTCCAACACCGCATCGCTTCTTTCTGGAGAGTTGTTACAAGATCTCCCAGCTCCGAGGTCATCAGGATCTAACTGAAACCTCTGTTTCACTTCCAAATTCTTACAGATCAAATCTGATTTTCCCAGCACAGACTATCAGTTGTTCCCCACAACTCATGACCCATAGAGTGAGGGAGAAAAACAATGACTAAAGAGTCCGCCCTGGTGGGCTTGGGAAAGAGAGACGGTTCCCAGGGAAGAGGTACCTGGACTGAAGTGGCTAAGGGCCCAGGTACCGCCCACTGGAACCTAACTGCATTAGCGTTCTAAACAATCTAATTGCATCTACCAAGCAATTTCCTGTCTGGAAGAGGTTGCTGATTTCTTTGAAGCTAAAATAGGCACAGCCCCCTCACTTATAAAAATAATAAACAGCTTTCTGAGAAACTTCTGAGGAAAAAATTTCTCCCACCTGGAAAAGCACTGCTGGAGGTTTCATCTCCCAGAACGGGAGTGGCAGAGACCTACCCTGAAGTGGAGCTGGAGGCCACACTTGCAAAATTCCACACCAGGAGGGCAGATATACAGAGTATTGTTTTCATTAGAGATAAGCTTTTTGATAGAAGGAGTAACATAAAAACAAAACTGTGCCCAAATAAGAAGCTGCACATGTTTCCAAAAGGAAACAAATCCTTAGTATCAGCTTTTAGCCTCAGACTCCTGCTCCCTCCCTCTCCCTAAGCTCCTAGTCTCTATGGGGGGGGGGGGGGTCTCTAAAATTCCTGGTTAAGCTCTCTACTGTTCTTTCCCATCTAGTTCCCATCTACTGTTGTTTTGTTTGTTCATTTGGTGAGGGTAGTTATGCCATTACACAAATGTGTAGGTCAGAGGACAACCTGAGGAGTCTCTCCTTCCACCTTGTGCAGTCCGGGAAGGAGCTCAGGTTTTGGTGACAAGCACCTTTACCAGCTGAGCCATCTTTCCTGTGTCTAGCTTTGGGTTTGGTTTTTTGGTTTTTTTGTTTTTTTGGGTTTGTGTGTGTGTGTGTGTGTGTGTGTGTGTGTGTTGATGAGGGTTTTTGTTTGTTTGTTTTTGTTTTTAAACAATCCTGTTGAGGCACACTTGCTATGGAAAAAGGTATACAATTTGACATATTTTGGTACATGAATACATCATGAAACCATTACCATAGTCAAGAGAGGGAACATGACAGGTGTGCTGACCCGAGTAATCCCCGCAACTGGGAATTGAGACAGGAGGATGGAGTGTTCAAGGCTACATTCTGTCTCAAAAAAAAAAAAAAAAAGTGGAGTGAACATATCCATCATTCCTCAACCCAAGCAAATACTGTTGTGTCTCTGTCAGGACCTAGTTAATATTTTTCTAGAATCTCATATGAGTGGGATTGTGTAGCATGCCTTTATCTTTGGCTTCTCCATCAAGTACAAAGGTGCGGAGATTCCTTGACGCCATTACATATAACACTAGGTTATTCTGCTTCCTTAAGCAGAATCTGTTCTGTAAATGCACAAAAGAAACAACTTACCCACCGTCCTTTTCTACCTCTCTCCCTTTCTCCCTCCCTTACATCCCATCCTCCTCTTTCTTTTTGAGACAGGGTCTTGTGTAGCCCAGGTTGGCCTCTTTCTATATAGCCGAGGATGACCCTGAACTTCCAATCCTCCTTTCCGAGTGCTTCAGTGACAGGGTTGCAAACACATACCCACTTCTGTATTTATTGCTGTGGATGGAAGCTAGGACTTAATACATGGGAGACAAACACTCTATTAACTGAAATAACACCCCCAAGCCGTCAAACCTTATTTCTTAACCTGTTGGTGGATATTTAGTTTGTTTCCATCTTGAGACTTCTTAAGGTAAACGTCATAAGGCCACTAAGATTTCTCAGTAGGCAAAGGCACTTGCCATCAAGTCTGATAACTTGAGTTTGATTCTTATGACCCACACGAAGAACACAGAGACAACCATCATCTGCAAGTCGTCCTTCACCCTGCACATGCGTGACATGGCAAGGGTGTACGTGTGCGCACACACTGCATAAATGTTTATATGTAATATGTATAATATATACAATGTAAATTCTAAAAGATTTTTAAAGATGAAGGCAACAGGCTTCTATGTATGTCTTTACACAAGATATATACAAGATATCTTAATATGTATATATGTATATGATATTATACAATATACAAGATATATAAATTTAGCTTTGGTAGATAGCTGGGAGTGGGATGACCAGGGCATATGGATGTAACTTTATAAGAAACTGACCAAACACCTCCCATTTCAGGTTCCCACAAGTAGTGTATAAGAGTTTAATGCCAGCAGGGACATGGCACACACACAGCAACTTGCAACAGCCTCAAGAGTTCTTTTTAGAGACAGAGCCGAATCAAAAAGAGTTGAAGGATGAGGCAGCATAAAACAGTACTGTGGCTTATTAAAGAGGCTTTGTTTGTTTGTTTGTGTTTGTTTTTGTTTTTGAGTCAGGGTTTCTCTGTGTAACCCCGCCTGTCCTGGAACTCATTTTGTACACCAGGCTAGCTTCGAACTCGGAGATCTGCCTGTCTCTGCCTCCCAAGTGCTGAGTATTAAAAGGGATTTTGAACAAAAAACCCTGTGTGGGGAGATGAAAGAAAAGGAAGGAATAAGACACTTAAGAGTGTGGGTGTGGGCTTCGCAGAGGAAAGCCACTTTATTGTCTTTTCAATAACCATACATAGGATTTTAGAGCTATTATCTAGGTTTTTTTTAAGTGTTACTTTGTTCTGTGTATGTGTGTATCTATGCTGTATGTGCTTGTTCATGTGTGTATGCATATGTGTGTGTGTATACACCAGTGTCCAACTGTGGGGATTTATGCTGACTGGGTGGAAGTCTAGCACGGCCAGAAAGCCTCTGAGCTCAAGGCTAGAATGATGGACTCCCTTTGTCCATCCATGAAGGTCCTCCACCGGTTGCCTAACTGGCCAGGCTCCCATGGGCCCCAGGCTTCTGCCCAGTCGCCACATATCAAGGTCTCCTAATGCTGGCAGCTGGAGCTAGTCTCTGCCCGCATTGCTGTCACCTGAGGCCTAGCCAGGTTTAGTTCTGGAGTAGGCCACTCAGTGGCTTCCACCAGGCCTCTACTGTTTCTCCTGAACACCAGCTCCTGCCTTACTGCTTCTGCCTAGCAGGCTAGGCCTGTGCATGCTCCTGCCCAGAGGTGCTCTTCCCGCCTCTTCACCTCTCCTGCACCACCCACCTGGCGGTCCAGCCTGCTCCAGGAACAGATCTCCCACCACCGCCACCATTGCGGCCACCCTTTTCTGCCCAGACTGGCTTAGCCCATACCTTCGGGCAAGGAGGAGTCTGCGTTCCTGGTCTGATACCAGACCAGGCTGGAAATTCCCCTCCAGGAACCCACATCCAAGTGGCTAGCGAACAGCCTTAGGCATCAATTCTTGCCTTCCACCTAGTTTAAGGCAGGGTATCTCTTTGTTACTGTGATAGGTGCTACCGGTTAAGTGGCCTGCAGGTTTCCAAACTACCAGAACATTCTCCTTTCTGTACCTGCCGTCTATTAGAAACACTGGGATTTCCAACACATGCCAGCATTTCTCCCCTTCTTGCTTTTACAAGAATTCTAGGGTTCTGAATTCAAGTCATCAGGCCTGGATAGCAAGCACTTTTAGCCACTGAGCCATCCCTCCTGGCCCTGAAAGTATTATCTTAAAGGATTCTTAAGACCTTAAAATAAGACCACCTTGTGGTTCCTGGGGTGCTCCAGACAGGATCACAGCAGACAAGGTAACACCCCAGATCACAGGAGTTGTAGGGAGGAAGGAAGATGTTTTCACTGCAAACAAAACTTGATAGTCTTGTTCTTCAGAGTTTCAGAAAGTATCTGGGAAGGGGTAGAGCCATGCTCAAGTTACCCATACTCTGGCCTCAAGCATGGTTCATTGCTATTGTAACATTCTGATTTGAAAATATCTTAGCTAAAAGGCATATTTTCTGCATATAGGCAATTTTTGAAGCAAATGATTTTAACTGTGCTGGAATTCTTGATTCTATGCTAGTGAAAGGCTTCAAATCAGACTGCTAGGTGAGTGGCTCCTTTTCTTTTTCATGTCCCCACGATTTCCCGTCTCAGTTGTCTTATTCCTCACCAAAGATGTTTTAGCCCCTCAAGGTCCTGACTGTACAAAATGAGCCTGTATGTTTTTGAGAATGGGGCTGAGTTTGAGATAACTGGTGTAATGAATGGGAATATCTTGAACTTGGGCTGATCTGGGGGCAAATTGATGACAACTTGAGAATGCATTTTGATTCACAAATTCTTTATTTCTTACTACACTGTTTTTTAATTTCTCTAAGTAACGCCTCTCATGAGTGTATGAATTTATAGCTGTGTACTAGCCAGGTGTGTATATCAAGTTGATACGAGATAGAGTCATCAGAGGGAAAGGAGCCTCAGTTGAAGAAATTCCTCCATGAAATCCAGGTACTCAACCAGATATAAATGCTGTAACTTGTTTTCTGAATTAGTGATCAATGGGGGAGGTTCTGCCCTGTTGTAGGATATTTGATCATAATGTGACTCCCCAAGATTGTGTTGTTTACTGGAAAACTGTTTCTAGTTCTGCTGTGACTCAGCCCTAGCACACACCTTTAATTCAAGAGCTTTCTGCTTGAATATTGTAAAGTAATCTGATATCCAAACTGCTGTTAACCACACACAGTGCATTTTTCTTGTCTGTCATCACTGTTTTCACCTTTAAAGGTTTGATTTTGGTCTTCGTTATGTAATTTTCCTTATTTTCTGTTTAACGTGATGTCATTCCTAGAGCTTCCTGGACATGGGATACAGCAAGAGTTTTTGCCATGCTAAGAGTTGAACCTGGGGTCTTGTACATGCTAGGCAAGTGCTTTACCACTAAGCCATATCCCCAGCCCATAACAACTCTTCTAATGTTTTTGTCCACTAATTTTTTTTGCATGCATCATTTCTATTTTACTTTATATACTGGGTATTGCCACATATCTCAGGCTAGCCTTGAACTCACCATTTAGTCTAGGTTGGCCTCAAAGTCATGGTCCTCCTGCACTGAGCCCCCTGAGTGCTGACATTATCGGCATAATCCACTATATTCAGCTTTCTTAGTTTCAGTTGATTTTTCTCCTCATTTGGGTCATATCTACCTGTTTGCCATTTCTGAATGGATATCTGTATTAGCTACTTGTCCTGTGGCTGTGATCAAGCCAACTTAAGGATGGAGGGTTTATTTTGTCTCACTTCACAAGAGGGCATAGTCCATTGTGTCAGGGAAGTTTCACCATCTTTAGTCCGCCCATGGAATGGTTTCACCATCATTAGGGGGAGCCCTCCCACCCCAATTGACCCACTTTAGGTAATCTCTCACAGAAATATGCACCGTTTGTCTTTTCCTTGACTCTGTATTCTATCAACTTGACAATATTAACCATCATGGTATTAGACACTACACATTTTATTCTGTTGGATATTTCATGTTTGTCTCCTATAAATACATGGGCCTTTGTGTTTATATATATTCATTTAAAAATAAGTTAAACCTAAGGGATGCTATCACGAAATTTTCTTAGCTAAGATCACAGCTTACCTAGCTGTTGGTAATTTTAACTGCTATTGAAATAATGCTCCTTCAGAGAACTGTTGAATGCCCTGTCAATTCTGAACTATTCACTTTCCAACCTACATGGTCTCTAGTAATCTTGAGTTCTCTCTTCCAATTTTGTGTTTTGTTCCTAGCATAGTGGGTGTCCCCTGTCCTGTGTCGTGTTGTTTCCCCCTACCACACACACCTGTGTTTGCAGACTATTATTCATATAACAGAGAGAAAGGCCACTGACGAGGAGCTCTCTGTGGCTATTTCCTGTCAAGTAACTGAATCCTGAACCTGAATTTCCATTTCCTTGGGGCCCTCTAAGCTCCTTGTCTTCTGGTCTAGAAAGTCACCAGAAGCGGTAAGCTAAGAGCTTCATTGGGCTTCTCCTTGGTTCCTGTCCTGAGGTGTGAATGTCCTTCATTGCCTTATGTCCACTGTCATAAAAAAAAAATATTTTTTTTTCTAGCCAGGGCCATGTTACACAGAGAAACTCTGTCTTGGAAACCCCCCCCAATTTTTTTTTTCATGTATTTGGTCTTTCAAAAGCTGCTTCAGTCAGGCATTTTGTTCTTTTTCCTCCATCTTTCTTGGAAGCAGAAGTTTTGAGTGGCCTATGTATTTTCATTCATTCTTGAAGAGTTTTGTATATTCCAGACGCAGTGAGCCAGAGGTAGTGGCGCAGACCTCAACACTTGGGAAATCGGGACAAAAGGATCCACTTGTGTTCAAGGTCATCACTGATTGAATTTGCGGCTAGCCTGGCCTACATAAGACTCAGTCTCAAAAACAGCAAAATGAAAAACAAAACAAAACACCTAAACAAATGGGTCCATAAAAAAAAGTGGTTCAGAGGTTAAAAGCACACACTGATCTTGCCGAGAACCTGAATTCAGTTCTAGTACCTACATCCGGAGGGGCACAGCTGACTGCTATTCCAGGGAATCCGAAATACTCTTCTGATCCTCTCCAGCACCTGCACATACATGCACATACCTACATACATACATATAATTAAACATAAAATACATCTTTAAAAGAGTGCAAACTCGCTGGGAATGGTGGCACACACCTTTAATCCCAGCACTCAGGAGGCAGAGGCAGGAGGATCTCTGTGAGTTCAAGGCCAGCCTGGTCTACAAAGTGAGCACAAGACAGTCAGGGCTACACAGAGAAACCCTGTCTCAAAAAAACAAAAACAAAAAACAAAAAAGCAAGCTCTTCAACAAATACATCTATCAAAATATCTACTATTCTCTGGTGTTTGCACTGACTCTTTTTTAAAAAAATCAGTGTGTGTGCGTGCGCGTGCGTGCTCTCATGCTCCACAGTATGCATGTGGAGGTCAAATGGCAACTTGGGGGGGGGTCAGTTCTTTCTTCTCATCTTGCTGACTAGGGTCTCTCTTGTTTCTCTTAGCAAAGCCAAGAGCATCTAGGCAATCCTCCTGCCCCATCTCCCATTTGTATTTGTACCACTATAGGACTGCTGGGACCACAGGTCTGCCCAGAGTCTGGCTTTTTCCCTGGGCTCCAGGGGCTGAACTCCAGTTGGCAGACTCACACACCAATTGCTTCTGCAAACATACCCGCCTTTCCAACCCAGTTTTCCATTCTCCTTGTTTTCCTTCCTTCTACTATGTGTTTGTGTGTGTGTGTGTGTGTGTGTGTGTGTGTGTGTGTGTGTGTGTGTGGTGTATGCTTGCCCACATCCCTGGCTGTCAGCCTTGGCAGCAAACATCTTTAACCGTTGAGCCCTCTAGCCAGCCCTGATTCTGTACCCTCTTAAAGATGGGTATTATTCAGGCATGCCTGCAACCCTAGCACTCGGAAGCAGAGGCAGAGGGATTGCTGGAAGTTCGAGGTCAGCCTGATCTGTTGACACAGCAAATTCCAGACTTGCCAGAGGTACAATGGAAAACTCTGTCTCAGAAAATAAAAATAAACAAACAATAAACAAAATTTCAAAAAGATGTTTTTTGACCAAGAGATTTTTCAGTTTTACTCATGAAGAATATATATCATTTTAAAATTTCAGAGGTGAGTTTTTTCTGTTTTGTTTTCTTTTTGAGACAGGGTTTCTTTGTGTAACAGAGCCCTGGCTGTCCTGAACTTGCATTGTAGATCAGGCTGTCCTAGAACTCACAGAGAGCCACCTGCCTCTGCCTCCCCAAGTGCTACGATTAAAGGCGTGCGCCACCACGCCCAGGGTGAGCTTTTCCTGAATCTGTTTATTTTTCTGTAAGTTTAAGAGAGAACTTTAAAAAAATCTTTTAGATTATTTTCATTTTTCCTCATTTTTTTGATCCTAAATTTTTTTGTTTGTTTTTTGTTTTTTGAGACATGGTTTCTCTGTGTAACAAGCCCCTGACCTGGACTCACTGTGTAGACCAGGCTGGCCTTGAACTCACAGAGACCTGCCTGCCTCTGCCTCCAGAGTCCTGGGATTAAAGGCATGTGCCACCAAATCCTGCTAAACCTAATGTTTTGGTTTTTTTTTTGCTACACTTATAGTGTGTATGTGTGTGTGTGTGTGTGTGTCTGTGTCTGTGTGCCCACAAGTCACGGTGTGGATGTGAAAGTCGGAGAACAATGGAGGGAGTTGGCTATCTCCCCGTACTATACAGATCTTTAGGATGGAAGTCAGGTCATCAGGCTTGGTGGCTGACACCTTTACCCACTGAGCCCTCTCACTACCCCTTGCTTTGTAACATTCATGATCAACCAGAGTCTTGTAGACACTAAGTAAACACTACCATTGAGATCCATGACCTTGGCCTTAACCTTAGTTTTCAAACATACAGTCTCCCATTGTATTTTGTATTTTGGCATTGATTTTTTTTTGTTTGTTTGTTTTTTCGAGACAGGGTTTCTCTGTGCAACAGCTTTGTAGACCAGGCTGGCCTCGAACTCACAGTGATCCGCCTGCCTCTGCTTCCCGAGTGCTGGGGTTAAAGGCGTGCGCCACCACACCGAGCAGGCACTGATTTTTGTATCATAAGATGAGGTCATGAACCATGTCTTTCCTGTATGAATTTTCCGTTAGTTGGTCCAATACCTTTACTGAAAGCTGTCACCCTTCACTCTACTTCACTGCCAGTGTTGATGTTCCTCTTTGTTACCTGCGCACACAGTGTTTACTTTGACCTGATAAATAGCATTGATCTGAAACAGTCATTTAATAACACTGAGTGTAAAAGAAAACACGGCCTGATAAACACTTTTTGACTGTATAGCATACTATTGTTTATCCAAAACGGGAAGTACAGTTTGAGCTCAGTGTGGAATTATTATGGTAAATGGCTATAGTATGGTGACTTGTGAGTTCTTTCATGCCATAATCACAAAAAGATTCTGTTTATGTTCCCAAAGAAGATCTCACTTGTCCCAGTTAGAGACCTAACATCTGAAAGGTTAGATTAGAAATAAAAGTAGGGAAGTCAGGAAACAACACAGTATACGTTTAAATTTATCATATCCCATAATAATTGTGTCTGATATATTCCAAAAGCAAGTAATGTTTTATTTCCTTGTTAAAAGGATCACTTTCTCAATATGTGTAAACCTTATTTCAAGAATGCCTTTTTTTGTTGGGTGTAGTGGTACACTTTAGTCCCACCCTTAGGGAGGCAGAGGCAGGCGGATCTCTGGGAGTCTGAGGGCGGCCTGGTCTACATAATCTTTTCTCTTGCTGTGACAAAACACCCAAGACCAAAGCAACTTATAGAAGAAAGAGTTTTTTCTGATTTGTAATTTCCGTGAGATTAAGTTGGGGAGCAAAGGTATGGCAACAAGAGGCAGGAAAGGAGGCAGGAGCAGGAAGTTGAGAACAGAAAGCAGACAGACCAAACTGGAAGTGGCCAGAGGACTTAACCTCAAAGCCCGCCTCCACTGACACACTTCCTGAAGCAAGACCACACCTCCTAAATCACCTCAAACAGTGCCACCAACTGGGTGCCAGGTATTCAAATGCTCAAGACTATGGGGACATTTATCAAACCAGCACACACATACATACACACTTAACGAAAGGAAGGAAAGAAAAAAGTCGGGAACTGGAATGAAGTTTAGTGATTGAGTACTTACTTGCCTATCCCACACAAAACCTTGGGGTTGATTTTTGGCAATGGAGAAAGGGAGGTGGGGAGATAACTGGAGTGAACAGGCAAAATCAAGCAAGAGGGGAAGTGGAGTTGCAGGGTACTGAGGTTTGCAGGTATGTGTCTCTCTAAAATCCACAGGCTGAAAGCTGGGCACCAGGACAATGGGCTCAGCCTTCAGGGGGCCACTGATTAATGCTTTATAAGGGCACCTGAGAGAGCCTGGTTACCTTTGCCATCTCATGGGTCATAAAAGACACTTTCTATGAGGAGCCAGCCCTCACTAGAGATCACACCTGCTGGATCCATGATCTTGGATTTTCTGGTTTGTTGCAGAATACTTGACCAAGGTGTGAACCCCAGGATTGTAAATTGTATAAATCTGTTTCTAATTGAGGATGGTTCAGTCTTTAATCCCAGAGCTTTCTGTTTACTCTAAACAAGTACTTGTGGTATGGATCTGCCCTAACACACACTTTTTTTTCAACATATATTTATTTCTTCAAGTTACATCTCAATCACAGTCCTCTCGCTCCTCCCCCTCCTGGTCCTACCTTCCTACTGTCCTCCCCCTCTCCCTCCTATCTGCTTTTCTTTTTTTTTTTTAGTGTAAGGTGTATCTTTTTTTCCCCAACTGCTCCCCTTTTAGTTCAATTAAAGGCTCTTTTTCTTTTTCTTTTTCTTTTTTTTTTTTTTTTTTGAGACAGGGTTTCTCTGTGTAACCCTGGCTGTCCTGGACTCACTTTGTAGACCAGGCTGGCCTCGAACTCAGAGATCCGCCTGCCTCTGCCTCCCTAGTGTTGGGATTAAAGGCATGAGCCACCACACCCGGCTAAAGGCTCTTTTTCTTATAACAATAAATACAATACAAAATATTAATTGGGCCACAATTATGAAAATTATACCATATAACATACATTCCCAATGTCCATTCCATATGTATTTAGCAACTGCTATTAATATTCTATTTTCTATCCATCTCCATGAGTTTAAAGTTCTATACCTAACTCAGATTCCATCCTAACCTGCATTACCAACTTAAAGAAATCTTCTTAGACCTAGAACATCCGTTTAATTCCTAAACAACTTAAAACTTAACTGTGAGACTGTAACTATCTAGTCTTTAACCACATCAGAGACCTGAGAAGGATAAATATATCTGAATAAACAGGAAGTGCAGAGCCAGCAGCTTCCAAAACTAAGAAATGACAGACAAGTGACTGCCTGGATAATTCCCAGTTTCTCTCTATAGTGGAGCATCTATCTTTAGCCATTTGGCCCCGTTTCTCTGACAGACATTGATTGTAGAGCAGGAATTATGAAGGACTTGCCCACCCTGTCTTGGCAGAGCGAGGCTGTCGACTTACCTGCTTCCAACTGACACACACTTTTTTGTTGTTGTTGTTATCACATTTTTTAAATTTATTTTTTATTTCTTCAAGTTACATCTCAATCACAATCCCCTCCCTACTCTCCCCTCCAGTCCCACCCTTCCACCCTTTTCCCCCTCAACCCCCCCATCCCCTTCCTTTTTTTTTAAGTTTAAGGTATATCTTTTCCCCCCAAGCGCTCCCCCTTTCAGTCCAACAAATGGCTCTTTCTCTTATAACAATAAATACAATACCAAACAACAGAAATAATTGGGCCACAATTATGAGAGTTATATGGCTTAGCATACATTCCCAATGTCCAGTCCATACGTATTTGGCACCTGATTTTGACCTTCTACTGTCTAACCATCTCCATGAGTTTAAAGTTCTATATCTAACTCAGCTTCCATCCTAACTTGCATCACAGTTTTAAAAACATCTTCTTAGATCCAGAACACCCTCTTAATTCCTAAACAACTCAAAATTTAACTATGAGACTCTACCTATCTATTTTTCAACCACCTCAGAGACCTGAGAGGGATAAATATATCTGGTTATACAGGACGTGCAGGGCCAGCAGCTTCCAAAACTAAGAAATTACATACCAATGGCTGCCTGCACAGTTCCCAATTTCTCTCCAAACATTACAGCATCAATCTTCAGCCATTTGACCCTGTTTCTCTGACAGACATTGATTGTAAAGCAGGAATTATGAAGGACTTGCCTACCCTGTCTTGGCAGAGCTAGGCTGTTGACTTACCTGCTTCCAAGTTTTGACACACACTTTTAATCCAAGTGCTTTCTGTTTGTTGTAAACAAATAGTTATGGTGTGGCTCAGCCCTAGCACACACCTTTAATCCAAGAGCTTTCTGTACACAAGATTAAATAAAGTTAACCTTAGGTCAAGAGATGGAGCAAGAAATTAGCTGACAGGGATTAAACAGATAGGAGGGAGATTGAACTGAGGGTATTTAAGACAGCATGAAGAAGGAACTGGAAGGAATTTTTTCTTCCTTTGAAGTTTTTCTTATTTCCAGACTTCTTCCTTTGGGTTTTCTCCTTCTAGACTTCTTCTTCTAGATTTTCTGGATTTTTTCTTCCTGGGTTTTCAGCTGAGTAAGAAAGTCAGCTGGGTGAGCTACCAAGCTTTTTCCTTCGGGGTTGTGAGTTGAGTGGGAAGATATTATCCTTCTGTGACATTGGTGGAGTGGAAAAGTCAGCTGGTTTTTGTTTTTTTTTCTGCCTCTCTGAGCTATCAGGCTTTTAACAAAACATTTGGCTCCTGAGTCTTCATTAGTAAAAATGAACAGCAGGGATTTATTTATTTTTTAAAACAACACTGATTTCTAAAATGTGCAGTTCTATTGCTTGCAAATTGTCTAGTCTGGCACAGTTTGTTGTAACAGCCTCAACGTACTGGAACACTAGGAGACATCCATGAAACTGGTACAAAGCTTGACCTTGCACAGGCCCCTGGAGGAAAGGATAGAGTATCGTAGGTGAGGGAGGATGTAAGCTACTTATAGCATGAAGTTTACACATAAAAGGATCTAGATGCCACCTGTCAATCTTAGAGAGAAGGCTACAGTAATTTCTTGATGACTTATTCCCTCACTGTAAATTGAACACATACTCATACCAATTGTATTTGTATACCTTTCTTTGCCTTTCTTTTTGAGACAAGTTCTCATGTGTTCCAGGCCAGCCTTGAATCCCGTAAGAAAGACCTTGAACTTCTACTCTTTCTGTATCTACCACCCAATGCTAGATAACAGGTGTGTACTACTATGCCCGGGTTTTGTTTTTTTTTTGTGTGTGTGATGCTGAAGATCATACATGCATGCTAGTCACTCTCCCAACTGAGCCACATCCCCAGTGTACTATACAAACTTTAGATCCCATCAGAGAAAAATCTTCAGAGCTCTGGGTGGATCTGAAGACACTCTAGAGCACTGTCACTCACCTGGCTGTGACTTGGTTGCTTAGGTGCAGAAAACAGTACAGCTAGGTTCTACTAGAATTGAACTTTTTTTTTTTTTCGAGACAGGGTTTCTCTGTGTAACAGCTCTGACTGTCCTCGACTCGCTTTGTAGACCAGGCTGGCCTTGAACTCACAGAGATTCGCCTGCCTCTGCCTCCCAAGTTAGAATTGAATTCTTATGAGGACCACAGACTAGAGAAGAGAGCATAATGACTAAAGGAAAGTCTGATGTACTACAAAAAAACCAGAGATATCCACAGACTGGAAAAGCCACCAAGAAGCAAGAATGATGGCATAGGGTGAAGGTTTAAGTAAGGTGGGAGATGTGGGAATAAAGTGGGGGAATGGAGTAGTACTAAGTTCACAGAATTGATTGACATGATGCAGTGGCCATATGCTTTAAGGAAAAGGTCTAAACTCAAAAAAGAGTCCCAGATTGGGCTTGGTGGTAGTCAGTAGTAATCCTAGCACTGAGGAGCTGGAGGATCAAAAGTTCAAGGTCATTCATGGTGAGGCTAACTCTGGATTCATGAGACCAAGACAAACCAAATAAAAACAAAACAAAACAAACAAACAAACCAAAAACCCCAGGCATCCGCCGTTCACTCTGGCTGCCTGTGTCATCTCACCCTGTGTTAACATTGCACTCACTCACCTTGTTGTTGAATTTAGTGCCTTTTCAAAGCTCTGGTCAGCGTCAGGACCTGTAGACCTAGAGGCTGCGTTGTCTCCTCCAGGCCAAGTTGCACCTGCCTGTCCTGAAAGTTGAGTGTACAATCTTTAGCTTAGAGTGGTCATTCTCAACCTCTTCCCCTCCCCTCTTAAAGGCTAAATTCTCCATTGTGTGCCCAAGTATTTATATATTTTCCTTCCACAGCATCTATCAACTAAATTATAGGCATTTGGAGGATAATTATCTGTATTTTTTTCTTTTCAGAATAGATGAGTACAGGAAGAAGTCTGCTTTTCCTCTTTATTGTATTCCAGTATCGGACATTTGGTAAATGTTTGCTGTGAGAATAAAGCCCAGCCTACTTATATGTAATTGCATTTCCCAGCATGTCAATTATTTACTTATTTATTCATTTCTTTTCTTTCTTTCTTTTTTTTTTTTTTGGAGATAGGTTCTCACATTACCTCAAAATCCTTTTTTTTTTTCAAGGCAGGATTTCCCTGTGTAACAGCCCTGACTGTCCTGTTCTTGCTTTGTAGACCAGGCTGGACTTGAACTCACAGAGCTCAAAATCTTTTAATGCACACATACAAAATATGATTCAATAGATGATGTGAAGGTGCTGTATAGGTAAAAATGTAATTTTTACTCTAATAATGTATAATGGTTTGAATATGTATGGCCCCCATAGACTCACGTGTTTGAGTTCTTGGTCCATAGGGAGTGGCACTATTAAGAGGTGTGGCCCTGTTGGAAGAAGGGTGTCACTGTTGGGGTGGGGGTGACTTAGAGGTTTCCTATGTTCAAGCTCTGCCCAGTGTGGCACACAATCTCCTGCTGCCTGTGTAATATCTAATGTGTAATATATAAAGGTGTATCCCATAGGTTCAAACATAAATCTAAGGCAATACTTTTTAAAATTATTTTAAAATGTGTCTACATGTGTTTTGCTTACATGTATATCTGTGTACCATGTGCATGCTTGGTACCTATGGAGACTTGAAGAGAGTGTCTGATTCCTCTGGGACCATATAGGTACTAGGAATCAAACTTGGGTCCTCTGAAAGAGCAGCCAGTGTTCTTAACCCCAGAGCCATTTTTTTCAGATCTTATTGCAACACTTTAAATTCTTCCTGGATTTTTTTTTTTTTTTTGAGATAGGGTCTCATACCCCAGCCTAGACCAACCTGGAACTCACAGCAATCCTCCTGCCTTAGTTTCCCAAGTGTGGGGTTGTAAGTTGCCAAATACAGTTACAGATTTTGTATATAGAAATGGAATAACCGAAATTTATTTGGAAACAAAAAGCTCTTTTTGAAATTCCAAAAGTTAAATAATACAAGACAGATTACACTTTTCCATTTGAAAGGGACTTTATGGCAATAGAGGGCATTGTCCCTTCTTAAGTACAAGGACTTTTGTCTTATTACTAATTTTCTTTTCTTTCTTTCCTTTCCTCACTTTTGCCTCTATTCTCCCTTTCTTGCCCCCTGCTCTGGTCGAGACTGCAGGTGTTCCAGCAGGCCAGGCTCCCAGCACTTCTCCCCTCTACAACCTACCACGATTCAGACTCTGAATACCTGTTTATTAGGAGTGCCCCAAACTCATACTTTTCAGAAATGCTTTATTGTCTACTCATATTTTCCACCCCCCCTTTTTTTTGACAGGGTCTCTCCATGTAGTCCTAGCTGACCTAGAAATCACCTTGTAGACCAAACTGGCCTTAAACTCCCAGAGATCTATCTGCCTCTGCCTCCTCAGTTCTGGGAAAGGCGTGAGCACCACGCCCAGCTCTTCAGCATTTTTATCTGATTGAATTGCCTTCTAAAATTTGTTTCAAGGCTTTGCTCCAAATACACCGGTAAATAAGAGCTCTATTGCAAGTCTGTATTAAACATGGCCCAGGTATAATAACTGTAAAACACACAAGTAGTAGGCAAATAGAACTAGGGTATCCAGTACGACTCTGTTTCGTGTCCAACATTTCAGGGCAGGTTTTAAGCAAATACAAAGTCAACTGGAAGAAACAGCCCGCGAATGGAGTTAGAGTGAGCCTTTATCGTGACTCGGATACACATGCCGCTGAAAGCTTTGTTGAGATTAAGCGATGGCACCACTGGGCACACCCGCTCCTGGATCAGGCCCTAGGCGTCCAGGGGTTCTCCTAAGGTCTCCGGGTGCACAGCGGTGGTCAGGCGCGCTTCTGGTCCAGGGGGTCGCAGCCCTTCAAGTCTCGCGCAGCCAGGATCCGCAGGAGCGAGTTTTCGTTCCAGGCTGGGTTTATCTTTTCAGGATGTCAAGTAAAGAAAAACCCTCCGAAACTCCGGATCCCGAGGGCACCCCCTAGAACAAATTCCTAAGTGACACCGGGTAGCGTCAAGATGGCAAACACAGGCGGAGCTGGCGAACATGCCCCCTGCTACCGCGCTCGCAACGGGGTGGCGCTGCGTTCTCGGAGACCGCCGCCTTCCCGAGTGCGCGGGCCCGGGGCGGCGGGGCGACGAGGACCCCAGAGCGCCGGCTGACTACAGATCCCAGGGTGCCTCTGCCATCTCGCTCCCTCCCAGCGCCGGCCCCGCCTCCCCCGGCCCTTGTTGTTTTGGCTGGGAGCGCTCCGGAGGAGTTTCAGAGAAAGTCTGGGCAGAACCTCAAGGCTACCGATCGTGGGAAGGGGAGGCGGAAAGAACAGGAGAAGGAGGGCCGGGACCCGGGACGCGCCTCCCCGAACCCGCCGCGCGCCCCCGGGTGGGGGAGGAGCGCAGGGGATCGGACCAAGGGGTCCCTCCCCGGAGCAGAGCCGCCCTGCGCCTTGTCCCTGCGCCGATCCCCGCCCTCCTCCGAGGCTGGAGCGCAGACCCACCCTCCCGCCGCAGACCCGCGACCTCCCCGACGCCCGGCGACGCCCCGCGCCTCGCCGCCCGTCCCTGCGCTCCCTAGGCGGATCGGGATCAGCCCCTGCTTCGGCTGCCATCCGGGCGCCGTTTGCCTTCCCGGGCGCCCGTTTCGGCACAGAGGGAAGGAGAGTATCGCGCCCCGCTCAGTGAAAGCGCCCGCGGGTGGAGCGGAGGGGGACACGGCGCGCGGGCATTGTGTGTGCGCGCGTGCAGCGTGGGGTCCGCCGCGGGGAGTGCCCGCGGGAGGTCCTGCTCCCAAGGGGCGGAGCGCGCAGGGCTTCGAGCTCCCGGTCCGGGCAGAGTCCCAGCCGAGCCCGACCGCTGCCGAGGCGGCGGGACGGCGCGCCTGGTGGCCAGGAGGGTGCACTGAAAGAAGGCCGGCGAGCCCTGGTTCCTGCGGCTCCGGATCGTGTTCCTCTTCGGTCCGCGGAGCTGCGGAAGAGAGGCTCGATCGCGGACACAGGGGCGTTCGGGGCTGGACCGCCCCGTCGGGGGAAATCTGTGAGGTCCTCTGAGCTGCGAGTGTCCGCCTTGACCGGGGCGCGTCCACTGTGTTCATCGATCCCTCTGGTGCCTGGTCCTCGATCCCTCACGGCGTGCACCATGAGCGGCGGCGAAGTGGTCTGCTCGGGATGGCTCCGCAAGTCCCCTCCGGAGAAGAAGTTGAAGCGTTATGTAAGTACACGACAGGGCGCCGCCGGCCGCTGCTGCAGCAGCCTGCGCTCCGGGCTGGCTCTTCTACGAATCCTGCCCCCCTCTTCCTCGATCCTTCTATCGGCCGGCGGGCTCCGGACCGGGTGCGGTCCACTCGCACCCTGCCGTCCACTTGGTGGCCAAACTTTCTCCCTCCATATTGCAGACCGCCTCCCTTGCAGGCCTCGTCGCCTCTTAGAGGACCCCAGGTTTCCAGCTCAAAGCTAGCTGCATACTTTTGTTGTTATTGCCATGTAGCAAGGGTGGGGTGAAACGGGGAGAAAGAGCCTTCTTTTATTGTCTGCATCGGATTCCCACGGAGCTTTTAAATTTCCCCTTACCGAGAAACCGCGGAGGTAGTACTCAAGGGTTCTCGATTGGGGTCCGCGCCCGCTCTCCATTGCGCCTCCAGGGGGTGGAGGGAAGCGAACCGTGAACGCGAAAAGTGGATCGTATAAGCAAACTTCTCAAAATATTCGCTCAAGGGAAAGGGGGAAAAAGTTCTTAAGCGCCCTACCGTCTGCTTAGCAGGGTTCACATTTTCGCGGTTTTGCTGTGAGTCCGGGACACTGGAGTTTGGCCGGAGAACCCTGGCAGTTTGATGCGACAGGAGGGCGCTGGGGGGAGCCTGGTGGCTGGTATTTGGGCACCTCAGACGCGCTGTCAAGCCCCGCAGCGGGGGACACCTGAAGCTAGCAGGGATTTCTTGGTGTTGAGATTCTTTTCCAGGGCACCAGAACGGCTTAAATGGTATTTGCGTAATTGATTCAAGATGCTGATTGTGAGTTAAACTGTGTTCAGTGTTAGGAAAACTGTATCTTGAAGGAACCCACAATATTTGAATGGAAATCTTTATCTTCTTCAGGAGTCTGGGATCTTAAGTCTTCCTCCAGATTTGTTAATTTTACGATGTCCCTTGCCAAGAAATAAATGGCACTTTTTCCTGGCATCAGAAACAAATATTTTTCGAGTAAAATATGTTTTCCAAAAGCAAAACGTGTACCCACTTAAGTAGAGTTTACTACCTGTTTTGATGGAATCTGTTTTTAGTTGAAGGGAATTTACACCAAGTAAGCTTCCTATTACTCACTGCTTGCTTGTGAGAAATGGGCAATATTTATGTCACGGAGTTCACCAACAAGTTTCTGGTTTACTGTCTGCTAGAATTTATTACAGGCAGGTAATTTCATTGAAAGATGCGATTTGACAAATTGTCAGAGGTTCTCCCAAAGATGTCTCACCACCTGTCACGGTTTGCCTGGATTTCTTAGTAAGATGGCCACTTGATTCTAAAAATTTGAGAGTGGCAGTGGCATGTTCAGAATTAGTTCAAAAGAGACGACTGAGTGTGATGGAAAGAGGGTTGGGGGGACAGAGATAAGGCACTGCTTAGGAAAGACAGTTTGAGGATTGGGGAGGAATGACACAATTCATTACATTCTTTCACATTAGATTATAACACATCAGGGAAGCAGAGCTCTCACTAGGCACCAGGCACAAGGTAAGGGAATACAGGAGAAAAGCCATGCAGGAAGAAAACCAACAACAGAAAGTGGTCTTAATAAGGGCCAGATAAAATAAAAACTGGGCATGGTGGTATATGCCCATACCCCCTCCCAGCACTCGGGACACAGAAATGGGAGGATTCGTGGCCAGCCTGGTCTCCATAACGAATTCCAGGCTAGCCAGGGCTGGGTCTCAAAAACAAAAGACCCAAACACAAAGTAAGATTTATTATTTTAAAAGTGTTAATAACAAATACATATATAAAAATAAAGTGTGTGAGTATATATGTGTATATGATTATGTATAGCCACATGTACCATTTGTTGACCACAGCAGTTTTCTCCCATTCAAGTCCCAGTCGAGTCAAATCCTGTTAGCTTCTGAACAGGAAAGAGTGGGTACATTCAGGGTAGTATAGCGGTGTACTGCAGCCTTCTGCTAAATGCAGAGCTCAGATTAAGTCATTGTCTTTCTTTTTTTTTTTTTTTTGGTTTTTCGAGACAGGGTTTCTCTGTGTAACAGCCCTGGCTGTCCTGGACTCGCTTTGTAGACCAGGCTGGCCTCAGACTCACAGAGATCCGCCTGCCTCTGCCTCCCGAGTGCTGGGACTAAAGGCGTGCGCCACCACCGCCCGGCTCAAGTCATTGTCTTTCAGTCTCTACTTTCTGTGAGTCTGACTATTAGCTGAGAATTCAGGGTAGAAGAACCAGTCCGATCCACAGTGCTGAAAAGCAAGCCCTGCCTTTGCTCCTAAATACCCTTGAAAGTTTTGGGGACGACAAAGCAAGTGTAGAAACTCAGCCAGAAGGCAGAGTGCTTTTTATTTGCATGCCCAAGTTGAGTGGTGTGAATTCTTATAGATACCTTCAGGAGAAAAGCCTGACCCTAAATTACATTTCAGTAAGCAGGATAGGGGGGAAGCCAAGTATTTTCTTGCTTGTTGGAAAACTAGTGTTTTCTTTGAGTATGGGAGTGCATGTGTGTTGCGTGCAAGTGTGCAGTGCAAGCATGTATGCACATGTGAGCTGGGGTGGCCCGAGGTCAGCCTCAGGTGTGTCATTCCTCAGGAGCCGTCCACCTTGTTTTTCTCAAAGGGTCTCACTGGGACATGGGGCTTAGTAATCAGGGTCTCGGCTGGCTACTTAGTGAGCTCCAGGCATCCTCCTGTCTCCACCTCACTAGCCTTGGGATTACAAGGCGCAGCGTCATGCTTGGCTTTTAAGAAGGGAGCTGAAGAGTTCCTTGTGCTTGGGTGGAGAACACATTATCGTGTGAGCCATCTCTCAAGCTGACTAGTGTTTTCTTTACACGTTGGTGAAGTAGGTGAGGATGGCTCAGGGTGACAGTAGACAGGGGACTGCCAAGAGGATTACATGGAGGACTGCTGAGTGAGATGGATCTGTCAGGGTTACTCCCCAGATGTGACATCCTCTGATTATTGAACTTTTTGACTTTGGTATCCTAGTTTTTGTTTTTGCAAAAGTAGTTTTGACCAGGTAGGAGAGAGGCATGGATACATCCATTTTTCTATTCTTTTCTTTTCCTTTTTTTTTTGTTTGTTTTTTTTTCCTTTTTACTGAAAGAAATCCTGCAAAGTAGGCTAAAGGCTGGTTGATAATGATTTATATTTTTCAATTTTTTGTGTGTGTGCATGTGTGTGTGTGTGTTTATGGGGATGGAACCCAAGGCCTTGAGGCCTCACACATAATTATAGGTGTTTGACAACTGAGCTATCTTTCACCTCCTTGACAATTTTTTTTCTTTTTAAGACCCAGGATCTCACTGGGTAGCCATGGCTGACCTGGAACCTGCCATGCTTTTGTAGATCAGGCTGGGCTGGAACTCAAAAACATCTGCCTGTTTCTGCCTGCCAAGTGCTGGGATGAATGACATGCACCATCATGCCTGCAACTTTTTTTTTTAAGTTTTAGTCTTTAGTGTGTGTTTATGAGTACATATATATGTATGTGTGTGCAGACATGTGCATTCACCATGGAGGTCAGAGGACAACTTATGGGAGTCTGTTCTTTCCTTCCTCCATGTGGGTCCTCCATATCAACCTTAGGTTGCCAGGCATATGGGCAAATGCCTTATCCCTCTGGGCCATCTTTCTGGCCTGATAATGGTTTTTAATGAGCATATTCACCATGAAAAGCTTATCTGGGATGCGTGTACTGTAACTATTAAACGAGACGAGGGAGTTTGAGTGTCATGGTTCTGCTGGGAAATGTTCCTGTAGGATTTTCATGCTTGTTTTAGCATTTGTTTGCAGTATTTGTGGAGTAGTCCAAATACCGAGTGATTGTTAAGGTCTGTAAGTGACCAGAAAAAAACGTTTTGGGTCAGGGAGACGGCTTAGTGGATACATCATTTTGCCTCATGTTCAAGAATATGAGAACTGGAGTTCTGATCCCCAAAACTCATATGAAAAGCAGGGCAGGTATGAAGGCAGCCTGTCATTCCATCTGTGGGGAATGAAACAGCACACTCAGGGCCAGCAGCATAGTTAGATTAGCTGGAATTAATGAAGTAGAGAGCGATTGAGGGGGACATCTGATGTCACCTGTGGGCCTGCACACATACACATGTGTACCCGCACATATGTGTGTGCCCATACACTTACAAACATGCATACCACGTGCACATGCAAAAAAAAATTTTTTTTGTATTATCTGGGCATAGTGGCGCATGCCTTTAATCCCAGCTCTCGGGAGGCAGAGGCAGGCAGATCTCTGTGAGTTGTAGGCCAGCCTGGTCTACAGAGAGAGTCCAGGACAGCCCAAACAGGGCTTTGTTAAATAGAGAAAACCCTGTGTCTCGAAAAACAAAGAACAAAACCAAACCAAAAAATGTGTTGATTTCATCCTTAGATCCATGTCAGATTGTGGCCCCCGATGAGTTCTCTACAGCTTCAGCTTTTCGTGTCCGCTCTTGGCCAATGTAAACAGCCTCGTTTTCTTCACTGGATCTTGTGCTTGTCTTTAGAGGAGCTTGCCTTGAGCGTCTCAGAGAGAGAAAATGACATGAGAAAAAGGAAGAAGCCACCTGAGCCTCAGAAGTAGATGCCTCAGCTACTTCTTTTCGATCTGTTCTATGTACAGATATGTTGCGTGCTCCCTTCACTGGGAGCTTGTTTAGGCTTATGTAGAGTGCAGATGAGCATCCCCTTGCTTTTCTTCAGATTTCCTGAGTGATGTCTAGCGCTTAGTTTCCAGGGCTCCAGAGATGAGTGAACTCGTAAAGGAAGACGTGTTTGATCTCCAGCACTAAAGAACCAATCGCACTGCCTCAAGCCTGTAATCCCAGCACTCTGGAGGTGGAAGCAGGAAAATCCAAAGTTCAAGCTCACTCTTGGCTGGGGGAGATGGCTCGGTGGATAAGAGCAGACCTGATGACCTGAGCTTGATCCTTGCAAGGAGAGAATTGGCTCTTGAAAGTTGACCTCTGACCTCAACCCAAGCTCCGTAGCGCAAATACACACACACACACACACACACACACACACACACACACACACACTCCTAATAAAAAATAAAATTAATAAGATCTTCCTTAGTAGTAGGCTTGCCAAGGCAATGTCTCAAAAAAAAAAGGTTCTTTTTTAAATGTTTTAACTGCTTCTAAGCTTTTGGGGCTACAGTGTGATGATTTAGTAATGTATATACAATGTAAGGATCACGTCAGGGGAGTTAGACTTCTCATCTCCTTAAACATTTTATCTTTGTGTTGGCAGCACTGAACGTCTCTCCTGATGATTTATCTACATTTTGGTAGGTGTTCAGATTCCTAAGGACTTATTTTAAAAAGTAATAGTGAGGGTCGTAACATCCAGAGCACGCATTATACATAACATGAAAACATCAAAGAACAAACCCATTAAAAGTTGTTTTTGTTTTTTTAAAAGCAATGGTGGATCTGAATCATCAGGATCTGATATTTTCACAGAAATCAATGTAAAATAGGGACTTGGTTCAAGCCAGTTGGCACTCAACCATCGCCCTGCAAGGGGATCCTCCCTGTGGCCTGCCTCCAGCCTGGGCGCCCAGGGAGGCTCCTACACACAGCCGGCTGTCAGCTCTGGGCAGGTGTCAGCATGAGCAGGTGTCCCTCTCAGTAGGACAACCTGGGAAGCCCGTGCAAGGTGGCGCTTAGCAGACAGCCCTGGAGCAAGGCCTCAGCCAGTTCTTGGGTGGGTAATCTGTCACTCAGCTTGAGCTCTGGCTGCCGCAGCTGTCAATTAACTAACAGGACAGTTTTTGTCTGGACTTTGGGAACACGCCTCTTGTTCTGGAAGCGAGCCTAGAAACAGAAATAACCTTTCTCGCTGGGTGGGCACCTGACATCTGACGTGGAGGAGGGGAGCTGTGCAGCATCCTCTTGGCTCAGGGGTAACCTACGGTGTGTGCTTAAACTTGAAGCCCATGGTCTAGCTCTCCTGGCCTTACTCACATTGAATCCCACAGCTAGTCTCTTGAAGGATAGGGGTTTTTTTTTTCCTTTTTACCTTCATGTTACTGAACACTCACTTCAAATTCCTGCTGTCTCCATTCCACCTTTGAAGTGTGACAGGACCATTGTCTGTTAACACAGATCTTTAACTAGCAATTACATTAAGCCTTCCTACTAGTTAATGATAGTTAATTCTTTTGTTGTGCCTGGCAGGATACTAAGTTGTATAAAATCCCGAATCCCTAAATGTGATGTTACCTTTTGGGGATTCAGAATTCCTATTTGGAAGCTGTGTCATTTCGGATGGTAGTTTCATTACCACGTTTTACCCGCAAACTTGATCCTTTGTTTTTCTCCTAAAATTATGGAACCAAAAACAAGACGAAGGTACTCACAGGACTTTGAAGAAAGACATTCAGCTTTGCCAAGAATGGAAGTGGGAAGCGAATTTAGAAACTTTTCAACTCTCGGAGTTGGGAAAATTATAGATACAGGCAAAAGGGGGGGGGGGGAGGCGGGGGGGGGGGTAGGCAGATGAAGTGGGGGTCTTAGTCTCTGGGAGCCAGTGGCGATTTCCTGGAGAAGCCAATGCCGCTTTTCCTTGTTTAATTCATGGTCCCTTCCAGGGCCAACAGGGCCACTGTAAACTGTGCTGACAGTGGAAGGCGTTTTGTTGACAGTACCGATGGCATTATAGTGAAGCTGGAGGCCATCTGGTGGTCTTTCTCAGCCAACTTAAATCCAACCCATTTCCAGCCTGGCTAACCCACCTGAAGAGGAACTTCTGGCATTTAAGCACCCTGTCCTTGAAGGTAAAAGAAGACTGGGGGTGGAAGTTCAGCTAACTCACTGAGGCATCTGCCAGGACTACAGATTTAGAATTCTGCTGGTTAAAAAAAAAAATCCCTTTTGGTCTGGGGATGTGGCTTAGTTGATTGGGTGAGTGCTTGCCTAGCATGCAAGACACAGTGCTCAGTGTCTGGGTGCACCCATAACAGTATCTGGCCCAGGGTGGACATTCCACAGCTAACCTGCTGGTTGAATAAATAAACAGGTATTTCGGGATCTTTGGTCCTGGGCCTCGTGTGGAATGCGGTGGAGGTACCTGTCCACTCCCTGCCCGTAAGGAGTTTCTAATGTGAAAGCATGCTGTAGATGCGTAAACATTTAAATAGCTTTACTAAGAGATTGGATATGGAGCTGTCTGTGATTGATTGGCAAATGAGTGCTACGGGCTATAATTGCCTAAGAGTTCAGACCGAGAGCAGAACGGGGAGAGGACGGCCCCCGAAAACTTCCCACTGGAATTTCAAGCTGTTCCGGGAAGAATTGAGGTACTGACCTCAGCACTAGCAAAATCCCAAGGAAAGGATGATTTTAAATGAAGAAAGAGGACATTGAAGTCACAAGAAGTGCTTCAGGATGCTTGAGCTCCATGCTTGGAGTTGGGATGTCAACTGTAACTTCTGGCTGGAGAAGGTTTTGTTTCTCTATGGCATATCAAGGTTCTCAAAAAACACAGTGTATTTTCCACGATCAAGAAGAAACAGCAACCTGTGTGGTCACCTGGGCTTATTAAAATTCGAAGGGATCTGTGTTATTTAAGATTTCTTTATGTCTGTTTTGAGCTAAATAATTCATTCTGGCAAGCCTTCAATTTACAGCAGAGAGGGAACATGTTCGGGTGGAAAGGAGAATAAAAGAGCCTTTGATTCATTTGCTTATGAGCTGCTAGCATTTGAACTTGGACTTTGGAGGCCATCTTAGCCCAGCTGTATGAGTGCCAGCCAGTGTTGGAGGGTTGAGAATAACGCCATTGGATCATTCAAAATCTCTTCTGACTGCTGATGGGATGTGGGGGGTTCCCTCATTTCACATTCCTTGCATTAACATGGCCATTCATTTCCATGAAGCTAGAGCTCCCTCTGAATCTGCCATTTGAACTTACAGAGAGAAGTCACATTTCATTCAGCCTGTGTGTCCACTGAGGACAGAAAACTTAGAATTGCAAGGCTCTTCCCCCTCTCTTACTGGACTAGAGCACGAATAAAACTAATATTCTTTAGATTACTGAGGGGAAAGTGGTCCATTGTGATGTGGATTTCCACGATTGTTAAATACATAGACCCTTTCCCTGCTAACCTGGGGTGGGGGTGGCTCGGGAACCTTAATGAATTGTAGGCAACATGTAGACCTGTGGAATCGCTGGGAGGAGTCATTTCCAGAGCTAGGAGTTTTTGACGGCTCATTCCAGACTTGTTCACATGGGCACTGTAAATAATACAAGGGTTCCTGAACTGGAAGAAAGACTCTGTTTATATTTAGGCAGTTCTTTTATCCATCTAGAGAGGGGGAAAATCACCCTATTTGAAAATTTCTCATTTCCAAATGCATAGCAAAGTGGTAACCTCACAGGCTCTTGGCTGCTCTGCAGCTCTGTGAGAGGTAGGGCCTTGTAATGCATAGTTGCTCCTTATCTGTTACTTTAGCTCTTGAAGCTGGCTGATTACAACTCGTAGCCGCCAAGTCCTGTCCTGCACTATTATCTGGAACAAAAATTTTCCATGTGGTTCGCCTTAGCTCTGCTGCTGCAGGCTCAGCACACCATGGAAGTTAAAGTTTGCTAAGGGGAGAGCTGCTGGAAGGGGTAATGTGAGTTATTTAATATTTTTCTACTATTTAAGTCGTCTTTTCCTTGCTTTGGCATGTTTTGCAGAAATGTTTGCCATTTTTCTAAACTAAGTTATCTTTCATTTTTATACACTGGAAAGAACACCGCATTTACTAACAGTTTTTTCTTAGGTTCTCTCTCTTCTCTCTCTCTCTCTCAGTGTCTTTTAGCTTCTTGCTTTAAATTCCTACTCCTAGATTCCTACTCCTACTTCCTAGATATTCTATTCTTAAAAAAAACAAAACCAACAGCATACTAAAAGGGAAGTGGGGACCAAATTGCCACACTGTTTTTTGAATTAAAACAATATACTGAAGTCTAAACATTTCTTTTCAATTTAAAAATCTCCCGTCATTTTTTTTAAAGGAAGAAAAATACTAAACTAAACTTTGCTTTAACTATACTATTAAGTGTGTTTCCTTTGCCCCTTTTTATTTATTTTCTTTTGCTTTGACTCAAGTAGCTTAAGTTCAACTCTATACAGTCTTCTCAAGAGTATAGCACATGGAAAATAACAATAAGAGTTCCATTTTCTGTTAGGAGAGAGGCCTGACTGCTGCTCTAAGAAAAGGGGAAAATACCAAAACACAAATAAGGTTTTATTACTTACTCTCATGACACTAGACTGAATTTATCTTAGCTTTAGATCACTCCATCATGAAATAAGCAGATAAGTGGAATTTTATGTTTTTAAAAGGTCTTCAGATTTATTTACTTTTACATGGATGGGTGTTTGCTGGCATGTACGACTGTGCCACCAGCACGCACGTGCCTGGTGTGTGGTGGTGGGTGTCAGAAGAGGCAATCAGATCCTGTGGTACTGGAGTCATGGATAATTACGAATCACCCGCCATGTAGGTGCTGGGAACCGAACCCGGGACCCCTGAAAAGCAGTAAGTGCTCTTGAGTGTTGAGCCACCTCTCCAGGTCAATGTAATTTCAGTTAGGAGGCCTGTTTTCTCTGTCATGTCCTGTGGCATTAGGAATTTTGAGAGCTTGGCTTATTTTTTTTTTCTTGTGGTTTCTGTTATATTTAATGCCTTGGCTTGCCTGCTGCTGTAACATTGTTTTTGCTAACTTTCATAAGTCAGAAAACTTTCCCTGTTCCCGGAGTCCCTGTCCCCTCTGCTCCTGACTTGCGCTACTACTGTAAGTTAAGCCAAGACTGGAGTAGTGGTGGTAATTTTATTCAGCGGACAGTTTCAATTTCTAGTTACTAGTGCACTGGGAAATGCAGCCGGGCTACTTCTGACTATCAGGACCCCGCCTGGAGGTGACTACCTAATTAAAGAATTAAAAACTTCAGTCCAAAAGCTCGGCCTCCCCATCAGCCGGAATCTAGTAGCCAAGATTTAACCGCTGCTGGTTGACAAGATGACACTTGACTTTCAGTTGAGAAGCACTTTAATATTTCAGTTTGGTAAGATGCCACCTTCCACAGTTTGAATTCTGATGGTGGTGTAGAGCTTGAAGGAGAAGGGTGGCCTCATTCGGTTAGAGAGGTGTTATCTGAACCTCCACCCTCTGGTGAAGTTATAATGTGACCTGACAAGTTCTCCCTGGTAATTTCAGGTTTAAATGGTTTGACGGGTTGAGAGAAGGTGACAGAACACTGAGTATTAGAGAAGGCAGCTTGATCTAGTGGTTCTGTCATAAAACAGCCTCTTCAAGGGGTATTTGCCCCCCACCCCCGGCCAGAATCATATGGGTTCTACTGAGTTGTGCCCTCATTTGTTTTTCTGTAAGCCACCAACTTGTCAGGGGTCAAATTTACCGGAATGCAGTGCTCCAGGCAGTTGGGAATGGCAAGCCTGGCACATTTTTCTAGGTGGTCTTCATAACGACCCACAGAATACACTGAGAACGTGTATGTATTTAAGTCACTGCTTCATTCAGTGTTCTTTGGTGTTTGTGACGGGGTATTAATTCCCAGAAGGCAGAGGGCAACTACACTTTGCCTAAAATGAAGTGTGGGACCTTGTGTGGTCTCTTAAACAATATAACCAAATAACTGTACACCTGTGAGTCCAGAAGTATAAATCACCTTGTCCAGCGCCTCCTCAGCTTTTCTAGTTCCTTCCTCCTGGTGTATTCTGCCTCCTCTGGCTTGCATTTAGTCTGTCTTTGATTTGCACAGCAAAAACATTAACTGTTTTGAATATTCTTATTCCAGTTGCCCACATCTCCTTCCCTACTCATGGGGAAGAGTCAACCCCCTCATTTTACAGGGAATGAAAATGGGCCTCAGGGAGACTAATGGATTTGTCCAAAGTCATAGAACGTGACCAGCTTTCCCACCAGGGTCAGATGTGTCATGGTTCAGGGAAAAATCCTTTAGTCACCCAGTGAGTGCCAGTTGTAAGCAAGGCACAGTGAAAACCTCAAGAGATCATGGGGACACTGCTGTCACTTTCAAGAGGATGTATGTTAGTGGAGGACATGGGGTGTGATCAAACTCAAGACCCTGTGATGGCTCGGGACACATGAGATGGGGCTCTCATGGAGTTCAGCAAAGAGAGATTGATTCAGGAATTCAGGAAGGCTTCGTAAAGGGAAGAACATTTCTTCAGAGCGCAAGTAAGGACAGTTCCATTTTCAAAGCAGGGGCAGAGAATATAGTTCTCTGTTCCATCTTTCCCTTTCCCAGCTACCCTTGAGTTGGTTAGTAGGGGTGGCTGCTGGCTCTCTCACCCTCCAGAACCATTTCCGCCCGCTTCTACCAGGGAGCCCCTTGTTACCTAGCCTAGGGGTGTACTGTAGTTCTTTCATGAGATTTTTGGGTATTTTGAGGGATATGGCCAAGTCCCTTCCTATATCTTCCTGACACAGGCTGTAGTCTGCTTAAGTCCCAGAGTTCCTAAGAGCTCCAGTCTGGCTTGTCATCCATTGTGAGGTTGCAAATTCCTTGAAGCCCTGTGCTCAGGTGTGTCCTCTGGATCAGCTTTAAAGAAAGACACCTGCCATCAAGCATGATGCCCCACGTTCAATCCCCAGGATCCACATAGTGGAAGAAGAGAACCGATGCTGACTTCCTTATGCTCACAGTGTGGTATACGTAACCCTACAGACATAATGTTTAAAAAAAAAAAAAAAACCCTGAGCTCTGAATATCCTAAGAATTCTTAGACACTCAGGAGTGTTATAACTCGTGTGATTTCTGACCTGTGACGCCTGTCTGTAGGTCTTGATGCATAGTTAAATGCCCTCGCATTTTCTGCTGATAATTTGAGGATTCTCTCAGCCCGTACTGCGCATCTAACTGCTTAGGTGCTCTACAGAAGTGCCAAGCACTCCTGCCAGCATTTCACCTTTCAAACTCGGTCTCCCAATTGTGTCCCCAGTGCACAGTGCTTTCCTCCTCCAGTGATTTGAGAAGACAGGTTTCCTTATTCTGTACCCTCAGTGACCAAAGCAAACCAAGTCACTTTACCACCCGGGTGGTTCTTAACTGCTGGGCCTCTGCTGCCTCTCTTCTGGACTGCTGCAGTTGGCTGGTCTCTGTATCCAGTCTTGGAAAGAGCTCTTTGTGGAGGCAGCCAGGCAACTTTTCTGAAACAGAAATCTAGCGATGACCCCCTCCGGGTCGGGGGAGGGGGTGTAGAGGGCTGCAGTTCTTGCTTCTGCTGTGTTCCATTGCCCTTGGTAATGCCTAGGTCCTTCCTCTTGGCTCACCAGGCTTCATCATGTGGCATTAGCACGTCCATCCAAGAGACTTGTTGTCACATTCCTCCGTCAGCCTCTGCCTCCGCTTTGCTGGACTTTTGTGTTCTCAGTTGTCCCTGAGACCTGTCTTTCTGGGCGTTTGCAAATACTCCAGTCCTCTGCAAGAATTCTTGACCTTCTTTTTCTATCTCCACAGTGAGATTAATTCCTGTTTATTCTCCTCTCTGCCAGCCTGCCCTGGGCCCCATCACAAGCACAGTCCCAGAGTGCAAGGCTGTTGTGTCTTTAGCACAACATTGGCCACATTTGGTTATATTTACTTATGTAGTTGTTAGTTTTCCCTCAAACTGTGTGTGGTATGGGTGGGTAGTATAAGTTGTGTTTCAGTGGGCTCTGGGTACCCTTACTGTCATGGAATCCCCTTGTATATAACATGTGGTGGCACATGTCTGTACTCTCCACACTTGGGAAGCTGAGGCATGATGATTTCAACTTTGAGAGCTGTGTGGGACTACAGAATGAGCTTCAGGCTGGCCAGGGATGCATAGTGAAACCTTTTATCAACAGACCAAAATCAAACAAACAGAAAAATGAAAGATTAGGTAAAGGTACTTGCCTAAAACCTGAAGATACCCATTTGATTCCTGGAACACATGATAGGGAGAACCAACTCTTGCAAATTGCAAAAATGTATGGACGGACACACACACACACACACACGAAAAGGAAAAAACAAAACTTATATTTTGCAATATAAATATATTCTAAGCTCAGTTTGTTAAATTATCACAGTCGCACCAAACACTGTTCCTTTTGTGAGCTATGGGTAACTGACCATTGAATGAACAGAAATGCTTTGCAGATAAAGTGGACAGCTCATGTCAGGTTTTGGATCAGGACAAAGGCAAGATCACTCAGCTGTTCAATTATGTGACACTTTTATGATTACCCAGGTAGCCCACAGAAGCAGTCCTAAGACGTCATTCTAGTCCCTGGGACTAGAACAGTTCTCAGAAAATTAGAAGGATATGCTCAAAAGCTCACGAATTTACTACCTTGTATATATTTAAGAGCAAGAATCATTGAGATGCTTATGATTTCAAAAGTGTGTTCCATGAGCTGACTTACTAACAAGCACATTTTTTGGGGACGTTTTGAGATTTTGAGATGTTAGAGATTTGTGTGGGGTTGGGACACAGTTTTGCCCACTGCAGGGGACATTTGGCTGTGTCTGAAGAGAGATTTCTGCAGCAGCATTTGGAGGGAAGTAGAATCAGGACTGAACGTCCTGTGTTTTTCATTCCAGTCCCACAGCAAACCGCTGCCCGTCCCTGGCAGTCGGTGTGCCATGGTGAGCTGCCCCTCCGTAGGGAAACCCCTCATAAGGCTTTATTCTTACACTGTGCTATCAGTTGGTTTTATTTCCCCTGTGATTCCTCCAGAAGCTGCAATTCAGATGCAGAGTTGTGTTGTATTCCTGGACTCGAAGCATTGAGAAGAACAGTCATTTAAGAGGCTGGATTTTGAACACCTGGGGTCAATCAGGGCTTGATTTCCAGGCAGAACCTCTCTCCGTCTGTTGTACTTGGAATGGTAACCCAAATACTCACTTTGCCTCACTCCACCAGCTATTGTTTGGGGGTGGGGTTGGGGGAGTGCTGAGTCATTTATTCATGCTTTTTATTACCTCTTGGCTGGAAGATCATCATTCATTGTTCATAAGCCGCCCAGCTTGTTTACGTTTTTATAAATTACATGTAATCAGGCCCTCTTGCAGGTCTGGCTACTGTAATTGGCAGTCGCCACAGAGCCGGGCCAACGAGTCTTCATTTGTGCTGATGTCTTGTGTTGGGCACATGCTCTTCTCAGGGCAAGCTCACTTGTCTCTTCCACCTGCATTTCAAATGGGAGGCGGAGACCTGCCACGGGTGCTCTCGGGTGCACCCGTGGAGTGCATCCTAGACACCTAGTTAGAATGTGGTAGAGTGCTCCTTGTCCTTTTATTTGGGAAAAATGAAAGGTCTTAGGTAGGGGGTCCTCAGATTTCCGTGTTCATAAAGAAGTGAAGGCTTGCTGTTTTCATGTTCTTCCCCCAGTCTGATGACTTCACTAAATATAGGCAAAGGTCCAGACATTTTTTAAAAAACAAATATTGTGTTGGAGTGATAGCTTGGCAAGTGAGGAGTACTTGCTGCTCTTTCAGAGGACCTGGGTTTTGTTTCCAGTGCCTATATTTTGTGGCTCATAGCCTCATAGCCTCCTGTGGCTGAATTTCAGGGTATCTGACCATCACACATGTGGCATATACATGCACAGACAAATATGTATATACACATAGATAGAAAAATAATTTTTAAAAGCCAGTATTCATATATATCTCTGGGGTGTGGATATTCATATTTGTGTATGTGTGCACTGGTACACATGGACAAGAGAGGGCTATGCCAGTGTCTTCAGGTTCCCCCCACCTTTATTTATTGAGGCAGGATCTCTCACTAACCTGGAGCTAGGTCCCAGGACTCCCCGTGCCTCTGATTTTCCAGCATTAAAGTTACAGGTGCACACTGGCACACCTGGTTATTTATTTATTTTACGTAGCTACCAGGGATCTGAACTCAGATTCGAGCATGCTACAACTGACTCGCTTCCCCAGCCCTAGAATCCAGCACTAAAAATCTGAACAACCATGATGGGTCTATGTGGGTGGGCCCCAAGTGATATTTGAGAAAATGCTGATCTTGGTTCAAAGGGAAAAAGAAAAAAGAAAAATCTAAAAAAGCAACTATTATTTCCATTGGAATGGGAAGGTAGAATCAGAGCTCAGAAACTTCCCTTTTCTTGTTCCTCTGAGATGAAGGGATTATGGGATCCTTGGAAGTACAGGTGTTTAGTTTTGCCCCCCCCCGTTGTGATTGACACCAAAAGGAAGTGCTTAGAAGATGACAAAAATAAAATAGAATATTCAGAATGGTTAGCCTATTAAAAAGTACCTAAGCATTGCTAAAACCTCAAAAGATGTCTAGTCAAAGAAGGTATTAAGTTGACAGCCATTAGACAAGAATGTGTCTCCATTCAAAAGAGGATCCTGACTTTGTGGATGGCTTAGAGGTGACAAGGAGAGATGAAGGGGGATTAGTTCCTCACCCCGGGTTCTGGTTATTCTGGTTATGGGATCTGAAAGCATGTTATTAAAGTTAGATTTCCTGGAATAGTTCAAAATTCTAATACCTTTCCCACTGCCTGTTGAAGACACAACTGGCTTGTCCTACTTTTTGGTTTTCAGATGTGATTGGTTTAGAAGGAGGACTAAACTGTTGTACCTAACAACAGAAGTCAGACCTCTTATCCTTCAACTATTTTTTATATGTGTGTATAATCCAAAGTCCACACAAAAGAGAGAGAGAGAGAGAGAGAGAGAGAGAGAGAGAGAGAGA
>CAJQZJ010032401.1:2011359-2022247 GCA_907164525.1 Lophiomys imhausi
CCCTCCCTCCCTCCCTCCCTCCTTCCTTCCTTCCCTCCCTCCCTCCTCTCCCTCCCTTTCTTTCTTTCTCTTTCCTTCTCTCCTCCCTCCATCTCTCTCTTTCTTTCTTTCTTTTTTTTATTTTTTTTTTTTTACCAGTGCTTTTTAGTTCCGCTGCAGACAAAACTGCATAGCTTCGGCTCTGAAATGCAGGCTATGGCTGGAATGTCTGTTCAGACAAGAAAGCAAATGTTTTTCTGAGGAGGCAGGGGAGAGGAGGATGGACAATTTTAGGAAGGTCTGGGTTTTCAAATGTAGACTAATTGAGCTGAGTGGCTAGTCATTTTGTGGTTTTTCTGTGTCCCCAAAAGACAGACTTGCTGGGCTCCAGAGATATTGCCGAATATATCACTGTTAGAGTGACATTCCTGTGGGCATTACACTGTGCAATGTGTAGCCTCCACTTCCATTTCTCCATTTGTGGAATGCAACCCATTTCACTGGGAATTACTTCAAAAGCTTGCAGTCCTTGTCAGGGGCCTTTCGAGTGGTAATTTCAAAGAATATAGATCGCTAATGGTCCTTTTTATACCAGAAGAGCCAAGTATAAAGGCCGGTAACTGATCCCCAAAAGGAAGGCCTGGGCTGTCCCCCCTAGAGCTTGTCTTAAAATGGCAGTTGTCCAGCCAACGTCAGCATCTCCCTTAGCAAGTGTTGGGCACGCTTGTTTTAACCTGCACAGGTTCCCTTCCCACAGAGCAAAGGAGGGGGCATGTGGGATGCGGGCCCTGGGCTAGCCTTATTAACATATTTTGAATAACTGTATTGGCATGAGTGCCAGCATTTGCCAGGCATCTGGAAACATGCCAGACAGCAGTGGGAGTTTCTGAGAGCAGCGTAGAGATGTGAGCATGCAATCTTTTTTCCTTTTTGTTCTTGGAGGGGAAAGGAAGATTCTAGAACATACCATTAAGGCTATTGTCCTCACTCTCCTAACAACCTGCTTCTCTTTTTGTTTTGTTTTACTTCTGTGTAAATTTGGATCTTCACTTTCTACCACTTTTTGTTTTTGTTTGTTTGTTTTTGAAAGATGAAGTGTCACCATGTAGCCAAGGCTGCCCTGCAATTCTTTATGCCGACCAAGCTAGACTTGAACTTTTGAGTGATCCAGCTGCTTTGCCTCCTACCAAGTGTTGGGATTACAGGTGTGAGCTGCCACACCCAGATTTTTATGTTAATCTTAAAACAGCATCATATTTGGTAACCTGACCTTTGTTCAGCGGGTTTGAAGCTTTTTCTGGGATGAAGACTTTCTTCTGTGAGCTTTTTTTTTGGTTTGGTTTGGTTTTTGTTTTAGTTTTTGGATTTTGTGTGTATGTGGGGGGGCGGTTGTTTGTTTGGTTTGGTGCATGTGAAACCATAAATGTGTCTACCAGGACATACAGGATAAACTAGGGTCCCGGTAAAGTGATGCTCACATCATAAAGATGGTGGGTCGATGGCCTGGGATCTGTGTCTGTCAAGATACTTGACATTTCCTTGACACATGATCAAGATCAAAACTTCGGGTTGTAATATTAAGCGATTGAAAGAGAAGGCTCCTAGATGCTTTCAGTTACAGTGGTTTTTTGTTTGTTTGTTTGGGGGTGTGGACAGTGAAAACATGAGACATAGGTGCTCAGTTCTCATTTAGGGAGGCAGGTCTGAGGAGCATTGCCCATCAGCCTCTCAGAACCCATTCATTTTGGATTTATTTTTCCACGTTTATTTACAGTGAAGGGTGTGTGGGATGACTCTCTGATGAGGCACCTTTTAGTCTGTACACCAGTGTGGTGGTTTCTGCAGTTACATACCCACTCCTACTACTTTTATTTTGTGGTTTGTTTGTTTGTTTGTTTTTTCTGTCCAGTGCTAGGGATTGAACCCAGGGTTTCACACATGTGAGACATTGTATGGCTGGGCTGCATTCCGGGCTCATGCCTACGCTTTGGGATGGAACGTTCCGGGTTAGAGACAGCAACTCTGACCTGTCAAAGACTATGAAATGAAGCTGGGTGCCTGTAATCCCAGTCCTTAGGCATGTGAAGCAGGAGGATTGGGAGTTGGAAGATAGCCTAGACTGTCTAGCCAGACCATGAAATGTAAAAAGGTATATTTACTAGGCTCTCCAGGGGGCTATAGAGGTAGCTCAGTAGTTAAGAGCACTTGTTGCCCCTGCAGAGGACCTGGGTTCAGTTCCCAGCACCCATATGGTGGTTCATTTCCACATGATCCAGGAAATCCGATCCCCTCTTCTGGGCTCTGTGACACCATAGGTTGTACATTCATGCAGGCAGAAACACTTATACACATAAAACAAAATAAATCTAAAAACGAATTTAAACAATAGACTCACCAGAAATGGGGCCCCCCCATCTGGGAGCTTTACTTTTTCTCTTATTTCTTCAAAACTGTTTTTTTTTCTTTCTTTCTTTCTGGTTTTTCAAGACAGGGTTTCTCTGTGTAACAAGCCCTGATTGTCCTGGACTCACTTTATAGGCCAGGCTGGCCTCGAACTCACAGAGATCTACCTGCCTCTGCCTCCCGAGTGCTGGGATTAAAGGTGTACACTACCATGCCTTGCTTAAAACTATTTGCTTTTTGTTACAAGGTCTCATGTAGTCCAGGATGGCCTCGAACTCCTGATCCTCTTGCCTTAGCCTCCTGATTTGCCTTGTGTGTGCCACCAGGAGACTTTAAAAAAAAATTATGTAACATGGGATATCAGAAATAGGAAAGAACAGATTTGATTATTGCTATTTAAAAAGCCTTTTATTTTTTTATTTTTATTTTTTTTAACATTTATTTATTTATTTATTCATTATGTATACAGTATTTGCTCTACATATATGCCCGGGCAGCAGATCTCAATGTAGATGTTTGTGAGCCACCATGTGGTTGCTGGGAATTGAACTCAGGACCTTTGGAAGAACACCCAATGCTCTTAACCTCTGAGCCACCTCTCCAGCCTTTTAAAGAAGAGTGTACCTTAGTTGGGATTTAGTTTAGTGGACTATCCTGCAGAAAGCCCTGAATTCAATCTTTAGCCCACTATAGATTGAACATGGTGGTACATATATATATATATATATAATCCTAGCACCCAGGATGTTGAAGTGTAAAGATCCACAAGTTTGGTGTTATTCTTGGTTCTATAGGGAGTTTAAAGTTAGTCTTGGCTACAAGAGACCCTGTCCCCCCAAAAAAAAATCCTATTAGAATTGAGTATTTTGAGAAGAACTCTAGCCCCATAAACTGATCCTCTGTTTATGTATTTATTTTGAAACAGGGAGTTTGAAACTGGAGAACTGTGTCCCAGTCTGACATTGCATTCCCTAGTAGCCCAGGCTAGCCTCAAACTCTGACTTTCTTTCCTCCCACTTAATTTTCCCGAATGCTGGGATTACAGATATCAACCACTGTGCCCAGAAGCCCAACATTTTTAATAGATATTTTAATGAACCATATGTATTTATATTTCAATCCTATTTGTATCTAATAGGCTTTTAAGTATCTAGATTGAAATTATTACATGTTGGGCTCTCTTTTGTTGAACTTCAAAGCTTGATTTGTAATTTTGTCATTGTTGCCTGTGATTCATGTGTTTTTTTTGACCACCATTTACAATTAAGAGGATAAACAAAACTTTTATTTTTTCTGACTTTTTCCCAGTCTGCTTTTTAACAGACTGTTAAAAAAAAATTACAAACCACTGTGATTTCCACGAAGCAATGTGAGTTGGTGAATACCTTTGTTTTTTCAGAAAGTCTCTCTCCTTTTGGTATAGAATGCTGTGATTTTATTTGTGGCACTTCTTCCATTAGCTTGTATGGGGATATTTATGAGGTGCTGCCAGATCCACTGCTTTGCTACCCTCTTCAACACCCGTGAAGATGGTAAATGTAAAGTCTCCTTTGCAACAAATACACGCATGAAACGAAAACAGTTTATTCAGGGCATAAAACAACAGTAGTGAAACTTGAGCTCTGGCTCCCAGACTGCATTTAAGCTGATAGCATGCTCATAGGGGAAGAAGAAACTAATTCCTGAAAATCTCTTCAGAATGAGTTACCTTTAACAGACCCAAGTAAGAGCTATTTAGGGGTATGCCAAATTTCACAGCCGAAGCTTAAATGCTTTTTGTGGGTGTTGTTAACTTGCAGCGGCTTCATTGGTAGCCGCTGTGGACACACATACAGCCTTTTTATTGGTGTTTGGGCTCTCCACATTTTGGTTGTAATAGCACTTCCAGGACAAAAGTGAATTCGTACAGAGGCTGTCTTCAGGTGTAGTGAGGTTTAACTCATCCAGCCTTTGTCCTGACTTGTCCGACCCATGGGCAGCTGGCTCCCTGGTACATTGTATAATTCAGACTGGCTTGTCCTGTTTGGCTGGTTTGTTATAAACTGCAGAGCTAAGTAAATATGCGATAACATTTTAAATGGTATTAGAAGTTAAACAGTACTTGAAGAGTGACGCACTAGAGGGCAACGTGGCCAGGTGCCCAGGGACAGCCTCCTTTGGGTCAGTTTCCGTTCTCCCTGAGTTACAGGAAATCAATGGGAAAACTGTAGTAAAGAAGGCCTGGCGGAATGACAGCACCTTCCACATGAGACAGGCGGCCTGTCATGTCTGATACCACAGACGCCTGGGGCTAAAAGCAGACAGCTAACCCTGCTACCTCACCTACTGCACCCAGACAGCACCATTTTCTTCTGCCAGTGTCCACTGAGAAAACGGGGAAGGTGGGATGAGCCCTGCTGTGTAGGAGAGTATTTAGTGATGGCCATTTCTGTGTGGCACTGGTTCCCTCAGTTGTAGGGTTACTTCAGGATTTCCCAGAACAACACTGTCCCTGTGAACTTCATGAGTGTTGTCTGGTCCGGCGAGCCTCTGAGATCTGTGTAGGGCAGTGTGCCTTGCCAGTGTTTTGTATGTGCTCTCCTGGAGCACCCCTGGTATCCTTCAGAACCTCTGGAATCCAAAGTGGAAGTCTGATGGTGGCCCTCCCGACAGGCTCACTGTTCAGGGGAGACGAGGGAACTCTCAGAAGATCTCAATTTAGCAACAACCTGTGTCCACGCCCCCGGCCCCAGTGAGTCACTCTTGGTTTCAAATACCCTAAAAGAGTCTCTCATTTTTGTAGGTCCAACAGGTTGCAACCTGCCTGACTGCTTAGCATCCTTGGTGTTGAACGATTGTAGAGAGAAGAGGAAATGGCCCAAACTGTGTGGCCATGTACTGATGATCTAACTGTGCGTCTGGCTGGCAGACAGAATGGTCCTTTGTGTGAAGAGGTTTCCCCACTCCATCCTACTCTTAAATAGTGAGGAGACTGTGGGATATATATATATATATATATGCCAGTTTTGGAATTGGGATTTTTTTCAAACCATTTGTTTTTCTGATTCTGGTTTTTGTTTTTTGGAGGGGGGGGGAGATGATTCTGGGGTTTTTTGTTGTTGTTTTGGTTTGGTTTTTGTTTTGAAATTGAGAAGCTGCTCCTCTAGCTCCCACCCCGCCCCCACGTAGCCCTGGCTGTCCTGGAACTCTCTCTGTAGACCAGGCTGGCCTCAAATTCACAGAGATCTACCAGCTTTGGGTGGGATTAAAAGTGTGAGCTGCCACACTCAGCTATTTCTATTCTTTGGAAAACATTTTAAAATAGTAGTTACTGCTCTCTGAAAGTTTCCTGTTTATTCAATTTTTACACCTGTTTATCTGTGTATGTGTGAAGGTGTGGTTTTGTGTGTGTGTGTGTGTGTGTGTGTGTGTGTGAATTGGCATGCATGTAGAGGTCAGAATGATTTGTGGTAGTCAGTCCTCTCCTTCCACCATGTAGGTTCCAGAGATTTTTTTTCAGTTCTTCAGGCCTAGTGGCAAGCGCCTGTATTCACTGGGCCATCTTCCCAGCCTTACCTGTTCTGTGTGTATTCCTGAACTAGAGTTGGAGAGAATGGAGAACCTCCATCCATACAATGGCAACTTCTCAGTGGATAACCATCAGAGGACAGAGTGGAAAATAAGATGAGGGTTAAGTAAGGAGTTCCTCTTAGACATTAATAAAGTAGCTGCAACATCAAGAGCATGAGAGATAACTGGCAGCGTGAACTCCTTTTCCTGTAAGTCCCTTCCCCAAACCCTTTCCCTCCCTTGTGCTTTAAAAAAAAAAAAAGTTTTCTTGAAAGTTGCTTTTTCTCAGAATCCTGATGCTTGCTTGCAGAGGAACGTTTTTTTTTCATGTGCGAAAGTTTTTTTTTCATGTGACTTCTTGTAGCAGCTTGAATCTTACTGAAAAGGCTTTTTTTTTTTAAGTGCTGGTAAATGTTTTGGTAATAAACCAAAAGGAAAATTTAATATAGACTTTTATTCAGGTTAGTTACAGTGCCTGGGAGACTACTGTACCTTCCACAGTGAGTAAAATTAGAATAGCTGTCAGGTGTAGTTAAAGACAAAGGGCACTGTTCAACTCAGGGCTCATCTGAGCTCCAGCGGAGTTTCCTGTTGTTGCTCTTTGCCATGAGCCATCACAAGCCTCTACTCCTTACTGACCCAGTTCAGTGGAGTGCCATCATGGTACTAAACAGGAAAGTAAGCTTCACTTTGGGGCTGGATCAGTAGCTGTGTCGTAGACTAGCATGTGTGATGGAAACTCAGCCCTACTAAAAACAAAACAAACAAAAAAATCAAGCTTTTTTTCTTTTAAAGGGTTGGTTTTGTTTGTTTTTGTTTTTGGTGTAATAAACTGTCAAACACACAATAATGCCTTTAAAAAATACTTTTATTCATGGGCATGTGTGTCTCCATGTGAATGTATGCCGCATATGCCCAGGTGCCTGCAGAGACCAGAAGAGAGCATCACATCCTACCAGAACGCAAGTTGCAGGTACCTGTGGATGCTGAAAACTGCAACTCAGGCCTCATAAGAGCATCCAGTGCTCATGCTGAGCCAAGAGCCGTATTGCTTCTCTCCGTCTGATTGGTAAAAGCAAATCTTACTGTTTTAGTTTTTTGGTTCCTTTTGCTACAGGTTCTTGTTTTGTAGCCCAGGCTGGCTCTGGATTTGCAACTTATCCCAGTCTGGCCTCCAGCTCTGCATCCTTCTGCCTCAGCCTCACACACGTCATAGATTAAAACACTGTAGTAAGGCCTGGAGTAATCCTGGCACTTGGGAGGCAGAGGCAGGTGGATCTCTGAGCTCGAGGCCAAACTGATGTACAGAGTAGGTTCCAGGACAGCCGGCACTATGTAGAGAAAAACCCCGTCTCCAAAAACAAAAAAGAAAAAGAAAAAACCAAACCATAACAACAACCACGAAAACCACTGTGGTAATACATTCATCCGTTTATTAATTTGAAGAAACAGTCAGAATGCTAACAGCCTCTTGCTCAGCAGCTCACAGACTGACTAAGATGATTCATTGCATGTGTTTGCTCTGAAAGCTTAAGAGTGGCTCTGACCAAAACAGTAAGCTGTTACCTGACTTGTCATATCAGTTAAGAGTCACAGCTGTAAGCAACAGAAATCTCTGATTCAGAGAGGGAGATTCTCTCTCTTCCTTCCTCCCTCCCTCCCTCCCTCCCTCCCTCCCTCCCTCCCTTCCTTCCTTCCTTTCTGGGGCAGGCATTAGGTAGCTCATAGTCTTTCTGGGAAATCCGAGGACCTGTCATGGAAGCTTGTCATCTAGGAACAACACAGCTATATTGGTCCGAGGAACACATCATGGCTACCTTGTGGGTCGTGACCATAGGTCCATGTCTTACATTGCCCACCACACCAGTGACATGGGGCAGTGAGTACCACCGCTGCTGCCTCCTGCCCCAACCCCTGACACAGAGTTTTTTTTTTATATAGTTCTCACAGATGCTTCTTAATTTAATTAACTTTGAAAATTACATTTACTAATTGCAGGACATTATTGTAGGCATGCCACAGTGTATGTATGGAGGCAAGGGAGCAACTTTGGGAGACTCATTTCTCTCCGCCACGTGACCTGGGGATTGAACTCAGGTCATTGGGCTTGGTGGCAGTCACCTTTATTCCACAAGCCATGTCTAGGGCCTTGTTCTTGCTCCTTGAAATGATTCAAAAGCTGGGGTGGATTTCCTGGGTAGAGCCGGTGTACGATGTTGTGCCTACCCTTTAAGTTCAAGCAGTGTTTCGCAGCATGTGGGTTGCAAACCTCTACTTCCAGAAATATTTGTATTACAATTCATAACAGTTTCAGCATTACAGTTATGAAGTAACAATGAAAATAACTTTGTGGGAGGTCACCACAACATGAGGGCCACAGCAATAAGAGGGTTAAGAACCACTGGGTGAGAGGGTCCCTGAGAAAATGATTAGCTGGGATTTTTCGTTTTGTGGTGTTAATGATTTTCTGGCATAGGAAGGGGAGTTCAGACAGTGAGTAACACAAAAGAATCAGCTCCCTCACATGTAGCATGCTGGAAGGTATCAGGTAACACCGAGGTATCATGTCCCCATTACGTGTGGCATGTGGCGACAAGTAGAAAAAAAAAGATGGGCTACAGTCTTACGATACTTTAACTGTAACTGGGGGCTAGTGAGGTTGTTCAGGAAGTAAAGGGACTTGCTGTGAAGCCAAGGACCGGAATTCAGTTCCTTGAATGCACATAGCAGAAGGAGAGAGCTACCTCCTGCAAGTTGCCCCCTGACCTTTGCCCATCCCACACACAACCCCACACACTAAATAAATAATTTGAAAAATATAAAATGTCTGCTAATAGTAATGGGAAAAAACGTAGTAAACCCAAGTTTTTAGTACTCTCATAATAGCATCCACAAACACAAAAGTAGATATTTGGTTTAATAAAAAGCTATTACATGCTGGACAGCTGTGGGACTTGGTGGGGGGGGGGGCGGTCGTGGGGTCTCACACAAAGGTTTACTTCCAGCAGGGGTGGGAACACCATGGGCCCAGTGATGGTCTGTGGCCACTCTCTTGTGCTGCTCAGCCCTCCCACTTCCTCGTGGTGGAATGTGAGTCCTCACCCTCTTGGACCACCTTGAGCTCCGGTGGGCACCTTTTACAGGGTGCCAGACTATGTAGCTCCCAGACGGTACCCTGCTGGAACTCGGAAGGGTCAGTGATGTGTCTGGTCATATACTTGAACACCAGCTGAGCCGTGGCTCATTCACTTTCTCAGCCACCCTGCGTCCCTTCTTGAGACCTGTATAGCCTTGGGGTAGTGCAGAGCCCAGTGACTCCCAGCTGGCAGACCCTCCAGAGAGGCCAGGTTGTTTATGTTGTTGTTTGGCCTTTATTGTAATCCGCTGAAAAAAAGAAAATAGACACCCCTGCTCCCCTCTTTACACAGAAGGAAACTGATGCTCAAAACATGTCCCCAAGCCACGCACCTGGAATGTGGTGACAGGTTCAGGGACACATATCTGCTCGAAAACCATGCTCTGTCCTTTGAACAGGTTTTACCTCCCTGACTTAGAGACAGTCCCCAGGGAGCTTCTGCGTGATGTCCCTTAATCCATGATTTATCTTGTATCCCTGAGCTGAAAGGCCCAGCCAGTCTCCAGGAACTGACAGGGGCCAGCACTGTAGATTCTAGAGTCATGGGCTGAGAGAGTCCCTGTGCTGGAGGAGGAATCCATCCGTACCACAAGAGAGGGGAGAACCCAACAGAAACGCCAGCCCAGAGGCACCACAGAGAAGGAGGGACCATCAACAGATTGTTTCTAACTTGGTAGGAGGAGAGCCAGAATAGCCAGAATGAGGGCCTGTGAAGGAGCCAGTACACACTTTTTTAAAAGGAAGGTGGACCAGGGCCAGGTGCTTGGGAGAAGGTGGGGTGAGCTGGCCAAGCGGGAAGTTACTCTGATGTTGTGTAATTTGCAGTTGTATTCTCCGCCTGCCTTCCCTGTCTAAATCAGCCAAGAGGATCAGCAATTTAAAAAACAAGCAAACAAACAAAAAAAGCCTACCCTATTCTGGGACAGGTGCAGTTTTGTGCTCCTGGTCTTTTTAGTTATTTTCCAGTGTGACCACTTTCCATCCCCTTTGGCCTTGGGGGCTGCTGAATGTCTAGATAAACTACGGTGTTTTCCATCCCCCCATACTAGAGCCACATCTGTTGCTTCAGGCAGTCCTAAACTGGTCTCTTATACATTGAGCCTGGTCTGCCATCTCCCTTCCAACTCGCAGGGCCTCCGTTTAATAACACCAATCCAGTGCTGATATCTGCCTGTCTCTTTTCCTGATGTTACCCTGCAGGAGCGTTGCATTCCACTTCACAGAGGATGATTTAAATGTGGCTCCTGGACTGCAGCCTTGCATGGTTTAGGGGTTAAGAGCACTGGCTGACCAGGCTTGGGTCCCAGGACCCACACGGCAGCTCACAACCGTCTATAACTCCAGCCCTCCTCAGGCTCCCAGGGCCACCAGCCATGTACATGGTACGCATGCAGGCATGCAGGTGAAACATATATACACAGAAAACTATATAATTAGTTAATTAAAAAATATAAATGTGGCTAGCTAGAGTATTCTCATCATCCTTCTAGAGAGAACTGTACAGGGCCTGGGCACAGAATAAAACTGCCTGTCCCTGAGGCTTCTGTATTTCTTCGATTTGAGTAATCATTGTTAGAAAATACTTGGGAAAAAAGTTTATCTATGCTATATATGCACAGGCTCTGGTATTTTATAAAATATCCACATGCATTAGGTCCTAGAATGAACATAAAGATGATTCTGGCAGTATGGGAGGATGTGGGTACGTTTTATGCAAATACTCTGGCGTCTGTGTAAGGGACTTGAACCTACAACCAGCTGACCCCCCCCCCCCCACACACACACACATATGTTGACAGATACCAAGGTGTCAGGAAGAAT
>CAJQZJ010032401.1:2036769-2052446 GCA_907164525.1 Lophiomys imhausi
TGCTGAGGTTTCCGTTGTCCAGTTGTCCCTGGATTCCTTGAATGGATACTTTAAATCTCCTGGAAAGATAAGAACAGAGCCCTGCCTCAAAGGACAGTTATTAAAGCCATTTCTCACCTAATACTGAAGTCCACTGAGGGTGGTTCTGAACAGAGGGGTCATTTTCTTTTTTGTTTTTTGTTTTTTTTTTTAAGCTACATTTACAGAAAAGAAGCTGCTTGATGATTTATTTCCCTTCTTTTTTCTGTGTCCTGAAGAAAAGGCTACGGTATGCACTCTCCTAGAGTCTGTGTGAACTTTATACCAGGCGTCCTATGTCTGTTTTTTTTAGTTGTAAATGATTTTCAGTTGGCAAGAAAATGTGGCAGTCATGCTTATAATTGCTGTTCGTGGCTGACACAGAGTTCATGTGGGCACCATTGTCCACACAGGTTGACTGTGAAGTGCCACCATCGGGGAGGTGACTCTTCCGGACTCTGGTCTTGCTTTACCCTCTCCACCTGGAGAGACTCATTCCCAGAAGTGGCTGGTGTCCGGGACACTCCATACACTCCAGAATGTCCTAGGAAGCTGGCTACCGCAGTGCAGCCTCCCCATCTGGCATGGACGCTCCTCACTGTCTGTTCCCTTTAAGACGACAGGTGGGTGACTGCTTGAACTAATAGACACAGTGATCATTGCAATACTGTTAGTTTTCCCAGTGGGATATTGGGTCATAGCCTCCTTTAGAGCATGGCATGGTTTTGTTAGATTGCAAACATGTGAATAGAACCAAGCTATTCAGTTGAATGTATCTATTTAAAATTCATCGATGGGGACTTGGAGAAATGGCTTAGAGGTTAAGAGCACTGGCTCTCTTCCAAAGGACCTGGATTCACTTCCCAGCACCTGAGTGCCAGGGTGCACAACTGTATGTCACCTCTGGCCTCTATGGACACCAGGCACTCATGTGGAACATAGACATGCATGCAGACAAAACTCATACATATAAAATAATAAATTAATTTAAGAAAAGAAAATAAAAGTCATGGAAGAAGGCACCCTACTAATAGCTGAAGACTAAATTCCATCTAAATTCCTTTTAAAGAGCCTGTGGATTTCTGTAAGGCTTCTGCTGCCCTTGCTGTTCTGGTGACCTGAAGGTGGCTTTGTCTCCTTTGCTAGTTGGTGGCACCTGCAAGGCAATAATCATCACTTACTCATCTTGGTCCCAGCACTGATCATGGGGATGGGAGGTGAGAAGATCTGACATTCCGCTCTCTTGCTTTCTGCTTCCGTTAGACCCTTGGAAACCCTTACATTGCTTCTGTCTCCGATTGGGAATGGGGGGAGTGGCCTCAGACTCTTGAATATTTAGTTTCCCCTACTTTACTCTGCAGTGGGTCTTGGCCTCAGAGCTGCTGCCATTTTGCCTGTAAGTCTGTTGTGGGATGCCTGTGTTATAGGACGTTGAGTTAACTGGTCTCTAATCACTGAATGTTATGCTCCTCCCACCCCCTTCTGCTGCAACTAAAAATGTCCCCAGCCCTTGCCAAATGTCCCCTGGGGGCAAAATAGCCACAAGCTCTCTAGTAAAAGCAGAGTGTAGCTGCCAGCAAATGATAGTAGTTCAGCTTTAGCAGGGACTGGAAACCATACAGCCTTTTGTCCCCTGGGCACTCTTCTCTACCCTGACTCTGAATTAGTGAATAGAGGAGGAGGAGGAGGAGGAGGAGGAGGAGGAGGAGGAGGAGGAGGAGAGAGTGTGTGTGTTTATGTGTGTGTGCACGCATGCATGTGAAAACTGGGTTGGAATTGCATAATTATTGGGCTCAGGTTTATTTACAGATGATGAACTTGCTTTTAAACATTTCTCTTTTTCCTTCTTTCCTTCCTTCTTCCTTCCTTTCTTATGGCATGAATAGATGCATGGCATCATGGTAGATATGTAGAGGTCAGAGAACAGTTTGAGGGAGCTGGTTCGCTCCAGACATATACAGGCTCTGTGTATGTCTGCATATGTTCAAAAGAAATGAAAAGGAATAGTGGAGAAAGGCTTCTGCTTGCAATGGTGGTTATTTTTAGCCCTGGCCATGTAGTCCAGTGATCGTTAACTTTGTAGTTAGTTCCTCAGGATGTGAAGTGAAGCGCTCTGTAGCTGGGTCCTGAGGCTCCTCAGGTTGTCCAGGCTTGCTGGTAAAGCATCCTTACCTGCTCAGCTGTCTCACCAGCTATGAGAAAGTACAAACTTATGCAGACTTATTAACATTCCAGGAAAACTAGCATCTAGACCCATTATTCTTTAAATGTAAGGTGCATAGTAAGCACCTCAAGTTTAAGTGAACTGAGCCAACTCAGTGGAAACTGACTTCTGGCATAGCCCAGTAAACATTATACCTTCTTGAGAAATTATTTTAAGTACTCGTGTGAAGGAAGAGACAATGATTTGCAGCCCACCCCCCCAGCAAAAAACCCAAGTTGGTTTTTCTCTCTGAAAATTGAGACGAGGCTCATTGTAGAAGCATGTACTGAGTGTGACTCCCACCGTGGGTGGGTTGTTATGTTTTATAAGGGGCATTTTGTGTCTTATTAGGTTTTCTCATGGAAAGGTAAGAACAGCAAATTAAATATTAGCTGCTTATGGTGATTTTAAGACGCATCCCAATAACCTAGAGAATTTGGTTCTCACACTTTGTACTTTCTGATTGCAAACAGTTTTTAAATGGGGTTGTGTTGTTTTTCATCAGAAGTTATACAGCTCGGCAGCCAGGGACTCTTTGGAACTGACATGAGGCAATTCGGAGTTTGTCTTGCGTGTCAGCCCTTTCCGCTTTGATCTCTATCATTCTTACTCTGTCTTTTCAAAGATTCTGCTTGGAGGGCCTTTCTTTAGTGAGATCGCAGGAGAAAATGGCAGGACGCTGCGCCACGGAGTGCACATCCACGTATTTTTGAGGTAGAGTAAAATCCAGCTGACGCTTGCTTTCAGGGCCTTTGGTGTGGCCAGTGTCCTGTTTAGATTAAGTTGGATGGTTCTTTCTTCTTTTGTTTGGTTTTATGTAGAACTTAGACAGTCACACCTAGACATAACAAAAATGTTTCTGAAAAGTTATGGATAAATGTTTTTATATAACAAAGAAGGTATCAGACTTTGCTAGCTGAATTTCTTCTAATGTCCTCCCATTGCTTCATAAACATGGCGGTCACATTCAGGCTTTGAGCTCTCTCTTTCCGTAACCTCTTTTAAATTTTAAACTTGATATAATCTCTCTGGATAAACTTTTGACTGTATGTTGGTGATTTATTTGTTCAAAATTAATAACTGCAAAACCTGCCTCTCTGCGTTTTATATTTGAAATCTCTTAGCAGGGAGACATTTTTTTTTTTCCTCAGAACAAATCTTTTGGCAAACATCAAGAAGTTAATTATTCCCTACAAGAAATGCCACTTGGAACTTTTTGGAACATTACAATATCTATCCTGATTTAACTAAAAAAAAAGAATCTGGGTTGAATAAGTGCAGAGTCTTGGCTCAGCCTCAGGACAGAGGGACTTTCCCACTTGTCTTAGTAATCTCCTATGTTAATATGTGGGAGTTTTGTGAAGGTTCTTGTGTTACACTGAAATGCTCATGCTTCGATCGATGCCGCACCTACTGCTTTGTGAACACAGGCTCTGTGTATGTCTGCATATGTTCAAAAGAAATGAAAAGGAATAGCGGAGAAAGGCTTCTGCTTGCAATGGCGGTTATTTTTAGCCCTGGCCATGTAGTCCAGTGATCGTTAACTTTGTAGTTAGTTCCTCAGGATGTGAAGTGAAGCGCTCTGTAGAAACTACATCATGTGTGGTGGTGAGGTTTCCAGGCAGGCCCTCAGAGTTTATGTAGCCCATTTATTTGGCCTGTTGTGCAGGCCGGTGATATAGGCATCCAAATGGGGCTTGGTGGTAACTTGCCATCAACTTTACATACAGGAGTCAAAATTGAAAATATAGTGAAAAACAAATGAAGTCTGTTTCTTGGGAAAAATGGCTTTTACGGATGAACATCCCCAACTCCCAGGGGTGCCTTTGTCCATCACCTCCAGTTTCTGGTTCTGCTCAGGCCTCACATTCCCAGCCCTGGCCTCTCTCTGACCTGGTTTCTTTGTCCTCAGAGAGCTTCATACCACCAGACCCTGGTGTCCAGGTGGAGGTCAGAAGAGTTCCAGACAGTTGTGAGCCACCATGTGGGTTCTGGACACAGAACCTGGGTCTTCTGCGAGAACAGTGCTCTTAACCACCGAGCCATCTCTCTAGCCTGCAAATCCTCGTTTTAAAAGAAGTCGTTAAAGTATTGAGGTTTGTGTCCAGGCTTTAACCGTCAAGGAGCAGGGAGAAGGACAGTATTTACTGACTAGAAGGAACAGGTTTTTCCTTTTGGAGTGCAAGTGTCTCCCACTTGCCAACCCTGAGTCATTTCAGAGGACATCGGGGCCCTGACACATCTTCTGTGCGCTGTAAGATTGGTACTGACTTTACAAAGTAGGTCTTGAGCGCCTCGGCTACATATGAATCCAGAGGCGGTCTACTCTCCTTGCTCTTCCGACCTCAGAGGCAGGCTACTCTCTGCGCTTCTGACCACAGGAACAACGAGCACTATTTACTAAACAGGACACTTACTAAGAACTAAGGTGTCAAGTCAGACACAGTTCCTTTTCCTTCGTAGTTTGCATTACAGTGTCACGTTAACATCAGAAGGCCTGTGTTCGGGACCCTGTGTGGAAGCAGATAGCATTATAACGGGTCAGTATTTCTTTCTTTCACTGACTCTAATTAAAACCTAGAAAACAGAGCTGGAGATGCTCGGTGGTCAAGGCACTGGCTGTTCTTCCAAAGGACCTGGGTTCAAATCCCAGCACCCACATGGGTGTTTGAAAGTGTCTTTAATGGCCTTTAATCCCAGCACTTGGGAGACAGAGGCAGGTGGATCTCTGTGAGTTCCAGGATAGCAGAGAAATCCTGTCTTAAAAAAACAAAACAAACAACAACAACAAATTTAGAAAACATCATTTAACTCCTGGATTTCAATTCTCAACTCTCCATCCATCCTGGCCCGATGTGTTGAGGTATCATGCTCACTCTATCTGTCTGTCTGTCTGTCTGCCTGCCTGCCTGCCTGCCTGCCTGCCTACCTACCTACCTACCTACCTACCTACCTATCTATCTATCTATCTATCTATCTAATCTATCTTGAACATACTTCCCCTCTTATCCCACTCCACCTCTTTTCTCTCCTTTACTCTTACTATTAGTCCCTGGCCTTCCTCTCCAGAATATAAGAAGATTAAGTCTCGAAGCCTTCTTACCTGTGAGTCACAGTCTCGCTATGCTTTCATAATTATAATCACCAAGCTTTTGATGCCTACTCTTTTTAGTTCAATATAGTCTTAGCCACACTGTTAAATGCAGATTAATTCATATGCTGTCATGATAGGCAATTCAGCAATCCATAGAGATGCAGACAGACAAGAGTCAGAAATGTAGAGTGGCTCATTCTTGTAGTGTAAGGCAAACTCACCCAGCAAGCTCATGTAAAATAATTTGGGTGATTATAAATTACCCCTTAAGAGATTTGTCTAAAACTGACAACCACTGCTTCTGAGAATTCAAGGAATAAAAAACTTAGATTATTATAAAAGAACTCTTGCCTTTACAAAGGAATTTAACCTTGGAATCCTTTATAGTAGCAAGTATCTCCAGTACCTTTAAAATGTAAAAACAAATCGCTTCTTAGCGTTTTGGCAATGGTCAAGTGTGAAATGTACCCTGACTTGTAGATGTTTGGCTCCCATACGACAGATACACAAAGTCCCTGAGCAGCACTGATCAGCGTAAAGCAGTTTGGGGACACGCAGGGCTTGAGAGTTGACCTGCATTGTATTGGAGTTTGCCAGCATGCATTTCCCATCACCTGTGTCCCTGCCCACAGCCAAAGAAGTGTCCATTAAAATATGGGAGAAACTGGGGGACCCACTGCTTTGCAGAACTAACCTTTCCATAGAGATAGGGACACGACTCTGATGCCAGCACTACCTCTCAACGGTTCTGGACGAGATACTCCCGAGAGTCCTATTTTTAGGTGTCTTCATCAGGGTTCTTGTATCCTATGATAGGCATCAGCACGTATCACTTCTTCTGTTTTTATTGTCCCTCTGTGTGTGTATGCTTATATCTTAGGAAGCCAGAGGGGAGTGCTGTATCCCAGGCCAGTACTTTCGTATCTGGAGAGTGAATTTGTGTCTGCCTGGAGAGCAGGAAGCACTCTTTTCACTGCTGAGCTCTCTCTCCAGCTCTGCCCCCCAGCATGTGTTGTTTCTAAAGAGGCTGTGCCAGTTTTTTTGTTTTTGTTTTTGTCCTTTTTCCAGACAGGGTATCTCTGTGTATCTCAGCTGTCCTAGACTCGCTCTGTAGACCAGGCTGGCCTTGAACTCACAGAGATTTGCCTGCCTCTGCCTCCCGAGTGCTGGGATTAAAGGAGTGAGCCACCACGCCCAGTGCCAGTTTGTTTTTTGTCCACTTGACACAAACTAGGGTCATTTGGGAAGAGGGAACTTCAACTGAGAAAATGCTACCATTAGATTGCCCTGTAGGCAAGTCTATGGGGGATTTTTTTGATTAATGATTGATGTGAATGAGTCAAGCCCACTGTGGGTGGTGCCATCCCTGAGCAGGTAGTTGTGGGCTGTATAAATAAGCTAGCTGAGCAAGCCACAGAGATCAAGCCGGTAAGCAGAGTTCTTCCACGACCCCAGATTCAGTTCTTGCCATGACTTCTCAATGATGGACTGTGATTAGACATGTGAGCCAAAGAAATGCTTTCCTTCCCAAAATTGCTTTGGATCATGGTCTTTACAACAGCATTAGAAAACAAACTAGCACAGGATCTGACACAAAGTGGGCACATAGCTGGGGCTGGAGAGATGGCTCCGCATTTAAGAGCACTGGCTGCTCATCCTAAGGACCCAGGTTCAAAACTGCCTGTAATGGCCAGGCGTGGTAGCGCACACCTTTAATCCCAGCCTTTGGGAGACAGAGGCAGGTGGATCTCTGTGAGTTTGAAGTTAGTGTGGTCTACAAAGTTTGTCCTGGACAGCCAGGGATACACAGAGAAACCCTGTCTTGAAAAACAAAAACCGGAGTGGGCACTTAGCAAAAGTCACCTTCTTGACCTTTTTCTGTGTGGGCAGTACTGGGTACTGGCTAGTACCATCTTACCTGCAATGTCTCCAGCCGCATCACAGGGTTGGTTGGGCTGTGATTGTCAGGAGCACTCACTCTGTGATGGCCAGGTACAGTGGCTCTTCCCATAGCCCCTGGAGCCAGACAACCAGCATTCGCATCAGCTAACTCTGTGTGCTCTTGAAGAGTATCTTCCTGTTAATGCCTCACTTTCCTTATCTGTGATCTGAGGCTAATAGCATCTATCTGACTGGACTGTTGGCAGCCCAGCAGCCTTTAAGCTCCGTAGAGTACTCAGAGCATGCCTACAGTGTTGTACAGTGAAGAGCCTTGTGTTGTTAGGGCTCGGTGTGGACCAGGCTTTTAAACTGCTTAGGCCAACAGTAGACTTTTTAGCAGCTAATAGCTCATTGGAGGAAACTCTTGCTTCCAAACACTCAGGCCTTGGCAGGCTGCTTCTTTCACAAGAGGTAGCTGTCTTCTTAGGAGCTGCCCTGGTCTTTCATCTCTTCCCTGCTCCCTGCTTCCACTCTGGCAGGCTTTTGTTATTAATGTGGAACGACTGAAGTCATTGATTTGGGTGAAGGCCAGGCAGCATTACCGAAGTCATGTATTGCTTTCCTGGGCCGCTCATGAGCAGGATGGCGGAAGCCAGGGGCCAGGGAAGCCGCCTCTGTAGGAGCCCACATGAAAGGTGTGTTTGTTTCCTTCATCATACTCCTGTGAATAGATCCAAATCCCGTCCACTGTCTGTACCTCTTCTTCCTCCCTCTGCTGCCCTTTTCTTCTCTGCTGTGTTTGTCGTGCATCTTTCTTTGTCATTTGTTATTTTATTGTAGAAAATCTCGTCCGTTTCAATGCAGGTAGAATTGTTCAGGGACACTGGCTGCTTCTGTAGGCACTTTATAATATGCTAGGTCAGGTGGGGATTATTAAGTCTGTGCTACTGGTGTTGGCTTTTGTTTTTCCTCTGTTGATAAAGTAAATTCTGTGGAAAGAGTTCTCATTGAAAGAACCTGTGCAGAGTGGGATTAAGAAAACACTGTTTTTCTGCTCTGCTATGGTATTTGGGGCTTGGGAAACTGTGTTTTGGGAAAAGGCAGCAGAATTTTATTAGGCATTTTTCCTGAACTTTCTACCTGCTCTTTCCTGGAATACTCCTTGTTTGGTTCTGGAGAGGTTCCAGGCTTTCAAGAGCACAGACGCTCAGGGAGCTGAGGCAGTTTTGATGATTTGCTGGTGTCATGAAAGGAGATATTGTTTGCCAGGGAAGATACATTCTGGGAAAGAATGCTTGAGGATCGTGTGACCCCCAGAGTGGAACAGGACGATGGTGTTCGCCTGAGCAGTTGAGCTTTTTAAAATTTGTTTTTAATTATTAATATCTGAAAATAAATATGGGGCCTCAGATTCTGTTTTGTTTTGGTGGGAATGGGAAAGATAACATTATCTAGACTTAAACTTTCTTTTAACTTACGTTCCTAAATGATTGGGGGGGTTTGCACTGTGAAATAAAAACTGATTTCTACTTGACATTAGGCACTGCTAAATCGTGATACACGTGGACTTCATTATTATCTCAATAGTTTTTTCTATTTTCTCAATTCAAAAACAGTAATTATGAATCATAATTCCTAGAAAAAGTCTGCTCCCATAAAGACCACTGATAAATAAGAGCCACAGACACCCTTTGTTTTTACTGTCAGTTTAATAAAATGTAGACATAACACTGCTGTGTTGTGGTGTGTCTCGACCCTCCAGAGACTGTATTTTGACATGTTGTGGTGCCTGCTGATTTTTTTTTCCTGAGACTACCACTGTTAGATGAGTCCTCATTTGATGTTTAATTTGTGAGCTTTCCAGATTCCGATGATTCAGAGAAGTAAGCTTGGACTAGCCCCCATTTTATCCTCTTAACACAATGAAAGGAGAAGTCTATTCTTTTAGTACCGTGGTGTTTTTAATAATCTAGCTCTCTTTAAAAACAAACACACACACACACACACACACATATATGATGTACCAGGCATGGTGGTACATGTCTGTAATTCCAGCACTTAGAAGACTGAGGCAGGAGAGTCTAGAGTTCAGGTAAGTTTAAGTACACAGTGAGACTTTGTTGTCAAGAAAAGTTATGTGGGGGTTGGGGCGGGGGTGTGTGTAAGTGTGTATGTATGTGAGTATGTGTCAGCGTGTGTGTATGAGTGTATATGTAGGCTGGATGTGTAACTAGGTAGACTACTTGCTTAGCATATGTGAAGCCTTGAGTTAAACTCCAGACATACTAAATGAATACCATATTGTTATGATGTATTACAGAAAAATTCAAATTCTTAAGTTATAAAGAAGAAAACAACTATTGAGCCAATTGTAGAAAACCTTCTGTTAAAATGTGGACATAGTTACTTCCATGTTAATTTTATATGCACATATCTTCTTTTTTCTAGCTTTTTGAGACAGGAGCCCAGGCTAGCCTTGAATTCCTAATTCTCCTGTCTCCATCTCTGTGTGTATGTTCCACTGCATCCAGCAGCCCTGGTCATTCTCTTTGTAAAAAATAATTTAAAACTGTTTGGAAATCTGGGTTTATGAAACATAATATATGAACATATTTCCCACATCCCAGATTGTTCTTGGCAGATATTATTTAAATAGCTGCATAGTTTCGTATCTGGTATGTTTTTTCTTGTGGAGAGTTAGAGAAAAACATTCACTAAAATTAAAACACACAGTTTGAAGATTTCTCCTTCCTTCTCCTTTCTTTTTGTAAACTATTTTTGAAACTATTTTGTTTGTACGTGCCCTCATGTGCATGCATTTGTATGTCAGAGGCTGACATGGGAACTTTTTTTCAGTTGCTCTTCACCTTAATTTTGAGAGGATCTCTCAGTGAACCTGCAACTTGCAGATTTCATTCAACTGGCTGGCCAGAGAGCCTGAGGTCCTGTCTCTACCTCCTCAGGGGGATGATTACAGGCATTACGTGGGTGCTAGGAATCAAACTCAGATCTTCATACTTGTATATGGCAAACATTTTACTGACTGACCATCTCCCCAAAATCCCTGTGACTTTCAAATAAAACATTTAAGGCATCGTCTCACATAAAATAGGCTGCCCCTAAACTCCTGATCTTCCTGCCTGCACCTCCCCAATGATGAGGTGTGTGACTAGTTTTGCCACCTTGACAGAAGCGATAGTCATTTTGGAAGAGGGAACCTCAGTTGAGTAAATGTGCTCCCTACATTAGCCAGTGTTTTACTCCGCCCACCCATAATTGATGTGGGAGGGTCCAGCTCACTGTGGGTGGTACCACCCTGGGCTGGTGCTCCTGTGTGCTATATAAAAGAAAAAGAAAAAACAGGCTGAGCAAGCTACGAGAAACAAGCCAGTGAGCAGCACTCCTCCATGGCCTCTGCATCAGCCCTTACTTACAGGTTCCTGCCTTGTTTGAGTTCCTGTCCTGACCTCGTGGATGATGAAAGTGGAAGTGTGGAAGTGTAAGCCAAGTAAACCTTTTCTTCCCAAGTTGTTTTTGGCCTTGGGGTTTCATCACAGCAGTAGAAACCCTAACTAAGACACTGGGATTCCTCATCTGGAAAACCACACTCACCTGGTTATTCTTCCTAATTTTAAAGATATCAAAGTTTAATTGAGAATATGCAGATTTTATGTTTACACACAGAAGACTTACTCTTTGCAAAATTTCTGTAACAAAATGGACATTTATATATATATAAGAAATCTTTTTTTTTTTTTTTTTTTTTGGTTTTTCGAGACAGGGTTTCTATGTGTATCCTTGGCTGTCCTGGACTCGCTTTGTAGACCAGGCTGGCCTCGAACTCACAAAGATCCGCCTGCCTCTGCCTCCCAAGTGCTGGGATTAAAGGCATGCGCCACCACCGCCCGGCTTAAGAAATCTTTTATATAGCAACAATTAATTGGAATAATTACTTTTAATTGGCAATTATTCATAGCTATTAAATCATTAAAATTTTCAAACAATCAGCTTTTATCCCCATTTAAAAAAACAACAACAAAATCTCTGAAAGCAACCTTCCCTTTAAATTTGAAGTAAGGTTAGCTGTTTTTGCAACTGACTTTTGAGTTTATCTACTGAGGATGTGGTCTGAGGGTGTACTCTTCTGTCCTTGGTCTTCCAAGCTATATAGGACAAGAAAGACCATGGATGACAGTCAAGGAAACGGAGCCAGATGTTCCCCGTTAAGGGTGCAAACCTCCAGCAGAGACGGTTGCCACACCAGACAGACAGGGCAGGAAAATCACTTCCATTCTACTAGTGGATTTCGCCACTTCTTAGCAGGTTTCTGTCAACCTGGTGCAGCAAGCATTTAGACTGATAAAGTCCACTGAGCAAGCATTCTCGTAGTTTTTCAAAGGAATCTCGGTAAACCATTTGACCTTGTGTTATTGGTTTAGTTGTCTCTTGAAGGAGAGTCATAATTAAACCAGTACCATCTGCCAGTGGATCTGAGTGGTGCTTTTCAGTTTGAAAATTGAAACCCAGAGTCACAAAGTCATTTCTTAAGTATCGCGCTACAGTCAGCTAAATGTTACTCTGGTTTGTTTTTCACTCAACAAAGTTGATTTGGGAAAAAGTATGTGATTGAGAACTCTATGTCCCCAAGACATCTGTGTAACTACTCTTGAACTTGATTTCTAAAAGTAACAATAACAATTATTTTAAAGATAAGAAGGAGGTTGCATTTAAGAGCATAGAACTGACTGAGCCATTGCAAGATATTAAATACTTCCATATTAGTGTACTGTGGCTAGTCACCAGATCCCATTCTGTGGGTGTATGGTTGGATCATTGGGTTTTTGTAGAAGAAAGTTGCTTTTTTTCTTTCTGAATCAAGCACAGTCATGTGCCCTGAACTAAGCTTGGAAATGTAAGTCTTTTATTAAAAGATCCCCAAAGTCCACTGAAGTAAACAAAAAAAAAAAAACCACTTTGGTTCACTTTCCCTCCTTCCCTCCCTTCCTCTTTTCTCCAGCCCAGGTAATTCCTTCCAGCTTGTTTCTCTGTCATCCTGAAAGCTGCTCCTACCTTCATATTCAAACGTAGTTTCTCCTAATTTCACTTCAGTTCAATAAAAATGAGATGATGTAGATTTGTATGGGTCATTTTCTCACGCCCATTTATCCAGAACGGTCATTTGACCATAGCTAGCCGCAAGGAAGACAGTGAAATATACACTTTAGCACATGTGTTCTGTTAATATAGAATAGGGATGAGGAATCAGTGGCACTAATGGTGTCAAAACAGCCTGTCACCTGCCAGGCATGGTGGTGCACACCTTTAATCCCAGCCTTTGGGAGACAGAGGCAGGTGGATCTCTATGAGTTTGAAGTTAGTGTGGTCCTGGACAGCCAGGGATACACGAGAAATCCTGTCTCGAAAAGACACACAAACAAAACAGCCTGTCACCTGTACTTGCGAATAAAATTACCTTGGGACACAGCCATGCCCATTGGCCTGCGGGTGGGTGGTCTGTGTCTCCTTTCACAGCACAGTGCACAAGCTGAGGAGTTCCCTGAAACCATGGAGACTTCGAAGCGTGACATATTTACTATCTTGTCCTTCTCAGAAGCTAGCTTGCTGACATCTGCTAGAGAAAATGGAGAAATGAAATTAGAGGAGTAACCAGTAGTGTGTGCCCCTGTTTGCTAAATGGCAAACTGTGAGTCATTGCCTTGAAAAGACACAGCTGGGAATTTGTGCTTATGAAGACTGGTAGCTAATAGAAAGGATAGTTGATGTGCAAGGGAAGAAGTGTTCAGGGCTAGATTTTTGGAGCAAGGCAGGAAGTTGTTTGGTGAGTCCGAAGAAAGAGGATGTAAAAAGTTGCTTTGCAGGGCAGGGGGCTAGAGAGGCGAGCACTTGCTCCTCTTCCAGAGGACCTGAGTTCAGTTCCCAGCACCCACACCAGGCAGCCCACAACTGCTTGTAACTCCATCTCCTGGGAATCCAATGCCTTTCTTTAGCTACTGTGGGTAAACACACACACACACACACACACACACACACACACACACACACACACACACACCTCTTTTTAAAAGTTGCTTCTCATGTGAACTTCTATTTTCAAGGTGACATGTCTTATTTCGAGGGTATTCCCCATCCCCCAACCCCACAAATTGTTGTGGGACAGAAGAGGGTGCTGATGGTATGTGAATGGATCTGTAACAGGATACAGAAGATATATCCCCTTTGCAACTGGTTTCATTTCCCTAACTTAAGGGTGAGCCAGAGAGAGAGAGAGATAAGGAGGAGGATGGAGGCAGAGTTCCCTTTGACTGAAGGAAAGCTTGCCCAGGCCACTTGGAAGAAAAGAATCAGAGTACTCTCCACAGCAGGCTGCCAGGGACCTCACCCACAACTGGTGTCATGTGTCTCCCTTCATCTTTCCACAGCCACTAATCAAGGGTAAGGGGAGCTTTTATTCTGATAGAAGGCTGACCCTGTGGAGGTGCCAATCTTCTTTCTTCCTTAGTCTTTGTAACTAAGCATATAACAAAGACATTAATCTAAATAATGAAATACTTGCTCATGCTGGCAAAGATCTCAAATCGTTCACTCGTCACTTATTAATTAGAATCCGGGGAGCTTGGCGACAGCATTGGAAAAGCAGGTGGGTAACCATGAACTTCTAAAAGGATCAGCAAGAAAGAAAGACCCTGGGGCGGGGGCTTCCTCTGAGTCCAGAGAATACAACGGGGCTTCCAGGCCCCTCTTGACAGAGGGGCACCTGTCAGCTAAGTCTTGTTCCTCATGCTTTTGGGGCTCAGGGGTTGCTGAGGAAGAAGAGCAGATTACTGTAGAGTTTTTCTCAAGCTTAGGTTAGGATAACGACCACAATGAATGTGTGAAAGTTTCTGGTTTATCTTCTTGGTCCATTTGCTAATGTGTATCCAGCAACTGGTAGAGCACTCAGCAGTTGGTGTTTGTTGAGTGGATAAATTAGGTAGATTTTGGTACTTAGTTATTGGAGATCTCTGGGAAATAAAAGGATTCCCAAGTAGACTGATTTTTTTTTTTAAGAGGAAAAGACAAAAGGCTGTTATCTTCCAGGCACCCCCCCTTCACTCTGTACTCTATCATATTCCAGATGTTCATGTCCCTTTGGCGTCTCTCCTGCTTTTAGAAGTTTGGGAGAGTAAAGGCATGAAGCCTCCTTTTATCAACAGGAAGCACCTGTGTTGTGTGACAACGTCTCACCACCCTTTGTGTTAGTCACAGATGGCAGAATGAGTTCATCTTTAATAATCTAGTGTTCTCCCTGCCCCTAGAGGCATTGCAGATGTAGTTGCTATGTCACATGTCCATCAGTAGGTAGGTGCCAGAGAAGAGAGAGGCTATATCTACATGCAGTGTTCTGACCTATGAACATATGAATGAAGATTAGCCTAACATTCCTGGCAAAAAAATCAATCTGGTGACCAACACCAGTTCAGCGCCATGGGGCCCCAACAGGGAGCTAGTCTGTGACAACCTCCAGTCCAGCACCAGGCAAGCACCGGATGGGCTCCCAGGACAGGAAGCGAGCCAGAGACTAGAAGAACCCTGCCTGGCCCTGGATGTGGGGGTTATGGGTGAGCCATCCTTGAGCGCGTGTGTGTGTGTGTGTGTGTGTGTGTGTGTGTGTGTGTGTGTGTGTGAGAGAGAGAGAGAGAGAGAGAGCCAGCCCTGCCTTTTGTCTGTTTTTCAGTGGTGTTGGCAAGAGAGAGATCCCCTCCACTCTCTGATGCCCTTTACACAGGTAGCAGGTGGGAGAGTTGGCCCTGATGGGCTCATGAGGAGGAGAACTGGTTCAGCCCCTTATCTGGTGTAGCACTCAGGAGAGCAGGCCCTGCACCATACCTGAGTAGCACAGTAGAACTGGCCCTGGATGTGGGGGTTGAAGAACCAGGGCTTTGAGTTGCCCCACATCAACATATACCCCATGGATGAGCCACTGGAGTGCACGAAGAGGCCATTTGCACACATTCAAAACTGCAGGATCTCCATGACACAGGACAATAACAGAATATCAGAGAGGAGTCCCAGTGAGGTTCCAGTATTGACAAAGTAGCAGAAGCCAGAGGCCTCGTTCCAGACCAAGGAATTATTATAGTGAACATTTTCAAGCAAAAAAAAATGTATGGACAAAATGGAATATTGTGGAACACACCAAGACTCACTACAGCTTCTACAATGAGATTTGTTTTTTAATGTTGGGAGAGGTTTCAAGGGTGAAGGGTAGGTTTGGGGGGAAGTTGGAGATGAAGGGTGCAGGGTGAAATTTACAAAATAATTTTAAAAAATAATGATCTAGTGTGTTACAACACTGAGCTGTGATGCAGAGCTTGGCCTTACATGAGACACAGTAGAATCTGTCTGTCTGCCTATCTATGTATCTATCTAAATATCTTTCTTTCTTTCTTTCTTTCTTTCTTTCTTTCTTTCTTTCTTTCT
>CAJQZJ010032401.1:2052456-2073731 GCA_907164525.1 Lophiomys imhausi
TCTTTCTTTCTTTCTTTCTTTCTTTCTTTCTTTCTTTCTTTCTTTCTTTCTCTCTTTCTCTCCTTCTCTCTCTCTCTCTCTGTCTCTGTCTCTCTCTCTCTCTCTCTCTCTCTCTCTCTCTCTCTCTCTCTCTTTCTTATCTGTTTTTCAAGCCAGGGTTTCTCTGCATAGACCTGACTGGGCTGGAACTCACTCTGTATGAACTCAGAGATCCACCTGCCTCTGCCTCCTGAGTGCTGGGATTAAAAAGGCGAACTGTAACCTCTCAGTGGCCTCTTAATAGAATTTATAAAGAGTAAAGAAGTTTCCTCTAGAAGCTGTTTCTGGTTGGTCTGCTTCCTTCAAAGTTTTGAGTTGTACATAAATCTGGATCTTAATAGTAAATTTGGGGACTGGTGAAATGGCTTTGCAGGTGAAGGTGCTTGCCACCAAGTGCACTAGGGCATGAGCACACACACACACACACACACACACACACACACACACCACAGTTTCATAATGCAATAAAAAGTAAACAGTACATTGAGTCTATTTGTGATCAAATCAAATATAAATCCCTTATTTCTGGCCCAGATATATGAGAGTCCACAGAACGAAAATCTCAGATGGAAACTCTTTGTATGGCAAGGAGCTTTCCCTGAGGATGTACCATCTGTAGTAGGTAGCTGTTTGTGCTTCATACCGTGCAGACCTACAGTTGATCCTTGTGCCAGCCTGCACTGCCCTTTGTCTTTGCGAGAACAATGAGACGTCCAGCCTGCCACGTCTATTTCTTTATTTCAAATCAGGGAATAATAGCAGGAATTGTGCCCAACATTCATGATTGAGATAGTCCGTGGGAAACACCTGGGACCGTATGACGACATATGGCAAGTACTGCCACCAACCATGGTGACTCATGCCCGGGCTGCTAGACAGAGCTCGAAATCTGTGACCCAGAGGAGCTGCCGCTGCCCTGACTTCTGCCCTGGTGGGGAGAACATCGCAGGCATGCAAGGCGGCGTGGCCCTTGCAGACCTGAATTCCAAGGATTACTGTTCTCTCCACCTGTTGCTCTATCTCCCAGCCTCTCGGAGGCCATCTCCATGGTAGGAGCTAGGATGTGCTATGTCTCTGTCCCAGCTGGAGGACACAGGGAGGACTGGGAAGTAAGACTGCCTGCCCACTGACAGTGTGGCTGGACCTAGAAACGGTACATTTTTGCCATGATGTGTCATTAGAGAAATTCAGGTCACCTGGCCACACCAATTGCCAGAGAGGCTGGGAAGTGTCCCTTCTACCTGGGTTTCTATGGATCTAGTGACTGCTCATTCTCAGTGAGGCAATATTTGTTGAAACGGCATTTCAAGTAAGGAGGTAAGTGTCAGGGTGAGGAATCAGAGAATCTTCTATCTTCCATGAGATAGATCCTTTAAATACTGAATTTGAACTTCCAATAAACCTTGGATTTAAAAAAAAAAGTATGAAAAGAACTCAGTAGAAAGATGCTTGCTGCAGTAACCTGGCATGCCTGTAATCCGAGGACATGGAAGTGAGAAGATCAGAAGTTCAAGGGCAGCCTCAACTGCATAGGGAGTTCAAGGCCAGCCTGGACTCCATGAGACCCTGCTCCGAAAAGGACAAAACTCAAAAGGACTAAGGATAGCAGTGTTAGCACAATGGCAAGTGTGGATTATCCATGCCCTGCCCTCCTCTCACCTGACTACTCTGACAGAAAGACTTGCTTGTCATTGTTTTGTGTTTGGAGCCTTCCAGCTCCGCTTGTAAAGTCGTTTCTGAAATATTTCATAGCTGTTACATCCCATATCTCCTCCAATGTGCTGTGGAGTTCTAGTTTTTATTAATTCTCTGATTGGCTGCTAGTTGTTCAACAGCACCCTTAGCCTCTTATGATCACTGCTGTGCATTTCTCTGACCCTTTAGCATCCACATGTGAGAGAGGACATGTGGCACTTACCTTTCTGTATCTGACTAATTAGACAACATAATGTCTTCCAGCTCCATCAATTTTGGTGCCTATCATAGGATATCACTTTAATGACTGAATAATATTCCATTGCATACATCAATGAAATGGATATGCCAATTTTTCTTATCCATCACAACTGATGGTCATCTAGACTAACTCCACATCTTATAAATTGTGCTGCTGAAAACACAAGCTAATTATAAGGACAGAAACATTGAGTGTCCTGATTTTGTCAGTGTTTATAGTATTCATGCGTTAAAACATTGCACTGTGCCCTACACGTACATACGATTATTACATTAACTGAAAAAAAAATGTAATGCGTAAGGAGTACATGTGTTTACTACTATGATTTGATCATTATACACGGTCTCCAGCTATCAAATTGCAGCTCCAGAGTATGCACAATTAACTTAATAACTAGGAGAATGAAAACACTTAGCAAAGCCTCCTCTGAAGCAAGCCTAACCCCTTATCTAACCTGGCAAGGGCAAAGTGCATTGGCTTCTAAAAGAAACTTCATAGAAGCAGTGTAATTACTTCAGAGTCCTGGAAGGAAGGCCAGGAACAGGCAGAGCACAGCATGGGGCTGTGAGTCTTGACTATTTTTGTTAAGATCACTGTTGTATGAAAAGGAGAAACTCGCACATGCGTTTGCTGTGGTTTTCTTTCCCCTGTCTCTGTCCCCCAGGAGAAAAGAAGTTGAAGACACAGGTTTCTGCATTTGGAAGGAAAGAATTCAGGTTAGACATTAAGTGGGAGGTTAAGCAGTTCGCCTCATAAGAGGTGCACAAATTCTTAAGGACAGACAAGTTGAGCTAGTGAGGGCTGTTAGCAATTACTGTGAAATGCCAATAAAGGCTTCAGGTTCCTTCCTCTTCCATGCTTAGAAACTGCTGAAAACAATCAGAAGGAATGAAAAAAAAAAATGATGCCTTGATCTACTGCATGGGGATTTTAAAACAATCTGTGATAGTGTGTGTGCCAGTAACTGCCTGGGAACTCTCAGTGAACGTGAAGCCCCTGCGCTGGATAAGGGGTGCTGGTGAAGAAGAGGTGGGTGGCTGTTTCTGTTTTTATAAGTACCCTCTTGTCTAACTGCTAAAAATAACTGCCATTACTTTAAACAGATGGCCCCAGTTTAATAGGAAAGAAAGTAGAAGTGAGATGGCTTCTTAGCGTCCTTGCCCTGGCTAAAATTAGCTAAATTTTATATAAATACAGTACCTATGGGGAGCAACTTCTGAGGGTGTTGTAGACAGAGCTGTGTATCTTAGTAGATTGGAAGTCAGTATAAATGGCTCAATTCAAAACAGAACTTTGGACCTTTGGATTTAAAACAATTACTATCATTTTGAGGTAGGGAAGGAAGTGTGGAGATCAGAGGACAACCTCGTGAAGTGGGTTCTCCCAATCCACTTTCATACGTGTTCCTGGGATCAAGCTCAGGGCACCAACCTTGTGTGGCAAGTGAGTGTCTTTACCGACTGAGCCATCTCCCTGGTCTAGGACTTTTTTGATTTTTTTAAAAGGACTTTTAAGTTGTGCTAAAATATATGTAACCTAAAAATTAATGTCAGGAATTGTGATTCATTGAGATGGTGAGAGAGCAGGCCATGGTCTTTTATTTCATGTACTCAGGTCCTCTCAGATGACCAGGACGACTACAAGTTGATGACGTTCACATTCAGGAGCACCGAGGATACTAATTAATAATGTACTACTTTTCTTTCATTGCTGACATTGAAGATAGTGTTTTGATAAGGAGACAAGGAGCCAGCATTCAGAAGCGAATCAGTCTTCAGCTAAAGACTGATTTCTCTGTTGTGTGTCAGCAAGTGGTACCAACAGCAGTATTGAGGCCAGCAGATAGAGAAGTTAAGTTTCATCGTGAAACTCGAGGTCCATGGTTTTTATTTATCACTCTTGCTTCTCATTTGTGATTATTGCGTGTGCCTGGTTCTTATCTGGGGGCTGTTTGTCCTGTGTGCATCCACGGACCACAGACAGTGCTTGGATTTGGATGGTTGTGGGTCTTTACCTGTTCTGTGACTGTGTGGTTGTTTGCTGTTGGGTCCTGGGTTGTGGACTGGAAGACTGCCTGGAATCTCACGTAAACTTGCTTCTGCCTCAACTTGTCCCTGAAAGGAGTAGACTGGCCCACATGAAATAATAAAATTGGAGCTGGGAGATGGCTTGGCCTGTGAGTGGTCAGCTTTGCAAGAGCAAGGATGCCCAGAATGCTTTGCTGGTTAGGGAGGGGTGGAGATAGATTGGATCTCTGAGCTTCATTAGCCAGCTCTTACCTGTCCAGCTCATGAGCCTCAGTGTTAGTGACTGATACACCCTGTCACAAAAAAAAAAAAAAAAAAGGAGAGCAGGGGATGAAAACACCCAACTTCTGGCCTCTGTGTGCAGTGGTACACATGCACCAAGATGTGCACACACTCACATTAACAAGTGATTACATTAGAATACATCCTTACACCACCACCACACATGTATATGTGTATACACAAACACACACAATAAAATTGTAGACCAGAGGTCAGCAAAGTGGACTGCTGGGCTTGTTCTGTCTAAGAAAGTTCTTTGTTTTGAAAGGGTTGTATAAACAAAGAGCATGCGGCAGATGTTCATAGTAGTTAGCCTTTACAAAAAAATCTACCCCTCAAAGACAAGATGCATGTGGTTAGAGGTGCAAGCTTTCTGGCCAACACTGGTTCGGATCTTGGTTTTACCATTTCCAGTTTGACTTGGGAAAATTACTTAATCTCTTTGTGACTGGCTTTCACATCTATAATTGGGAATAATTATACTCTGCCTCATAAGGTTGTGGTGGGGATTAACTTAATGTATAAAGTGGTTAGAACAATGTCTAGGATTAATGAATGCTCAATAAATGTTAATCAGTGCTCCTGTGGTAGAAAACCTAAAAGAGCATCTGAATTAGTTCTTGATTTCAGCTGGAGCATATCCAAATTATATAACCCATTTTGTAATTTCTGCATTGAGAAGGGGAAACTGTTTTGTTTTTGTTTTTAAATAGTGAATGCTTTACTTTAAAAAAAATCAAGTTGCATCTACACTCAAATGTGAAAAATACAAATTTTTTAAAAAGGAGGACATAAACAGAGATGCCTTCTAAGTTAAGGGAGGTCAAAGCTTGTTTATGTTGGACATGTTGACACACCCACGTGGCCTGTCATCTCAGCACTCTGGAGGAAGTTGAGGCAAGAGATTGACACTTTCCAGGCCAGCCTTACCTACATAGTAAAGACCCTGCCTCGAAAAAAGCAAACACAAAAGTCCTTTGATGTACTTTGTTAAAGCAAAAGAAGAAATGATGTGAAAGTGAGAGATGTAAAAGAAAAGATAATGGTAGAGAGAGGGGGAAGGGAAAATGAAAAGAAAGAGAGGGAAGACATATCTCAGGGGAAGCTGGAGGCTTCTCAAGGGTGTGCAGTGTCAACATCCACATGGACCGACCATTCAGTATCCAGTTGAATCAACTCTGCTCCCAAGGAATATGTGACTCCTTTTGTTTGATTCATTTCTGTCAGAGAGATAAATTTTCAGCATCAAGTCAAGTAGGTATATGTTGTAAATGTCACCTCAGAAACCCCCATGCATGCATAATCGCCATATTTTGCATATTTAGTTTTTAAGACACCTGGCTAGTCACTCCCAGCTGCTGTTACCATCAAGCACTTGATAAACAGATGGGTGCCTTTGTCCTCTCTGATACTTGTGTCCTCTTTTGGACTTTCAGGTAGAGAAAGGATAAATGATTATTGAGAAAATCTAGAAATTGCTTTTTAAAATTTAATGCAATATGATTCTCTCTGTCTTTCTCCTTCTTTCCTTCTTTTCACTCTAGCTACGTTCTGTTGATGGACATTGTACTTGAGTGATGAGTGGTCATGGATGGGTATTTGGTGATGCCAGGGGACTGGAGTAATGACCTTGCGTGAGGGTTGCACATCGAAGCAGCGCATTGATTACCTCATCTTATTAGCTGATGGAGATGTTCAAGAGGACGAGGCTGCAGAGCCTTTAAGCCTGTGTAGCTCCCAAAATGTGAGCCTAAGAGGTTGCTAATTCTTATCTCCCAGAGGGATCATGTCAAGGGTAGTGATTGTTCGGTCTGCTGAAATACGTTGAGTGACCCTGTGAAGGCATTTCCCTGACTCCTTGGGATGATTTAGAAAAGGTTAGGACCTACAGATCAACTTGAGTTTTCTTTTGTAGAAATTATAGACTCTTTTTTTTTTTAAAAAAAAAAGTCGTTTGTTTATTTATTTATTGTTAATTTTTGTCTTCCTCTATAAGAGTTTGAGTTTGCTGTGGCGAATACATGCTATTTCATTAAATCACCACCCTTCCAGCTGTGACAGCAGTGGCACTTGTCAGTACTCAATAAATATACTTGGAATGAGTGAATGGATGGATTAAATGAATATAACCATTATTCCCAATAAAACATCTCTCTCAGATGGAAGTAGGTTGCCAGTCAGTGTTCTTTTAGATCCATTTTTGCCAAGAAGACTGTTGTAAATTTTGAATGATCCCCATTAAACAGATACACAGTTGAGTATGCCAAAGCACAACTCGGGCTTTCATGTATTCATGTTTTTGCAGAACAAGTGGTGACTGGCAAACTGGTTAGATGCAGCAACACAGGCAGGGAAGGCTTCAGTCAGAACTCTTAGCTTCCAAGAATATCTGACTGCACTTTGAAAAGTTTGCTGTTCTCTTTGTTCTAAGATGATAATCCGGCAAGAGATAAAATTCTTCAAACTTTTCTTTCAGACAGAGCAAGTTACAAAACGCAGTTAACCATTATGCCATGTGTCCTTTAAGGCCTGACGTCCACACCTTTCTTAGGCCCTGGGTAGAACGAGATGAACATAGACAAGGAAGAAGGCATGCTGTAGGGATTTGTTGGCTCGTGTCTCGGGCTTATTACTCCCCATTCCTGAGTGGAGAAGGGGACAGAGGGGAGTTTCCAGCAGAATCTCCCTGATTAGAATGGCTAAGTAACTGCATGTGTTGGGGGGTGAATATTAGTTTTCTCTTGCCAACATAAAATACCCTGAACAATGAAGCATCTTACAGGAAAGGGGGTTTATTTCAGTTTATAGTTCTAAAGGGATAGAGTCCATCATAGCAGAGAAGACTTGATTCCTGGTGGCCACAAGAAACTCAGTGATCACATTGGCATGTGCACTTAGGAAGCAGTGAGAGAGAGAATGGGAAGTATGGTCAACATAAAACATCTCAAAGCCCACCCTGAGTGACGCACCTCCTCCAGCAAGGCCACACCTCCTGAAGGTCCCATAACCTTCCCAAACAGTGCCACCATCTGGGGACCAGGTGTTCAAACACATGAGCCTGTGCAGGACATTTCATATTCAAACCACAACAGCTTTGGAAAAGGCAACTCAGTGGTGAGGTGGGGGAAAAAAAGGAGATTTCCATTACAACCTGACCATGAAAGTATTCACCTTAGACTGGCATGAGGATAGTGACAAGGACACTAGACTAATGGAGAAGCAGATATAATCCTAGACCTTCTTAGGAACCAGGGAAAATGCACCTTCGGTCCCAGAACTGTGACTGCTCTCTCGATTTAAAATTGATGCAAACTTTAAAATTAAAGGCAAAAAGAAAAATCTCCAGCTGGTTGTACACCAGTGTTGAAAGTCTAGGTACAGCAGGTGGAACCCAGAGGCAGTCCAAGGGCATGAGGAACAGTAGAGAGAGAAGGGATAAAGCAAATGTTGCCAGAAAGTTCAGTACTCTAAGACTGAGGAAATGAAGAGCAGGTTAAATGTGTGGCCTCACGTTCACCAGCGGAGGGAAAACCACACTGAGAAGAAGGGGAAAGTGAGTTACGACAGAGGTCCAATGTGATAGATTACTTGTAAGCATGTTGTTTTCTTGTAGGTAACACAATTTGATTTCTTTCTTTGTTCTTTCTTCCTTTTGAGCATATTCACCATAAACTGAATTTATCCCAGATATTTCACATATGCCTTTGGTTTAGGCAAGTTGAGGGACACAGGAAAGAAAATACATACAATAAATGCCAGTTTTAAAAACTGCCCTTAAGTCCAGTGGGCATCAGAACAAAGGAATAGTGAGCACCTAGGAGCACTCTGATGTCACAGGCAGCCACCTTTGGAAGGGAGGGAATTAGTCTGTCCACCGTGCCCCAAACACCGATGGGCAGAGGATGATGGGGTGAAGAGGGGAGGGGTAAATCCAGGCTAACACGAAGGGGAGGTGGGTATCCCCAAAGAGAAATCGTACTCTAGGCATACTACTGTCTTGTGTAGAACTGGGGTCCAGGGTGCCTGGGACAGCGATTATGGTATTGCCTTGGAAGCCCTTTTGTACTACTTGATGCTCTGGCTTTGTGCATGTATAGATTTAATAGAACAACTTGAGGTAAAAATTTGCATTCTCTACGTGTATTTAATGTTCTAGGAGCCTGTTAGACAGTACAGACTCAGTCCGTGTCCTCAATTTGTTTATAAATTGTGATTGATGAGGGAAATTTAATTCAGAACCTATAAAACACTAACACTATGTAAAAAAAAAAAATTCTTGGGGTCAGGGAAATGATAACCTGACTTTGATTCCTGGAATTCATATAAAAGCTGGATGTGTTAGTGCACATTTGTAATTCCAGCACTGCAGCTCTGAGATAGGAGACTCTCCAGGCTCTTGAGACAGCTAGCTGTAGAACAGCATCCTGGCAGAAACAAGAGAGATCCTGTCTCAAAATCAAGGAGGAAGGTGAGAACAGCTGCCCAGAAGTTGTCCTCTGACCTCCACACATGTCCACAAGCACATTTGTCAAAATTCATTTTTGAATAGATTCGCATGATTTTTTTTTTTTGCAATACAACTACTTAGGAGTAGCAGTGGTGCATTCCTGAGTACCCCAGTTTGCTCTTTAACTATAAATACACCACTTGCTTCAAATGTCCAAATGCAACAGCTGCCACTTCTGTGTCTTGTTCTTTGTTACTCATTTTAATGAATAATTTGAACTGACTCCAGAACATGAACTTAGACATGTAAGCATGCTTTAAGACTTATATCATTGTTTCAAACTGAGTGGTGACATCATTTTCCAAATATAGTGAATTTTAAGAAAGTGAATTATTTAAGCTGTTTTCCCCACCATAAGTAACTTGGCAGGAAAACAGAGAAGAGAGAAGGGATAAAAAATCAACTCAAGGAACTATATCTAAGAATAGAGAGCTGGGGAAATTCCCCCACCTCCTTCCTCCTGACAAGGAACCTTTTAACTGGAACAAATCTTTTGGGAGTTTGTGGCTGAGATTTGAATTTCTGGTAGAGATACCAAGCAATAACAGGAGTGTCTGTCTTCCATAGTGTGTCCTGTTGCTGAAGGGTTTGGGTTCAGGGGGGGAACAGAAATGACCATGGAGGAAGATGGATTCCACCTCCTCGCCTCCCACCCATCTTTCATGGCTTTCAGAGTAGATGAAAAAGCAGGAAATTTCAGCCTTTATCTTCCTATATCCTGGGCATTTTCTTGGTAAATATGAGCTTTGTGTACTCTTCCTACACTGATTTCAGATGCTGTTCCGTCATCTTCTTCAGAAAGTTGGTAGGAGAGTCTTTCAAGCTAATACTGCATCCATGCAAGGTGTGGCCGCAGATCAGTAGAGGAGGATAGCTTCTAGAACCGGATAGCTTCTAGAACCGGATAGGTTCTAGAACTGGCCAAAGTGAGCATTCCAACGTACTTCTGTAGAAGTGATACAGTGGCTAAGTAAACGATTTTAGAATATTTTTGTCTGCCCTTCCTCACTTGACTGTTGTGTAGTTCTGAGAAGTGGAATTCCTACGGATGCAGAAGGAGTTTTAGGTGCCCTTAAATATGGGAGGAAATCTAGAATCTCCTCTGGAGACCGAGAGTGACCATGCATTCTGGTTGCTTAGGAACGAAGAAATTGAACCACCCATCATTTAAGGCCGGAAGCTATACCCAGTACTTGTGCCTCACCTTCAGGCATCATTTCTTGGTTTTTTATTCTCTACATGCCTCTTGTATAGCTGTGGCTGTCTGTCTTGGAAACCAGTGTCACTAGTCCCCAGGGAAGGAGTTCCCAGATGGGCTCTGTACGCTGGCCAGCATCCCTGACTATCATGCCATCCATCAGGAACTGTGTGTATTAGTGGGGAACTCTGATACACAAGGAGCTGCTGCTTTCAAAAGGCAGCTGTGGTTGAGGATGAGGTCATAGGCAAACCATGCACTTCTTCTCCACAGAGATAAATGTGCTTCTGGAGAAGCCCTGCCACCTCGCTTGCTTCCATCCCTAGATGGTTCACTTTGCCCCTGTGGAAAGCAACTCTGAGACCTCCAGAGCCCTCTTTATGGAAATGTCTTTATTTTAATTATTTATGTTTAGAACATACCAAAAAAAATAGAGGTGCCAGCCTATGTTGGCCTAGATGCTAACAAGCCAGTGAATTGTTGTCTTATCTGTGGAAAAGTCCACATAGTGACTAGATACAGTCTAAGATGAGGACTTTTCCTTACAAGGTAATGTTCACTGTCCAAAGGTCCGTGAGGAAGCAGCTTGTCCAAGGTGTAGACACTGGTTATTCTGCTGTTCAAAGGTCAGAGGCTTACCAGGAACCCACAGTCACCTTCCTATTCTTGAGTGACTAATCTGTAGAAGATGGAAGCAACCTTGGGCTTTTTGTTTTATTTTCTGGCCCTGTCCTGTTTGTTCTTCAGATTTGGTTGTTTTGGTTGTTTTCCAGTGCAAGCCTGTGTTAAGTGGTCCCTGCTTATGGTCATTCCACTAGGGGACAGACACATCTTCATTCCTTCTACCCCAGACTCTTGGGGCAAGCCTTCCTACATAGCTACATCTCACATAATGATTTTTAGTTTGCCTTTTCTAGGTTTAAGGCATATTCATATCTATAGAAGTTCAATGGCAATTCCTCAGTTCATTGAAATAGTGCTTTTTTGGTACATCCCTCACCAAACCACTCAATGATCACTTATTGGTGACCCTCTTGATGCTTAGCGGTCATCTGTGCATGGAGACATTAATTCACTCATTCACACGCTGTTTTGTTGGTTTGCTGTGTGTTGGGTTTTCAAAGCAGAACAGCAGTAAGAGAGGGCACAAACCTGAGGGTACACAGATGGTAGATGTGGTGGTCCTGGAGGCCATTCGGCGAGAGGACTGTGCTGTGAGGAAAACAAAAACAAAAACAAACAAACAAACAAACAACCTAAAAGGAGCTTTTGATGATGGTGCTGTGAAGTTTCTAATTTTGATTATTTTTTTTTATGCACTGCTTAGGACAGGCCTGCTGGCTCCCCTGCAGTCTCAGTGCTCAGGAAGCTAAGACAGGAGGATTGGGGGCTCAAAAAGTCAGCCTGAACTACTCAGTGGAACTCTGTCTCAAAAGACTGAGGGCTGGGAGTTGATGTAGCTTGGTGTGTAGTATCTGCAAAGCTGGCGAAGCTCCATCCCAAACGGAAAACTCTAGCAGTTGGCTACCTGAAAGCATGTATGTGTGTGTGAATAAAAGCTGGATCAGAATATAGAAAATATACCTATTGATATTTGTAATATTCACCCCCTGACTTTTCAGTTTTACTATTAATTTCTTCAAAGTAAACTTGACAAAGAAAACAATAGCTCCTGCATAACGTTAACTCAGAACACTAGCCTGAAACACCTGGCAATCTTCAGAAAAGAGAACTCCCGAAGTCATTTAAGCGATGCAGATATTAGCAGTTTTTCACTTCCAAGTACAGGGCTGAGCTGTGACAAAAGATTTTCCTTCTTTTGTTTTTATTAAGAACTGCTTTTTTTGTTTGTTTGTTTGTTTGTTTTTGTTTTTCAAGACAGGGTTTCTCTATATAGCCCTGGCTATCCTAGAACTCACTTTGTAGACCAGGCTGGCCTTGACCTCACAGAGATCCACCTGCCTCTGCCTCCTGTGTGCTGGGATTAAAGGCCACCACACCCAGCTAGAACTGCTTAATTTTTAGAATTTCTTAAAGTTACAGAGGGATACAATTTAAGTCAACAGTATCTGAACATTTTCTCACATGAGCATACTGAGGAGATACTCAGGTGGGTCTGCCAGAGCCTTGGCATGGCACCAGTGGAGATCCCACTGAGAGCAATGTTAGGGCTTTTATTGGGAGTATTTTCCCTGATTCAATTGAGAGCCTCCTGCTTCTCAAGAACAGTTAGAAGCTTGGTATGGTGGTGCACGCCTTTACTACCAGCACTCAGGAGGCAGAGGCAGGCGGATCTCTGAGTTTGAGGCCAGCCTGGTCTATATAGGGAGCTCCAGGTCAGCCAGTGCTGTGCAGTGAGACCCTTACATAGTCTATGTAGTCTGTGAGTCTAGAAAAACAAGAGAACAGGTTTAGAATTCAAATTGCTCTTTCACATGCCTACGCCCATTGTGCCGGATGGTGGGGCGGGGGACGTTTCACGTGTCTGTTCTCCATTGCTTGTCTTTGTGTCTCTCTGAATCTTCTGTGTGAGGAATGAAGACAGGGAAGGGGTAGGGAGTGCTGTGGTGAAGAGCAGTAGATGTGCTGAGTGGAAAAATACAAGCAGGATGTCCCACGGAGGTCAGGCCCCTCCACTAGGTACTGGGCCAGGGGTTTGTTGTAATTTAGAGCCTTCTAGTTAAACGGGGGAAAGTGGCATACTTCCTCTTTCCTGCTTCTCTTCCCTGGCCCCCATCCTCTCCTTCTTCATTCTAGTTAAACATCAGCAATTGCATATTTAATGGAACACAGCAAAATATGGGTGTCCATGGTGTCCTGTGGGATGTCCGGGAGACATCTCCACAAACCCAAAGCCAACCCCTGCAGTCTGAACTCAAGGGCTATATTTAGATGACTGTGGATCCTGTATTTTTTTTAAATGCTGTAAACATGTTGATGTCGTTATTTTTAGCTTTCACAGACTTTCGTGAACTTCTAAGTTGGCCAGTAGAGACCTGCACTTTGTTTTTTGTTTTGTTTTTTAAACTTATTTTGTGAATTTCACATCATGCACCCTGTTCCCTCCCATTTCCTACCTCCCCCCAGACCCACCCTCCACCCTTACAATCTGTCCCAGCATAAAAAATAACAGCTCATTGTGGAAGCTGTAGTGTATCTCAGTATGTCCCACAATATTCCCCTTTGTCCACACATTCTGCTAGCAAATGTTCATGGTAATGACTCCTTGGTCTGGTATAAGGCCCCTGGTTTCCGCTATTCCATCAGTACTGGAACCTCACTTGAACTCCTCTCAGATATGCTGTAACTGTCCTGTGTCATGGAGACCCTGTAGTCCTGGGTTGTGGAACTGACCTCTTTTGCACTCCAACAGTTCATCCATGGGGTAGATGTTGGAATGGACCAACTCAAAGCCCTGGTTCTGGACCTGCAACCACCACTTGCATGGCCAGTTCTACTATGGAAAGGTGCTGGGCCTGCTCTCCTGAGTGCTGCAGCATGTGAGGATCAGGGCTAGCTCTCCTGCTCTTATGACCCCATGGGGCCAGATCTCCTGTTGGCCAGTGGTGTTGAGGGCAAAAGGGAAAGGAGGGCATCTCTCCCTAGACAACACCACCACATAGCAGACCAAAGGTAGGGCCAACTCTCCCACACTCACTCCCTCAGGGCTGGCTCACCCACAACCCCCATATCCAGGACCAGCTGTAGTGTGCTACTCTGGCAGGGTTCAGGGCCTGCTCTCCCAAGTGCTGCAGCATTTGAGGGGCAGGGACAGCTCTCCTGCTCTTGTGGCCCCAAGTGGGCCAGAACTCCTGGTGCTGGTCTTGTAGTCATCTCAAGTTACCCCATGGCACCAAAGTGGAGTTGGTATCTACCTTGCTTCCTTTTTCTTCTTCCGAGAATGTTAGGCTACTATTCATTCAGATGTTCATAGGTCAGAACACTGAATGGAGACATAGCTTCTTTCCTCTCTGCCACCTATTGATGCACATGTGACATAGCAGTCACATCTGCAATACCACTAGGGGCAGTGATACTCCACTTTGTCAATGGCTCTGATCAGTGGCTCTGATTGTCTCCCAGGGTTTCCAACACATGCAAAGTTTGTGAAGATGTAGGCTGTCTGGCATTAACTTCACATTGTGACTTCATATAGGTGACTGTCTGGTGGGGTTTGTTTTGTTTCTATCAACTGTGTGACTTTGGTCATAATTTTGATTCCCGTTGAATATACATCAGGTGCTACTGCTTGTCAAGAAGATCCTAGTCCTTTTCTCATTACACCAACTATGCCCTGGTCCCCCAACTGTGTTATGTGTACACAGATCCCTGCTATTGTCATTACCTCAGTCAATTTTACTACATCTCTGCTGGCCAAAGGGTATCAGACATCAGTGTGGTAAAGGGGGCAGTGGAAGGCCGACAGGAAACAGGAAGATTGTGTTCAGTTTGGGTCCACGGCATAGAATAGGCTGGCTAGTACTTGCATGTTTTCCAAACAAAAAGAGGTAAAATAGTCAATGGCTTTTCTTGTGTGACAAGATCATGCACTGCTTGCCACATGAATGGAAATCGTTTTCTCTGAAGAGTCACGCCTGGATGCCTGGCCTCACTTCATCACTTGAGCTGAGCCTTCCATGTTTGCTTAGAGAGTTCACTTCCTTCTTGGTGAAGGATTGTGGTCTGGCGTTCTACTTTGTGCTGGGTGCTCGTTGTTGGATAAGGTCATATGTTGCAGGCACTGTGTCCCAGTGGGTGACTCTAGAGTGCACGATTTAACTCATTCGAAGTATTTTCCCCAAGGAAACTCATAAATGCATCATACCTTCTAGTCTGGAAGTCTGAAATGAGTTGTATGTTCAGAAGAATGTGGTATTAAGCATTGCCCATGTCTAATTCACATTAATACCATTATGGCAGTTTGAAAATTGTTCTGCTAATACTTTCAGTGATTCATGTGCAAGTGCTGTTTTTGAACTGTGACCCAATTTAAAAAAAACATTTATTTATTTACTTGTTTTTGTGGATATGTGTATGTGCCTAGTATATGTATTCTATCACATGTGCAGCATCCCATGAGTTTAAAAGAGGGCATTTCATTCCCGTGGAACTGGAATTATAGGCAATTATGAGCTGCCATGTAGGTGCTAGGAACTGACCCCAGGTTGTCTGCAGGAACTTGACTGATGACCCACCTCTCCAGTCCACTGTGGTCCGGTTCTTACTGTAGCCGTCTTGGCTTTATTATACATTGTGAATGTTCCATAGGAACTTAAAATGAGCATGTTTTTATATTTTACTGAAAACTCAAAAACAAACAAACAAAACATTCATTTTACCCCAGAAATAAATATTTTAGATTGGATAGGTGAACAAGAAATGGAATTGAGAAGTCTGAGTGTTTTTACAAAAGATAATTTAAAAAAACATTTTTATTATTATTTGTAATTATGTGTGTGTTTCTGCATGGGGGCTTGTGCACACATGTACAGGTGCTTGTGGAGGCTGGAAGAGGGTGTTGAGTCCCCTGGAGCAGGGATTTTGTGTTGTGAGATGTCCAATATGGGTTCTGAGAACTGAACTCAGGTCCTCTGGAAGGTCAGTACTCTGTCTTGACTCCCAAACATCTCTCCAGCCAGAAGATAAAATGAAAGAAAGGAAAACAAAAAGAATCAAGACTGTTATTAATATTTTGGTGGGATATTTTTGGTTTTGGTTTTGTTTGGAGACAGGGTCTTATATAGCCTAGGCTGGTCTTGGATTCACTATGTAGCTTTGTGTCAAATTTTCCTGGGGAGACAAAGAAGTCTGTTCACAAAGGTGTTTTTGAACTCCGGTCCAAAGATGGACCGAAGAGGTGATCCACCCGAGTCTAGCAGGGGGACCTAGTATGCTTAATTAGGGTTACTTAAAGGAGCATGGGCAGTTTGCAAGCAGCTGAGCAAATATACTACTAGAAAAAATGTCTCTCTTCCCCCTAACAAGGCTAACTGTCAGTCTTTGATGAGGAGTAGGGCCTCATGACCCTTGCTCCTCCATGGTGCAGTGTTGTAGGCCCGGGCTTGTGTAGAAGCCTATAGATAATCACAACTATTGTGAGACGTAGAAGGCAACGGCTGTGCTATGGCTAGGGGACAGCTTCCACAACACTAGAGTGTGACCTCTAACTTCAGATGTCTGTCTCCACCTCCCAGATGCTGAGATTACATGCATGAGCCAACATGCCAGGTTCTTTGTGTTGCGGTGTATCCAACTCACTCATGCATTGTAGGCACCCACCCTACCAGCTACATCCCCAGCCCAGGAGAGTTGAGTGTTGTGATATATCCCTGGCTGGTCTGCCGCTCACTGTGTAGATCAGGCTAGCCTTGAATTCACAGAGGTATCTCCACCTCTGTCTCTAAGTACCAACATTAAATGTGTGTACCACCACACCAGCACCATTCTTTAAAAATATCAATTTCTATAAACAGGGCCGTTGGTTCCCAAAAAGCAGTGACAATAGCATGGGTGGCATGCGTTCCTGCTGTGGAGTAGGCACCCAGGCTTACAGTAGTGCACAGTGTAGATGTTCATTGTGGGGCTCTGTGTTTGGAGCTGTACGCTGCAGCAAGATGCTGCCTTGTCCATGAGTTACAGGATTGTCCTTTCCGACTGCAGTGTCCGTATGACAGCTGTAGGCTGCAGCAGCCTAATGCAAGAAGTCAGAAAATCAGTTTGTATTTGCAACAGTGGTCAGTGCTCTGGGTCTGTTACCACTTACGTGCCCTTTGGCCCGTTTGGGGCTTGTGATGATGCTTGTGGCCTTTGGCTGTGTTCAGCCAACTTAATTGGATCTCTACCTGGGCATTCAGTCCCCCTCTTCCTTTTCAGGAGAAGGACCCTATTACATACTTGTTCTTCAGTAGCTGCAAACTCATTCTAGCTCTCAGCTAGCCGGATTACATCAAAACCTCAGCTGCCTCTTGCCTAGAACAGCAGCAGGCCAGATGCCGCTCTCCACACACGGAGTGGATGTCCTAGCCCCACCTGAGTTTTCATCCCAGTGTGTAGGGCGGTGAAAAAGAGAAGATTCAGTGTGAACCCAAGGCAGGCTGGCTCTCTTCTCTGTGTATTGAGCTACACTGCCCCCAGGTCTCATCCAGTTCTCAGAGAAAGTGGCATTGGTTCTCTTTCTCCAGCCTCCTCTCAGTCAGAGGAGGAGAGTCTGTGGGCATGTCCCAAACAATTGGAAGTACAACTAGACAGAAGCAGTAGCTAGTGTTCATTGGTAAAGACCACCCCAAAGTGTCCCCAGAGCGCTCTTTTGAGAAGCACCAGGAGATGACTGGCTTGGCATGTTGGAACTCCATTTCCCTGCTCAGAGTCCAAGGCAGAGAAGCCTCTTCACAAACTTGTCCGTTGCAAGAAGTACGAAGGCGAATCCTGCTTAGTGTAGTCTGGGCCTTAGCTCTCCCCTCCCACCCCCCAGGAAAAGCTGTGTTTGCTTTCATTAAATTCTCAAAGCTAGTTCGTGCCTTAGGGGGAAAAAAAGTCTGAGTATAACTTTTTGTATTAAACACTAAGAAGTTTCTTTCTGCCGTGGCTGCAGTTGCTAGTTTTAACAGAGAATTTATACCTCAGCCATCAGAGAAACAGCAACTTGGCAACTGAGTCAAGAGGAAACTGTCTACTCAGACCTCAAGTTTTGCCCAGCTGCTGTTAAGTTTAGTTTTGTTGTCGTCCTCGTCATTGTCGTCAGAATCCCTCACCCTCTCCACACTTGGTTAACCTGCTTTCATCCAGGCCAAGCATGTAAACTCTGATGTTTTAGAAGTTCACCGGACAGTTGGGAGCCTGGAGCAAGGCTTCGTTATGCAGTTTTTTCCAGCGTGTCCTTCTGTTTATATTACTAAGCTAAAGTTAGCACAAATAGGACAAGGCTAGAAAATGGTGACCATGGCTTGAAAACAGGAAATTTTAGGCTCTGTGTGTGTGGAACAGACGGTCATAATGATAGAGCTGGCAGGATGGGAATTCCCACGAAGCCGGCTTTTTCCTTATTTTGCCCTAGGAGAGAAGATAATAGTTCCTGGAAAACAACCGAGCGTTTTAAAGGACACGGCTTTCTTTTGTTTCTGTTCATGGATAATTTGTTTTTCTTGATTTCATCTACAGTTAGAGCAGCATTTTGGAAATTTAGTAGTTTTAATGGAGAAAGCAAATCCCTAGGCACGTCCTTTGTTTTTTCATAGATATTTAAACATTTGAGTGTATGACCTCTGACTGGCATGGCTTTGGAAGACAATGAGAACATTGTGCATGTTAGGTGGGGGAAGGGTAGCAGTGCACTTGTCTATTTTAAGTGTTCCCAGCTCTGCTTGTTTGTTTTTAACCCCTGAATCCAGTCTTCAAAACCAAGTCTTTGTCTAAACCATTTCCTGATGGTGCTGCTTCCAGATGTATCCTGGAATTCTATATCTGAGAGAAACATTAAATTCATTCACTCGTTGCAGAAAGAAAATGGCATTTCCAGGCAATACAAACTTTTCATTTTATGTGTACCATTCCTAAGTTTTCTTTTTTAATTTATTTTGTTTTTCAAAGTCCTTTTTAGGAATAAACTCAAAATGCATAAAATTTTCAATTATAAAAGTAAAACATGGAAGACCACTGAAAAGATCAGATTATATTAAGGTATACAAAATAAACATGTGCAACTTGTCTAAACCTCTGATCCCAGTTCCAGGGTTATCACAGTTAGCAGTGGGATATGCGTGTTTTCAGATCTTTTCTCTAAACTTGGTGTGTGTGTGCAAACATGGCCATTTCAGACACACGGAGCCATACCTTATGAACAACTTGCAACTTTTGTTGTTACGTTGTTGCTTGAGGAAAGGTCTCAGCAGTCTAGGCTGGCCTGCAATGCACTGTATAGCAACCCAATCCGACTGAATTCATGCTAATCCTCCTGCCCCAGCTTCCCAAGTACTGGGATTACAGACAGACATGAACCATGCAATTTATTCTTTTTTCACTTGACAGTTATCTTGTGGACATTTTTCATATATATTTTCCAAATTTTAAAAATGTTTCGTGTAGATTTATTGTACAGGTGTCATGTAGTTTAACCATGTTCCTGCCCTTGAAATTTAGTCTAACTACTAATTTAAAAATTCAGGGTTCTCAGACAGACATTGTACACAACATTAATCCGAGCACTCGGGAGGCTGAGGCAGGTAGATCCCTGAGTTCATTGCCAGAGTGAACTATAGAGCAAGATCCAGGACAGACACAAAGACACTCTGTCTCAAAAAAAAAACCCTAAAAAATAATAATTAATTAGTTAATTAATTGACAAATCGATGTTCTCACTAGCCTCAGTGAGCACACTGCAATCCCATCACTTGGGAAGTAGAGACAGGAGTCATCCACTGCATAGCAAGTTAGAGGCCAGCCTGAGCTGCATGAAACTGCCTCAAAAGTCTAGAACCAAACAACAAAATCTCTTGCATCTTCAGGACAGTTTACAGATTTCTGGGATTATATGTAAAGTTTGTGTTCTATCCATCAAAGAACTCTCAGTTCATAGTTTCCCCCCACAAAATACCAGGGGCATGGTACCTTTTAATAGACTCTCCTCCAGACCACCTCAGGAGAACTCGTCCTGATGTCTGCGGCCATATGCATCTTGTTCCCAGAAACTTCGTTGAGTGCCAGCGAATTCTCCTTAGCTTCCATAAGCAAGTGGGGCTGTGGGTGGGCTCTGTGGGTGCTGTCTACCAAGAGCACAGAGCAGCAGGAACAGCAAGTGCCTGTATCAGAGAGGGAGTTGGGGGCCTGTTCTGTTCTGTTGTTTTTGTTTTGTGATAGGGTTTCATTGTGCGTAGCCCTGGCTGTCCTGGAATTCTCTCTGTAGACCAGGCTGGCTTCAAACTCTCAGAGATCCGCCTGCCTCTGCTGGAATTAAAGGCGTGTGCCACTGCTACCACCGCCGGGCTTTTTAAGTGCATGTCTTCAAGTGGGTTTTGAAGGAAGTTGATCATTGGGTGAAGAATATCGGTCACTGGGATTACAAACGAACAGAAAGAGAATGAACTGTGACGGCATGGAGGGGTCACTTGGGAGACAACCTGGTTTGCCATCCTGTAACAGACCCTAGGGCTGCAGTAACTTCACACTTCTGGTTTCTTTGCCTGGGATCTTTTCACTGAGTTCACTGGCTCTCTGTGGTGATTTTGCCAGGCAGAGAACACAACATAGTCTTATCAAGGCTTTCAAGATCTTAATAATTTGTGAATTGTTGTTGCTGGTACAGACACACACACACACACACACACACACACACACACACACACATATAAAAGAATGGGTCCCAGTCTAGTTGGGGAAGTAGCATTTGGACAAAGTGCCGAGCGTTTGCAGGCCAGCTCTCCTGTGCACACCACATATATACCATGATGGTACCATGATGGTGTAGCTGTTCTGAAGGTACCACTTCCCTCCTGTAAGACAAGTTCTCCGATTATCTCTAACCACAGAAGCCTCTTAGAACAGTTCTACAGCCAAGACACTGTTTTTCTTTAAAATTGAACCTAAGCATCACTACTAATTAGGTATGTTCTGTAAACTTGCTAATAGCTTAGATAGGAAGGGGCTAATCCAGGTGGGAGTTCGTGTCCTTCCCATTAAATGACACAATTCCATCTAACTTTTTGCAGATGTGTTCATGCTGTTATCCTATTAGCTGAGAAGCCTATTTTCAGATCTCAGTAAAGTGTGACAGGACTGCCTTCAGTTTACCATAGCCTAATTTGCTTAAATGTAGAAAGTGCTTATATGGGCAGTGCTTTTAATTGAAGTTTATAGACACCTCTCTCATGATTAGGGGTTGAAAACATATTAATTGAATATTTATGCACTATTATCCTCTCCTGATAGTTCTTGAAAAGGCCAGGCATGTTGTGCCCAGACCAATCTCCCTGTGATATGTAGGCCGTATGATTAATGCCATATTCTAATCCATGCTGCAAAGGGTTTGGCTGCATCTACAGTAGTGGTTAATAGAAGCACTGTGATGGAAAAGGAGAGGGGAAAGGTACAAAAACAAAACTTCCTGAAACCCCTGAGTAGTTTGTATGTAGGCGTAACAAATAACACAAGACTGGGAAGGAGGTAAGGATGGAGGGTTCCAAGCCAGCCCAGGGATGGTATAGAGAGGAGGACTGAGCCGAGTCCAGGGTGGATCATGCCAGCCCAGGGATGGTATAGAGAGGAGGACTGAGC
>CAJQZJ010032401.1:2079290-2156237 GCA_907164525.1 Lophiomys imhausi
ACACACACACACACACACACACACACACACACACACACACACACACACAACTAAATTTTATTTTTATTGTGTGCATATGAATGTTTTGCCTGCATGAATATATGCAATGTGTGCTATACCAGCAGAGGCCAGAGAGGGTATCAGATCCCACGTAACTGGAATTACAAACAGGTTTTTGCTGTTGTTGTTTAATGTGTGTGAGTATTTTGCCTGCATGTGTCACTGTGTGTCACATACATGCCTAGTGCCTGTGGAGGCCAAAAGAGGATGTTGGGCCCCCTAGGACTAGAGTTACAGACAATTACTTGAGTTACAACATCATGAGGGTTCTGGGTAACAAACCAGGGTCTTCTGGCCAGTATTCTTAGCTACTGGTTCATCTCTCCAGCCCCTCTACCACCAATTTTAAATGCTCTTGTTTCCAACCATACCTCATAACTACACCTTAAACAGTAATAGGTACTTTTACCTTAGGTCTGTCCCTGTGTCCTGTGCTCTCTGTTTCAGAGGCTGAACATGCACTGTTCTTGTCTCAAAAGTTGGCTGACACCTCAAGATGTTTTTTTTACTGTTTGAGTTTCAATCCAGACGTGGGAAGGAATAGACTGTGTGCTTGGACAGCACTGTCTGAAAAATAAGTCTCCTGATCGCTGTGAGAATAACTATTTTTCCCCTCAAAACAAAAGGGAAGGGGAAGAATCTGACCTGTGTTTTGATTCCAGGAACCTCTCAAAATATCATTACCATGTTATTTCCGCTGCCCCAGGTGACCACTGCTATTATTGAATACCCAGAATGCTGGCAGGCGGTCTTGTTTTTTGTTTAATTCTAGATCACTGAACTGTGTGTGGTTCCTACTAAGGTTTTTCTTTAGTGGATTTGAGGATAGAAACCGGATTCTTTTGTTTTTCTTGGAAATGTGCAGATCGATGGTTTTTTGTTGTTGTTGTTTGGGTGCGCTGAGGCAAAAGCTAAACAGGAGCTGGTAAGTCCAGTCAGGGCTGCAGGAAGCTCACTGACATCCAGCAAAACCTCTGGGCTAATTTTAGGGCATGAACTTAGAAAGCTGCCAGAGTTGCTTTTCTCAAATGTTCAGATCATAGAATTTTAACTTAAAAAATGCAATTCTAAGTTTGATGTTCTTCCCTTTAGTAAGATAGATAAACTGACATTTAAGAAAACATTATATATATATATATATATATATATATATATATATATATGAACTGAGGATGTATCTCAGTTAGTAGAGTGATTATCTAGCATGTTCAAAGACCGGAGCTTGGTCCTCACAACAGTATAAATACAACATGGTGGCGCATGCCTGTAAATTCCAGCACTTTAGAGATGGAGGCAGGAGGATCAGAAGTTCAAGGTCATTCTTGACTACACAGACATAGAAGACCAAAAGAAAAAGGTGGGGGGTATAAGGGTGTCTCCTTTTCTGTTAAGCACTGTTAATCAAGGACTTCAGACTTTCATTTTATTGCGTCCTGAGAGGTGGCTCAGAAGTTAAGATCACTGGCTGCTCTTCTAGAGGACCCGGGTTCAATACCGAGCACCCACATGCTGGCTCATGTCTGTTACTCTAGTTCTGGGGGCCCAACGCCTCTTTTGACTTCGGCAGGTACCAGGCAGGCGAGTGGTACACATACATAGATACAAGCAAAACACCCTTACACGTAAATTAATAAGTAAAAAATATGTTGGTTTTTTTTTTCTTTTTACTTTTTTTTTAGTGAGACAGATTCTCTTGCCTCTGCCTCCGGGGTGCTGGAATTTAAGGTGTGCATCATCACACCTAGCTTTCTTTTTACTGTTTTTATTCTATTTTATCTTATTTTTGTTTTGTTTTGTTTCATTTTGTTTTTTCAGACAATATTTCTCTGTGTATCCTTGGTTGTCCTGGCTCACTTTGTAGACCAGGCTAGCCTTGAACTCATGGAGATCCTCCTGCCTTAGCCTCCTGAGTGCTGGGATTAAAGGCATGTGCCGCTATGCCTGGCTTTACTGTTTTTATGAAGGCATTATTTATTATTACTACTGTGTAGTCATAGATTGTTAGTGCATTGCTTAGATGCCCATGTCTGCACACAAATGTGCTTTAAAGCTATAGCTCAGAGCCGGGCGGTGGTGGCGCACGCCTTTAATCCCAGCACTTGGGAGGCAGAGGCAGGCGGATCTTTGTGAGTTCGAGGCCAGCCTGGTCTACAAAGCGAGTCCAGGACAGCCAGAGCTGTTAAATAGAGAAACCCTGTCTCGAAAAACCAAAAAAAAAAAAAAAAAAAAAAAAAAGCTATAGCTCAGATTAAGAATTTCAGGATTCTCATTCCACTGGAGAATCCTTTCTCTAGAGAAATCCCCACCTCAAAGTTGATTTGGGAAACTTTTAACTTCTGCCACCATTCATTAATTTTGCCTGTTTTGAACTCCATATAAGCAGAATCTTCCCTCCTCTAACATTAAATCCATAGTAGTCATCATGTTGAAGTGTGTGGCAGCTTTTCCCATGCAGCATTCCATCCTGTGACTGTGTCACATGCTGTGGATCTGTTTGAATGTTGGCAGATGCACATCTCAATTGTTCTATGAACAAAGGTGTGAACATTCTAAAGTGTCCTTTTAAAACAAAAAGATCTTTTGTTATTTGTGTATGTGTATGCATGTGTGTGTATGTATGTGAGTGCAGGTGCCAGGGAGGCCAGGAGAGGGTGCTGGATCTCTTGAATCTAGGATTCCTGCTAGGTAGTTGGCAACTGCCTAGTATGGGTGTCAGGAATCAAATTCAGCTCCTCTGCAAGACCAGTTCATGCTCTTAACAGCTGAGCCATCGTCTCTCCAGCCCATTATGTGGTGTGTGTCTTTTGATAGGCATTAGCTCTTAGTTCTTTTGGATACATGCCTTTGAGCTGAACTGTGACTTCATAGGATATATGCAGTTTAGCATTTGTCAAATTCATAGCTTTATGTCTTCAAAGTCATTGTACCAGCTGCTTTCCTACCAGCAGTGTGTGACAAATTCAGCTAGCCCATATTGTTAGTGACATTTGATATTACACATTGGTTGATCTTGGCCTTTCCAGTGGCTGTGCGGTGGCAGGTTCCTGATTTATTTTGTGTTTTCATGAAAAGCAGTTCAACCAGAAAGCGTATCTCTTCTGTATGCCTTTATTACACAGTTTTAGTCTTGATTCAATGGGTGCCCTGTGGTAGGGCTCAGGCTCATAGATTTCTAAACCACCTCACATTGATTTTCATACTATCAGAGCTCTGGATAAGAATGATGGCATTTGTCAGCATCCCCTAAGGATTAAAAGGCTCCAATAAAGTGTTTGAAATATGTGTGGGATAGAGGCTTGGAAAGTTAAGAGACGTTTTGTACTTGAAACACAGTAAACAGGTTGTAAAGTGAGTGGCTCAGAGTCTTGCCTAGTCGGCTGAGCTGTGGAAGCTGCAGTTTGCTTCATGGAGGGTAGCTACTACTGCAGTGTCTCTTTTGTACCCTGTTAGATTGACTCTTTTAAATTGGAAATATATTGCTTGTATGGAAGTCATAGGATAACTTGCATGGGTCATTTCTCCCCTTTCACCGTGTGGGTCCTGGGGACTGATCTAAGCTAGACAAGCTTGGCAGGAGGGACCTTTGCCTGTTGAGGCATCTTGCCCATTAAAGTTATATTATCATATGTTATTTATAGTAGTTTTGATATGACATTTTCATACGTGTGCATAATGTATTTTGATCATATTCGCCACCACACAAAACATCCCTATCTCTTGCCCCCTATTCTTTCGGATCCCGTATATTTATTTACTATTCAACACGAAGCATGATGGCCCTAAATAGTGTAAACAATACGTAGGGTGAGGGATCGTTTGAGCCAGTCCATTCTTTGTGGATCTACTCAGACCATAATCTCCCCTTCTGCGCTGAAGACTTGCCTGCTGGAAGGCCTCGCCTTAGCACTGCTTATTAGCGACCTAAGTCAACTTCAATTAGGAGTTTGTTCCAGTGGCTTATTAGGCCTTTAATGGATGGCTAATTATACTCTTGGTGCATTTTGAGTTAAGAAATGGGAAGTGATTTTATATGTGTAAGCAAACCGTGAACCAGTGTTTGTTTCTTAGAAGATACTTAGAGAGCAGTAAGTCAGAAATCAAAACAAGGCATCTGAATGGTCTGTGCCACTGGACTTGTCGTTTGGAACAGGGTGAAGTCACATGCCTACAAGACCCAACAAAAGTCTTTTTTGGACCAATATCGACTCTAGCAGAAATCTTAAGTTAGAGACTATTTAGATACAATTCAAAAATTTTTAATTTATATCATATTTCCATGAGTGTGTGTGTGTGTCTGTGTGTGTCTGTGTGTGTGTGTTTGTGTTCACATATGTCACAGTGCAGAAAGTCAGACAACAGTATCCACTGAGTATCTCCACCAAGTAGTCCCAGAGGTTGAACCCAGGTCACCAGGTGCTGTGGCACGCACCCTTACCTGCTGAGCCTGCTCACTAGCTCTGTGCAACACAATTTTTATGTCCAAATTGCAGTGCTGGGTAGACGGTCAGCTCAAGACAGCCAGCCCACAAGAGCAGAATGTTGAAGATGGTGCCTTTTTTTTTTTTAGGCTAACATGGTGGCACAACACCTGCCCTTTTAAAGCTACTGTATGCCACTGTTGTTGGGGAGTTTGGGGTAATGATTATGTCTTCCCCCTTTCAAGAACTTGCTTGGGGTTGTAGTGGAATTTTTCTTTCAGCCCTTGCCTCTTGGAGACACAGGTAAGTCCTGAGATGCTGTTAAGCAGGGCAGTTTTTGAAAGACACTTGACTCCTGGGCCTGTTTTGAAGAGATACTGCAAGTAGACCCAGGAACTCCCAGAAGCATTGTGGTCATCAAGGCTGTTACTGTATGTCTTCTGGCAAGGTTGGCATGACCTAGGAAAGGCTTCCACATCACGAGAGAAAAATCCAAAACAAAAAACCTGTCTCTTGGAACTGGAAAGATCACTCAGCTGTTAAGAGTACTGGCAATTCTTGCAGAAGACCCAGGTTCCATTCCAGCCCCTAAATGGTAGGTCATGACCATCTGTAACTCCAATTGCAGGGGATCCAATGCCTTCTTTTATCCTCCAAGGGCACCAAGCATGCGTATAATGCACACTTATATGTAGGCAGAATGCCTATGCACATTAAATTATGTTAACGTTAAAAATGTTTCCTACTAAGATCATAATTTTATTTTAAATAGTTTCAGAACTAAGTATTTTTCAGGGTTACGTTAGTATGGCCTTACCGGGCGTGGATATAGGAATGTGTGTATGCATTTGCACAAGCATGTGCGTGTATGTAGAGGTTGATATCAGGTGTCTTTATCTGTGTCTGTTTTGAATCAAAGTCTCTCTGTGTCTGGAGGTCAGCAAGAGGGTGAGATTAGGTGGTCGGTGGCTTTAGGGATTGCCTGGCTTTTCATGTCCATTTTGGGGATCTCGCCTCAGGTCCTTGTGTTTGAATGACAGGCACTTTACCAGCTAACTGAGCATCTCCTCTGGCCCAACTGTGACTTCTTTTGGGCCCCTAGGCTAAAGGAGAGGTTGTCCTCCTTCAGACGTCTTTGACAAGAATTAATTAGCGTGTAGCTGTTGCTATTTAGGAAGTATTTCTTGCTTTGTTCTAAGATGTGATCTTGCTCTTCAGCCCAGATTGGCCTTGCTCTAATTTCCCACCTCAGCCTTCAGAATAACATAACAGATGTGCTCTACTGCCTGTGGCCTTAGGTCGTTTTTTTTAAACCAGCACTGTCATCCTCTATTCTGGTTTCATGCATCGAAACAGTCTTTCTCCTGACTTTCAAAGTAGCTTACTCTAACAACAACAGAATATTAAACTGTGATGGATGGACTAAAAATTAAACTTCATTGCAGATCCTGTGAAGCCACTGGCCAACTCCTCACAAGCACCTGTTGATTCACCTTTTGCTATAAACTCAGCACCAGCCTCCACCCAAGTGGAAGCATCTTCAGTTGCGCTACCTCCTTCTTACCAGCTCATCAGCCTCCCGCCACACCCAGACACCCTAGGCCTCCAGGAAGATCCACAGGACTACCTCTTGCTGATCAACTGTCAAAGCAAGAAGCCCGAACCCACCAGGTACCTGGTACATGCCACCATATGTGTGTGCCTGTGTATGTGTGTGTGTGTGTGTGTGTGTGTGTGTGTGTGTGTGTGTACATTTTAAAGCCTTTAGTTTTTTGTTTTTTTTTTTTTAAGCCTTGAAGCTTACATGGAACTATCTCCATAGGCTTACACGGCAGGTTTGCATTGTAGGTTTATAATCTTTTGTTAATGATTTCTGTTATCTGGGAGGTTGTCTGCTGATGAAACACACTTTCTGCCATCATAGCAGATCAATCACAGCGGCACCTACAAGGCTCTCTTGGAAAGAGTCGCAGCCTTCCTCACGGACTCACAGTATTACTTGTTTGGCAGATGTCACTGATTTGTAAATGGTGACCTTGCTCCATTTCTTATGTGATTATAAACCAGCCAAGGGTCATCTTTTGTTTCTGAAGAAGGAGAGGAGTACCTGCTACTAGAAGATTTTGAAAGCAAAGCGATTCCATTGCAGTGAGTGTGCTGTAGTTTTGATTCTGTGTGAGAAACTAATCCTTCAGGTAAAATCCCAATATGGCAAATCTTAGAGGCTAGGCAGACTGGGAGGCAGTGACATTTCATGCAATCAAATATACTGCTAGAAGCCATGAACCTTTCAAAGCTTCCTCCCCAGCTGTGTAGCAGCACTAACCCCCAAGCCTTGAGTTACAGGCTTTACAATAAAAATATATGGAGTGTATGACTGACCCTGAGCGTCCAAAAAGTCTGTCCCGGACACTTGGTCCAGGATCATCACCCACACACCCACACACCCCTGTCCTATGCTAAGCCTGAAGGTACTTTAAGTTGGTCATCTTCTGCATTTCATATTGAGAAGTTGGAAAGCATAAAATGGCAGAGGAGATCAGAGTATAGTTTCTTCACTAGTTGAAGAAGCAACAGGAAAACGAATATCATTGAACAGGCTGGTGGCCGCCACTGACAGCCTGTGACCATTGGTGACAGCACTGCCAACTATAACATTTATTCACAATACAAAACCAGCAGTGACCTGTGTACCACACACAAGGGGTATTTAAAAAACAAGGTGTTGAGAAATTACGCATAATGGTTTTTATAACAAAAAAAAAGTTTCTCAATGTTAAAAAAAATGATTGTTAGATGGGCGTGGTTAGCTCACGCCTTTAGTCCCATCACTCAGGAGGCAGAGGCAGGCAGATCTCTGTGAGTTCAAGGCCAGCCTGGTCTACAGAGTGACTCCAGGACAGCCAAAAATACAAAGAGAAACCCTGTCTCAAAATATCAGAAAATTAAAGAAAAAAAAAGGTTGTTATTTAGAATAAGATTAGACAGAGTACTTGTTTAAAAAATATGTAGACCTTAAAACCCTCAGGAATGGTTTCTGTGAATCATTCCCAGAGTTAGTGGAAGGAGCTGGGGAGTATTCCACAGATGGTTTTGTCTGTTGTTTGTTATAATGGAGTTTTACCTGTAAGAGCAAGAAAGTTGTATAAATCAGCAGTAGTTAATACTACCACATTCTAACTGAACTGTACCTGTTTGCTGTGAATATTGAGGACTGCACACTTGTGAGCTTGTTCCCTCTGAAGCTAACTGATATTTTGCTTTATGGAGACTCACTGTGACTTTCTGGTGTGTTTTTGTTTGTTTGTTTGTTTAAGGAGCCAATTGATCAGAAACAGTGTTTGGTGTATTTTCTTCTTATGACAGTTTCTTTCATTGATTTCACTGGTATGACATTGCTGCTGCTGCTGCAGGAGAAACTGTTCTGTCTGAATACTTTGCTGAAGTGACAGTTCAGCAACGACTATTTATGAAGCACCCACCACACGCCCCCTAACGTGCTAGGTACTGCGAAGACACAAACTGCATAGGACACAGTCCCCTGAGATGCAGCCACCCTGGGAGCTCTCAAGTAAACCTTCTGAAGAGTCCAGAGAATATAAGCATGGAATATTTATACATGCGGGCATAGGTGGATAAAGAGTTGCCTCACAACACTCTTTATCCACCAGGATTCGGCTCACACATATGGTCCTCCGGGAAGCCTGTCTCCAGGCTCTGAGATTGAAATGTCCCTCAGGGTTGGTGGGGCTTTGTTATTGTCTTTTTAACATTAGTGTGTGTGTCCGTGCGCGCGCGCATTGGGTGGAGTTCACTCATACCACAGTGCATGTTTTGGAAAGGACTTGTTTTTGTCCTTCCGTCATGTGGGTTCTAGGGGCCATGCTCTGGCTTGGGGGTAAGGGTCTTTACCCACTGAGCCGTCTTGCCAGCCCTCTCTGGGTTTTTACAGCATAGGGGCTGTAAAATGCCCAAATCTCTATCTTATTATAGTGTGGGAAATAACTTAATACTTATTCTTACCCACCATTAGAGTATAAGCTAATGGGAGCCAGAAGCCTTCCTTAGGACCCCTGCCTCCAACTGCTTTTGACTCCTGCATGTACACTAAGTGAAATGCATATTTTAGAGCATACATGGTACTTAAGAAATTTTACAAGGATAGTTTGAGTATAAAAATCCAGGATTACTAAGATAGTAAGCTCAATTAGCACACAAGCTGACACCAGACAACCTTGAATTCAATTCTCAGAACCCACGTGAAGGTACAAGGAGAGAGCTATCTCTCCAAAGTTGTCCACAGCCCCTGCTCCACACACACACACACTAATAAGTAATATGAAATATTATTGGGAGCCTTGATACTCCGAGATAGTCTTTGATCTTACAGTCACACAACCTCTGGGGATCTATAGCTTTTTCTCTTATTAGACAAGTAATCTAAAAACCATGTTTTGAAAATATTGGTGTTAGCTCAAGTGGGCAGATTGGAAGAGGAGAAGACAGGAGGGAAGCCCACCTGGGTGGTTCTGTGCTGAGGACATCACAGAGATCTGCCTGAATTTGGGAGTAGACAGTGGGAAGAGAGCAAGGAATGGATAGATGGGTGGGAGGGAGGGGGACTCAGGGCTCAAGGCTTGACTGACAGTAAGAGTCACGGGGAATGGACACTGAAGCTACAGAGTCTGGGTGATGTCCCTTCTGTCCATGCAAGTCAAAGAGGACAGCTAGTTTCTTTCTGAGACAGGGTTTCTCTGTGTTGCCCTGGATGGCCTAGACTCACTTTGTAGACCAGGCTAGCCTTGAACTCACAGAGATCCGCCTGCCGCTGCTGGGATTAAAGGCGTGTGGCACCATGCATGGCGCCAGTTTCTAAAAGAAATGGAATTTCTTCTGGGACACAAGAGCAATATAAGGATATTACATCAGATAGGGATAACCAAGTGGAAATAGGATTTTGAAAATAGGAGACTCAGAGTTCGATGAGAAGATGAGAGCTGTCAGTATTCCCTGAAGAAAGTGAAAGTGTGAGGAAGAACTCTCTAGGGCAGCGTCTGCAGCAGCTTTGGTGGCCGTTTCTAAGTAGAGACCAAGGGAGGCACCAGTTCCTGAACAAAGGCAGTGAGTTACAAAGCAGGAGAGAAGGTAAGGAGGGCAGCGTAGTGTGGGCTCTCTGCCCCGAAGTGGGAGAAGTTTCAGGGGTAAGTAATATACAGAGTCAGGAGTTACTAAGAATATTTAGGGCTAGAGAGATGGCTGAGAGGTTAAGAGCATGTACTGCTCTTGAAGAGGACCCAAGTTCAAGTCCCACCACCTGCTTAGGCAGCTCTCAGGCACCTAAAACTCCTATTCTGGGGTCCTGATGCCTCTGTGGTCTCATTGGGTACCTGTTTATGTGCACATAGCTACACACATACAGGTGTGCTTACTTTTAAAAAGTCATGAAAATAAATCTTTTTTTTTTTTTGCGGACACTAAAAATACATCCAAAGCAGGATTATTCTCAAATGAGATTCTTAAGATTGTTAAGAGTTAGTTAACCCCATATCATGCATTTTGTTTCTCTTCATAATGTGGGCTGAAGGTCGGTCAGAGAGAGGAGAAGGGAAGATAACAAGAGGCCTGCTCTCTCCTGTACTACTCTGCAGTGCCCACTTAGCTTCTGGTTTTGCAGAATGGTTTGTCAAGGCTGGTTAGAGAGCAATGGATGAACTTTATAATCTGGACTGGTGCCAGTTGTTTGCATGTGCTTAGTGGAAAATGCTTTCCCTGTGTCTGTTCACAGACACTGAGGACTGTGGTGTGTTGCATGTGTGTGCTTGTGTGTGTGTTTCTGTGTGTGTGCATGCACATGTGTGTATGTGTGTATATGTATGTGAGTGTGTGTACATGTGTGTGAGTGTGTGTATATGTGAGTATGTGTGATTGTGTGTGTACATGTGTGAGTGTGTGGTTCCTTGGTGGAACTAGGGGCGTGTGCAAGTACAGGACAGGAATTATAAAGAATGCTTCTGGCAGTTTGGTGGTGGTGTATAATTATAAGCAGCTAGAGAACATTTGTGTTTTCTGAATCTTATGGATCATAACGAAAAAACAATCAAACAGAAAGACATGTTTCGATTGCTGAGCTGTAGTGTGTGTCAAAACTGTATCTGTCTTACTTGACCGTGTTTTATTTTTGTCATTCCCAATTTTATTCAGAGCCCATGTTGACTCTGCAAAGCCCACCTCTTCTGAGACAGACTGCAATGACAACGTCCCTTCCCATAAGACTCCTGCTTCCGCCCAGAGCAAACATGGAATGAATGGCTTTTTTCAGCAGCAGATGATGTATGACTGCCCACCATCCCGGGCTACATCTGTCTCTGTAGACTCCAGCCTCTATAACCTGCCCAGGAGTTATTCCCATGACGTGTTGCCAAAGGAATCTCCATCAAGTACTGAGGCGGATGGAGAGCTCTACATTTTTAATACCCCGTCTGGGACTTCTAGTATAGAAGCTCAGATGAGACATGTATCTATTAGTTACGACATTCCACCAACACCTGGTAACACTTACCAGATTCCACGGACATTTCCAGAAGGCACGCTGGGACAGTCATCAAAGCTGGACACCATTCCTGATATCCCCCCACCTCGGCCACCAAAGCCACATCCGACTCATGACCGGTCTCCTGTGGAAACGTGTGGCATCACACGCACAGCCTCAGACACCGACAGCAGTTACTGTATCCCTACAGTGGGGATGCCGCCCTCCCGGAGTAATACCATTTCCACTGTGGATTTGAACAAGTTGCGGAAAGGTCAGCTCTGGCAGGTTCTACTCTATCAGGGGTCAGTGATAGAAAGCCTGGTTTTCTGAGAGGCTACAGACATGGCTTACTGAGGTTTTACTGCTCAAGCATTAAGGGACTGTGCTCAGATCCTAGCACGTTCTCATGTTTGTAACCCTAGTGATTTGTATGGGGCAGAGACTGGAGGATTGCTGGCACTTGTGGGCTGCCAGCCTGGCTCCAGATTCAGAGAAAGATCCTGTCTCAGGAGAATAAATAAAGAGTCATACAGGAGAACACCCGACATCTCCCTCTGGTCTCCACTCACTGTGAAGGCATACAAGCAAATGAGCCCACATGCACATATACAGGAATACCACAATCATTCACACATATAACAGACACATGCAAGAAAATCCACTTTTCTCAATAATTCTTTTAGTATAGTATGATGGTAAAGAGTATTTGTTCCTTTTCTTCTGCCCCCTGAAGCTCCCACGCGAATAGCCAGTACATCCCTAAAGGGTGTGTGTGTGTATTGTATGTCTGTCTCCTCTATCTGTCTGTCTGTCTCCTGCACACATGCATGAATGTCTGTGCGCCTGCTCTCTTAAAAGAAAAAGAACTGGGTCATCTCGTGGCTGAAAAGGTTTGCCCTTGTCATTTGCTCCCTCGTTCTCTCTCCCTTTCTGGGATGTCTGTGGAGGGAGGCTGTCGAGACTGTCCTGTGTCTGTGGGCCATCACTGCCATATCTCTCAGGTTCTCCCCTTTCCTTCCACTAGCAGCAGCTTGTACACTTTTGTCTTAATAGACAATGATGCTGTTCAAATCAAGCCATTATTATGATTTTCTTTTTTGTCAATTTTTAGAGCATTGAGTCTCTCCTCCCTCTATTAAACTTAGCAGACAGTGGGTACACTTGTATTCCGTCTCATAACGCCTGCACACACAAGCTAAATACTTCGGGAGTGTGGATAGGTCTAGCTTCATTCGCCAATTGTATACTATACTATATTGTATAGTATAAATATTGTGTCTCCCCTACCTTCTTTTCCTCCTCTCTCCCTGTTCCTGTTAGTTCTCTTGAGCTCCTAGAGAGATTTGTGTCTACTTTCATGTTACATACTATTTCATGTATCAATATAAAATCTAGTAACCATAATACATGATATTTGTCTTTATGAGATTAGCTTAATTCTCCCAATATAATTATCTCAAGTTCCATCCTTCCTCTTGCAAATGAAATGACTTCATTCTTTGTTTTGTTTTTTGCCTTTTCTTATTTGTTTGTTTGTATTTATTTATTGCGTGGAGGAGGTCTGAAGATAGCATTCAAGAGTCGGTTCTCTCTTTCCACCATGTGGGTCTTGGAGAGCAAAGTCAGGCCATCAGACTTAGCAGCAAGTGCCTTTATTTGCTGAGCCTTCTGGCCAGCCCAAATTCATTGTTCTTTATGGCTGAAATGAATCCCATTGTGAGCCAGGCGTGGTGGTGTACACTCTTTTTAGTCCCAGCACTCGGGAGGCAGAACCAGGTGGATCTCCATGTGAGTTTGAGGCCAGCCTGCTGTACAACTGTAGGGGGAAATAAGATATACCTTAAACTTGAAAGAAAAAAGGGAAGAGGATGGGGGATGAGGGTGGGAGGGTGGGACTGGAGGGGGGAATAGGGAGGGGACTGCGATTGAGTTGTAACTTGAAGAAATAAAGGAAAAAATGCAAAAAAAAAAGAAAAAACAAAACAAAACAAAAAATGAGTTCAGGACAGCCAGGGTTCTGTTACACAGAGAAACCCTGTCTTGAAAAAACAAAACCAAAACAAAACAAAAGAATCCTAGTGTGTACATACACCACACTTTCCTTATCTATTCTTCTGCTCTTGGACACTATGCTGGTTTACATAACTTACCTATTGTGAGTCATGCTGGAGTAAACACTGATGTGCCCATATCTGAGATCTGTCACTCTGAAAAACTCGGGAGTGGTACATAGTCATAGTTGGGTCGTATGGTAGATTTTTACTTGTTTGTTTGTTTGTTTTGAGGTACCATCCATACCTGCATACTGACTTTCATAATAGGTCTAGTTTACATTCCCACCAGCAGTGTTTGAAGGTCCTCTTTTGTCTTCATCCTTGCCAGCACTTTCTAGTTGGTTTTGTTTTGTTTTCTTTTGTTTGTGTTGTTTGGGTTTTTTTTATTTATTTGTTTGTTTAATGACCAACATTCTGACTGGGGTAAGGAGGAATCTCAATGTAGTTTTAATTTGCATTTCTCTGTCAGCTAGTGAGGTTAAACAGTTTTTCATGTGTTAATGGCCATTTGTATTCCATCCTATCAGTACTATATGTTCCTCTAATTAGCCCATTTATTGGCTAGGTGGTTTAATTTCTTATTTAGGGTGTTTGTTTGTTTTTTGAGTTTACTCTTGCTCTGTTAGGTCTATAACTGGCAAAGACTGTCTCCCATTCTGTAAACTATCTCTTCACTTGATTAGCTGTTCCCTTTGCTGTACAGAAGTGTTGTTGTTTTTGTTTTTTAATTTCTTGAAGTCTCATTTGTCAATTGTTGGCTCCATGTACTAGGTGACTGAAGTCTTATTGAGAATATCCTTTGCCTGTGCCCATACAAATAGTGTTTTCCCTTCTTTTTTTTTCTTTTCTTTTTCTTTTTTTTTTTTTTTTTTTTGTAGCCCTGGCTGTCCTGGAACTCGCCTTGTAGACCAGGCTGGCCTCGTACTCACAGAGATCCGCCTGCTTCTGCCTCCCAAGTGCTGGGATTAAAGGCGTGCGCCACCACACCCCGCTGTTTTCCCTTCTCCAGTAATTTCATAGTTTCAGGTCTCTTCTCACATTAAGGTCTTTATTTCATTTGGAGTTGATTTTTACAGGATGAGCTACTAGGATCTAGTTTCATTGTTGTACAGGTGGATACTCAGTTTCCCAGCACCACTTGTGAAAGGGACTGTGTTTTCTCCAGTGTATATTTTTGGCATCTTTGTTAAAAAACAAAAAAGATATCAAGTGGTTATAGCTACCTGGATTTATATCCAGGTCTTCTATCTTAGTCCATTGGCCTATATGTCTGGGTTTTTCTTCTGCTAGATCATGTTTCACCAAGATTTTTGAAGTCTTAAAATTAAAAAAAAAAGTTTTAAATGCACATGCCCTAAAATCTATATGTTAGCATTTCTGTATTTTGTGGTAGAGTTTCCTAGCTGTTGCAAAAAAAAAAAAAGGCAAAGAGTTAATATACCATAAAAATATTTTATCAGTATATGTTCAGTCCTCCAATACCTATTTGAAATTTTCTGTTCCTTTCCTCCTTTTCTCCCTGTCCTTCTCCCTTTTTCTCCCTCTGTCCCTCTCTGTCATTCTCCCCTCGCCTCCCTCCCTTCCTCTCATCCTGCTACAGGATCTCACAGAGCCCTACCTCACTATTATGTGCCTGAGGATGACCTTGAACTTCTGATCTCCTGCCTCTATGTCCTCAGAGCTGGGATTGTAGGTGTGGCCCACCACACATTGCCTTCTAATTCTCTTGTCCAAGAGACTATGTAACCTAGTGTAAGGTAGTGAAATGTTAGGCTCAGGGTGGCTCAAAATGGATACCATTTCTCTTCCCCATCTTAGATAACCCTTCTCGTGCCAGACTTGGATATTTGATTGCTGTCATAATCAGCTCATGGGATTGGTAAACATGCAAGTGTGTGTTTAGCATACCAGTTAGAGACCGTGTTTGATGAGTGTCATCTCAAGGTTGGAGAACGTGTGTGCATGGACAAGTGTGACCAGAAAATAGAGCACCTGCAAACTGGCAGAATGGGACCAAAGCCTGACAGTCTTCTTTTTAAGTTGCAGATGCTACTTCTCAAGACTGCTATGATGTTCCACGAACCTTTCCAAGCGATAGATCTAGTTCACTGGAGGGCTTCCATAACCAGTTTGTAAGTATGACTGAGCGTTGACTTTGGCGTTTTCTGAGTCGTCATACTTAATACCCTGAGACCATGAGATGAAACTAACCACAGATCCCCTATGAACAGATGTGATAATTAATTGTGTCTTCATGTGAGACAGTGGCTTTGTTTATTAAGAGAAATGTATGTGTGTTTTAGAAAATCAAAAATGTGTTGACAGTGGGAAGTGTCTCAGGTGAAGAACTGGATGAAAACTATGTCCCCATGAACCCCAACTCGCCACCACGACAGCATTCCAGCAGCTTTACGGAGCCAATTCAGGAACCGAATTATGTGCCAATGACCCCGGGGACATTTGATTTTTCTTCATTTGGGATGCAAGTACCTCCTCCTGCTCATATGGGCTTCAGGTCCAGCCCAAAGACTCCTCCCAGGAGGCCAGTTCCTGTTGCTGACTGTGAACCACCCCCAGTGGATAGGAACCTGAAGCCAGACAGGAAAGGTAAAGGGAATGTGGCAAGTAAAGGGATGGGGGAGGGGTATGGTTAGGGCTGGGGGAGGGGTATGGTTAGGGCTGCATTTAACGCTAAATAAACATGGAACTGGTGTGGCGCTAATCTGAAACACTTTATACAACCTGGGTCCTTAAGTACAGAAACCCTGCTGTTTATAAATGAATATGTTCACGTCCAGGTGAGATTCCAGGTCTCCTCCATCTAGAATAGAGCTTACAGTACCCAGAGCAGCAACAGGAGCAGCAAGCAAGCACTAGGAGAATCTGGATTAGTCTTCCCAAAGGGTGTGGGTGGAGCTCCTGACCCCCACCTGTCTCCCTGGGCTGACGAGTAATACTCACACATGTCCAAGGATAATTGAAATCTCGAGTTTTATGTGTATCATTCTCTTGATTGGTTTTGTTGTTGTTGACTTCTGCTGTTTGCTTTTTTTTAAAGTATTGAAAACCTAACCCTAGATATGACCTTCCCTTGCTATTTTGTATAATATCAGATTAGATTCAAGATTATAATGCACTTGCTATGATTGCTTAATAATAGAGAATATGTCTCTATAATCTTTCTCTTTCCCCACATCATAACTTTAAAAAACCAAAAAATTCTGTGTTAGCTCTAGACTTAAGTGGAAGCTTCCGTGTCTCTTATTCTGGACTCTGTAAGGAAGGTTGAGTGTAGAAGCAAGGGAGCTTGTGAGTCCTGGTCCTCTTCTTCAAAGGGAGCTTTTCAGCCACTTTGGGTAATGTCTCCTCAAGTTTTAAAAAGTTAAGTTCAAGTCAGGCATGGTGGCCTGTGCTTTTTATCCCAGTACATGGGAGGCAGAGGCAGATGAACTTGTGTGATTCAAAGCCAGCCTGGTCTACGTAGTTCTGGGAGAGCCAGAGCTGCATAGTAAGGCTCTGTCTCAAAAACAAACCAAATCAAATTTAGATATAAATCTTTTTAAACACAACCCACTGTGCTCAGCACACCATTAAGTGTGTGTGGCTTAATCTTAATAACCAACTGAAGTTAGAGTCTCTGGGGTAAAGTGATAGGTTTCCTGGGCTTTTGCAGGAGAATTGAGGTCATCTGTAGCTTTTTCATGTAATGTGTATGCAAACTTCTTATTAACCTGGCCTTAAATCATTAACGCTGATTATGTTGTAGTTATGGGAGCAGAGACTGAGAGTACTTCCAACTAAAAAGTTTGGTTTTGTTCTTGTGTGGGAAAGGACGTATTTCTGCTGTAACTGAATGGTAGTCTGTGACCTCCGCCCTGTGCACCAGTCTTGTGGGGCGTGTCTGCATCCGCTCTGTTCCCTCCCTTTCTTTTCCCCTTTCCCCTCTGTGTTCTCTACTTTGACTGGGTTCTGCTTTCTGCAATCTTTGGCCTGCAGCACCTCTCTGTGCCCTCAGTTCTCCGGTCTGGATTCCTTCCCGTGCCCTTGCCCTGTCGACCTCTGTTTCTAATGGCCCTCCATCACTCACCACTCACAGGCTTCACATTCTTAGAGGTCATCTGAGTGGTCCAGGTTGTCTTTTCACACCTGGGTGAGTAACCTGGCCACTGTTGATGCGAATGCCCACTGATGGTCTCACGAATTTGAGGGTGCTCCAGTGTGGCAGCCGTAGCCTCCCAGCTACCCATCCTGTCTGGCCACGATCTGGAGTTGTCTTACAAAGGGTGTGAGTGCCAGAGGCGTTTTTGTCCCTTTTGTTTGTCTTTTTCTCTAACTCAGTTAGAAATCTCACCTGTTGTTTTCTTCTTGGCATAAAGTGTAAGTAAAGGTGAGGAGATCCCTAATTGGTCCACGGGTCACTGAAAGATCATTGTACCCCTTGTAGACACAAAGTATTGAAATCCTTTTTAAAACATTAAACTAGCACGTGATTTTCCATAGACTAGAATAAAAGTAAGTTTGGATTACTTTTAGAGACTATTCTTCTTCTTCTAAAAATTAACCAAACTTGAGAAAGGAGGGAGCTAGGTGTGTAGCTAGTGTGTGCAAGGCCCTGAGCTCCGTCCCCAGCAACTATTCATGATTCCATTGGTCAGGTTATTTATTTGATACATTTACTTAGATACATACTGAGGTAAGAAAGAGCACTCAGGTACACAACATCCAGGGACAGTTTTTAGCAAAATATTAAAGAGACTATTGAAGTCAGAGTATCAGTAAAAGGGGTTTTTACTTTTCTTTAGTACTTTTGTAACTTTAATTTCAATCAATTTGATACCCAAGAGGAGACCTACATCAGGAATACTTTGTTAGCTCAACCTGGGAAGGTCTAACTGTTAAGTACAGTTTAAAAGCCAGGGTCCAGCAGGAGGGGTCCAGCACTACAGAGGCAGGAGCAGGAACTCTTTGTGAGTACCCAGCCAGCCAGGGTTACACAGTGGGGCCCTGTCTCGAAACATTCTAAAAAAGACAAAATAAAAACTAAAATTACACCCTCACAACTAAGTTTATCCTTGGATCTGTGAACTGAGAGCATGTGTCTCATTTGGCTGTAAGAGTCTTCTTACTAATCCTAGCAACCAGTAGCTGAGCACTTTAGCTGCAAATGCAGTGACATCAGATACATTGCTTGAACTGTTATCTCACTGTCTCTTTTTAACTAATTCGAAAGAAAATCAGATTCTGTCAGATGTGGTTGATTCCTATCAGAGCCTTGACTGTTTTTTGTTTTTTGTTTGTCTATTTTGTTTTTGTAATTGCTTTCTTTGGAAGAGCTTGTGACAAGCAAGTGGCAGTCTAGTCTGTTTGTACCCCAGGTTTAGGGCTGTCGCAGTGTGTAGTCCTGGCCAGTTTTTCAAGTGCTTCCTACTAATTGAAGTTGCAGAAGTACAGAGGTGCTGTGAGTGCCAGACACCTTATGTGGCCCGGGCTGTTTACACACTTGGTAGCTCGGTGGTCACTTTACTATCCCTGGAGTGTTTGTCTTGAACCAAACTGTGCATGCATTTAATAGGGAGTCCTTTAAGCATATTGGAAGAGATACCAGAAATGCAGAGAAGTCACTGGAAGCAAAAGAACAGAACAGTTTGAGTGGCTTTAAAGCCTTTGTATTTCTAATAGAAGAGGAATCTCAGGAAGTTTGGAAATTTTTTTTATAAAACATGTATTATGTAAAAGTAATCCACGACACAGAAGGCCCCTGTTCAGTCACTGGCTCACCCACCCTCTGCTACTTCCATCTTTCCTGTCATTCCAGACGTTGGGGGCCACCAGTGCTGCAGTCTCCGTGTTCTTTTGTTCAGCCGTGTCTATTTGTAAAGAGATTTTTATTGTTCTAACTCTTTTTCTTTTTTAAAGCGAGTCCTTGAAGAAGCTTTTGAATAGGGTTAAAAAATGAACATGCTTTCTTTAAAACTATATTCATAAGGTAACAAGCACTTAAAGACTGGGTGAATGATACTAGTACCTTAACTAATTTTTTTAAAGATTTTTTTTTTTTTAATTTTACCTTCACCAAGTGCATGCCTAGTGACTGAGGAAGCCAAAAAAGGTCATCGGGTCCTCGGCATCAGCTCCACCGAAACTGGAGTCACAGACATTGTGAGCCACCATGTGGGTGCTAGAAATCAAAGTCCTCTGCAAGAGCAGCCAGTGCTCTTAACCACTGACACATCTCTCAAGCCCCCTTCTCCAAATTTTAATAAACAGGAGCTAATGTTTAATTTCTAAATCAGTCTGTGGATAACACTTTTTATGGCTTAAAGGAAATAAGTATGGAATATGTTCTTGCAGTGTAGCCTTTCTGGCCTGAGACAGTTTCCCATGTGCAGTAATTCCCATTATTACATTATTAGATTCCTCCTCACACAGAGACTGTTAGAACAAGTACAGACGTTTTTCTTTCACAACTCTGCCTCAGTTACCTGCTGAAATTAGCCAAGATAGTAACCTTGTGAGCTACTTTTCTTCAACCTTCATTTGGGGGTGCCCATTGGAAATAATAATGTAACTGTAGAAGAGAAGGCTGCCTTATCATAAACTAATCCCGAAAGTTCTCGTGCAGCTTGAGTTTGTGTAGGCATTACCCATTGGTCTGCAGGGCTTTTCGGAAAGGATCGCGCCTGTGTATTTGAAATGGGGACCTCATGTGATAACCTTGACTATATTAGAGTTGAACAACTTCTGAAATTACTTCAGTATAAAGGGTATAAGGTTTGTTTATCCTAGAGCTAAGGGCTTACCCTTTGTTAGGCATGGAATCTATAAACCCAAGGAAGGACAAGGTCGCATCCCTGAGAAGCTCACCATCCAGGTTTGGCAGAGGAGGTAGAAAGGTAAAACACACAAGACTGCTGAGGTTAGCTTCTGGCACTCTAAAGGCAGCTCCCCAAAGCCAACCCTGATAAAAGGAGTGACAGTGAAGGGTTGGTTTGAGAAGGGTGAGGCAATGCTGGGGTGCTGGAGCTGGGTACAGTTAACAGCAATAAGATCTTTCCCGAAGGACCAAGGGGACTGCTCAGAGTCAATGGTGGGCGGGCATGGGGACGCTCGGATCCAGGCTAATGAGGTTACACTTTATTCTGAGCACTCTGTAGAAGGACTTCATGCAGACAGTGACATAATCGGTTGGCACTAGATGTCTCGTGCTGATTTAAAATAAAACAGCTATACTTTGATATAAAATGGTACAAAATCACACTTGTTTATCATCTCCCGTATGGGTTATTTTCCCGGATTCCCAAACCCAGGTCTTCTTGGTCCTTGGTTGGGATAGTGGGGCTGCACTGAGGTTCTTTTTGCCTAGAGATCATTGTTGATGGGTTGGTTTCTACAGGACACGGGAATTGGAATAAAAGCAAACAAGAGTTATCTTAATTGTGAAGGCAATATCTACATAATAGTCTAAATGCAGTTGAGAACTCTCACTATGCAAGTAGAGTAACCATGATCAGGATTCCAGGCAGGAATAAGCACGTGAAGATAAGAAAGTGATCCCTGGACCTGAACTCAAAAGACTCTAGTTCTGTTAGTACTGTCACCATCCTTGTGACTCTTTTTTTTTTTTTTTTTTTTTTTGGTTTTTCGAGACAGGGTTTCTCTGAATATCTCTGGCTGTCCTGGACTCGCTTTGTAGACCAGGCTGGCCTCGAACTCACAAAGATCCGCCTGCCTCTGCCTCCCAAGTGCTGGGATTAAAGGCGTGCGCCACCACCGCCCGGCTATCCTTGTGACTCTTAGCAGCCCTCACTTGTCAGTGACAACTTGCGTATTTGTTCTAGTCACACCTTCGTACAAGAGCTTGGGAAGTTTGGGTGAGTTCAGACAATACCTGGCTGTCAGAAGTCCTCAGCACGTGTTTGCTGCCGGTGGTTAAGTGCCATGGTGTATATCAAGGCAGTCTTGCAAAATGTGATCTAGTGAGCTTTGCGTAGAGAGGGCGGATGCTGATTCGTGGACCGATGATGGGTGATAATGGTGACAGCAGGTAATGAGGACTGAAGTGTTCAGTGTTGTGTCTGAGAGACAGCAGGGAGCCGCCTGGCCAGTGCAGAGCACACTTCACGAAGAGAAGGGTGTCTGCGGTATGCTCGAATGACACCTGCCGCTTCCACTGGGATCCCCCATTAGCTCCATGTTGTCTGCAAAAATCATCTCATGTCTGGCGTGATTCATTGAAAGTAACTGGGTGCTCCATTGAGCTGCCTTACCCAGCAGGGCCACTGAGGCATCTTGGTGTTCTTCTGTCCTTCAGGCTGAAGAGTCTTCCCCTAGCTAGGGAAGACTAAAGCCAGACTGACCTTTGAGTCCTCACCCCTGTCTCCACCAAGATTACTTTTTCAGGCAGGGACTGATACTTGAAGGTTGTCCTCCGACCTGCACACTTACACACGCTTGCACCTTCACACAAACACACTCACACACAGAGCTTCCATCACAAATAGTAAATTTGTTCTTATATTCCTTCCTCTGCGCATAGGTTTTGTCGTTTTGTTTTGTTTTACCACAATAAGATCTTAATAGAAAAAACTTAGGGGAAGTAGATGGGCCCTTTCTGCTTTACTAATTTGGAACTACCCTTCACCCCCCCCCCCAAAAAAAAAACTTATTTTAAAAATCACAGCAAAACAAAATTATTTCCTAGATAACTAAGTATTTACCAAAACCAGCATGAGGCATCAGGAGACTCCAAAGACAGGTAGGACGGTGCCCTCCGTTATCAGATCCTAGATTACTCTGATTTGTGGTTAGTCTGTGGACACCCAGCCTCACCTTTGGGGGGAAGGTGTTGCTTCGTTTTATTTTTTGAGACAGGGTTTCACTGTGTAGTCCTAATTGTCCTGGAACTCACTTTGTAGACCAGACTGGCCTCGAACTCACTGAGATCCACCTGCCTCTGCCTCCCCAGGGCTGGGATTAAAGGCGTGCGCCACCACCCAGCAAACCTCACTATTTTTCAAAGGCGAGATCATTCTGGGCAGGAGCCGCCAGGCCTGTGCTCACACGAGCTGTCATCCTCCTGGAAGACCTGCTCCTTCTATGTTAATGTCTCCCATTTAAAAGTTTTTTTGTTGTTGTTGTTTTGTTTTTTTAATGTTTAGGCAGACTCTTCCCATGTAGTTGTTGGGATTGAGCCTGAGGCCCATGTGCTGGCTCTGCTAATGCTGCTGGTTTGGACGTGTGATCCGTTAAGCACTGGGCAGCAATTGTGGGAAGTTCAAATACGGAGCTAAAGACATGTGAGAAACCGTAACAAGACAGCAACCATTATTTAACCACACAGATGGGATTTGGAGAGTACAGCCAGGCATAGTGGCGCAGGCCTTTAATTAATCCCAGCACTCTGGAGGCAGAGGCAGGCAGATCACTGTGAATCCAAGGCCAGCCTGGTCTACAGATCAAGCTCCAGGGCAGCCAGGGCTGTGTAGGGAGACAGTGTCTCAACAAACAAACAAACAAAGATCTGGACAGTACTAAGGAGAAAAAGTCAGGAGGAAAGTAAAGCCATAGTGGATCTTCTGAAAGAGTGTGTAGGACAACTCCCTCCGTATTATTCCCATAACTTTCTAGGTAATGAAAGAACAGTTTTTGATGGTTACATATTAGACACTCCATGTTCCAAGGGTTCACGACGTTCAGCTAGCTCATGTCCAAGCCCCACCCATGTAATTGAAGCAGCATCAGTTCCACATCTAAGAAGAGTAATAAACACCTTTCTGCTTGACTTGAGTTGTGACCATGGAGTACAGTGCTGCAAGATCTCAAGCTGACTTGGAGGACTCAAAACCGAACCCCAAGGGATGAGCCTCTTGGGTTCTCTGTAGAGGAATCCAAGTAAAGGCTGCATACCCTGAGCAGTGGGAAGCCGAAGGAAGCCGCACTTGCCTTGTTCATTTTCCCTCTTTCCTTGTGTGGTTTTCTAGGACATGTTAGAAGAAGCGCTAACATGGCAGGTGGTCTTCCTTCCTTTCCTCCAGTAAAGTTGTGCCCCTTAGCTGACCCTCCCCATTTTCCTGTGCCTGTTAAGTCAAAGCATGCAGCTTTCTCCGTGTCCATTGTACTGAGCATGAACGCGCGCGTCTAGTGAGACTGGAATGTTTTTCCACTAACAAACTTTTGTTTGTGCTTTTAATACGTCACATTTCTTGCATGTGGCTCTGCTTTTCTTTTTTTGTTTGTTGTTTAATAATCCATTTTCCAATTTTAAAATAACATTATAATAAGAGAGTCTTCTTTTTACCAATTAGGTCAGAGCCCTAAAATTTTAAGACCCAAACCCCATGGTTTAGAGCGAACTGATTCACAAACCATAGGTGACTTTGCTACAAGAAGAAAGGGTATGTACTTGTATGGGGCACTGGGGTCTTCTTTACTTTCATACTTTTTTTCCTTCAAAAGAAAGAAAGAAAAAGAAAAGGGGAGCTTAAGTAGGAGAGCTATTGCAAACTGCTTTCCGGTGTGATATTTCGAAAGAGAATACATCTTATAATTCGCAATGTGCCTGTGTTCTGACAGTAACTGCAGCTTGGGGAATATTTGATAACATGCCCACTGTAGTCAGTCTTGTCTCCCTCCACGTTATTCCCATAACTTTCTAGGCAGCAGCACACTGTTCGCTTCTGCTTATGGGTTGCTGTGAGACCCACTTTTCTCCTGTCTTTGTAAATGTGTATGTTTTCTGTTCTGAGATAGAATAAGAAATAATTTCAATATTTTACTATGGCATGACTTGGAAATTGACAGCTAAACTCTTACTCACCTTTTAATGTTAAAAAAAAAAAGAGCATGAAGAAAAATCACCTTCATTCAGCCTAGGGTGCTGTCTGTGTCTACTGTAAGATATGGATGGATAAAACTCTTAACTTAGACACAGTAACTATGTCTTCATTATGTGAGCCCGTGTGAGCTGTAGCTTTGAAACAGTTACTTTGTGCTCTCATGGTATTTATATAAGATAGTTGATTAAGATTACATATTTTTGAGCCAAAACTAAGAAAATCTGGGGGAAAAAAATTTGATGAGTCTCTTGATTTGGGATGTAGCAAAGTTTCCAGTGCTTCCTACACCTCATTTTCCATGTGTAAAACTTTATTTACAGTAGTGGGGAAATGTTTTACACAGAAGATTAAATCCCCTTCCAAGATGAAATTCATAAAACAGTGGATTAATGAGCAACTTCAAAGGAATCCACACTTTCACATTCTCAATTTATGTGTCCTGACAAAAAATGACATGGTACAAGATGTGTGTTTACGCTAAGAAACAACGTATAGCGGTAGTGTTTAGACCTTGGGCTGACAGCGTGCGACATCATTGTTTTAGCATTCATCGCTGAGCTCTGGACTCTGTCACTGTGAACCTTGTTCACTGTGGAAGACAATGTCTGCCAACCAAGTATAAATCGCCAGATAGGAGGATCTTGTTTGGCTTGCGAAGTTCTGTTCACTCAAACTTCTGTTCACTCAAACTTCTACTTATTTTCAGTCAAGCCAGCACCTTTGGAAATAAAACCCTTGTCAGAATGGGAAGAGCTGCAAGCCCCGGTCAGATCGCCCATCACCAGGAGCTTCGCTCGAGAGTAAGTGATTTGCTGAAAACACAAGAGTTAGAATAGCAAGACAATTAAAATGGCTTATTTAAGGGGAAATAGGTGAAACAACAGTAGAGAGAAGCCCCCCTCCTTTTGAGGTTCCACAAAGTCAAAACTATCTTTATTTGTTACAATAAAAATGTCCAATATGTAACTATATACTGATGAACATTCTAGAAGGAATACATGATCGCTTTTTTATCGAGACACCTTTTTGAGAGATGTGTGGCCCTGGCTATCCTGGAGCTCACTCTGTAGACCAGGCTGAGCCTTGAACTCACAGAGATCCCAAGCGCTGGGATGAAAGGCGTGCGCCACCACGGCCACTGTCACTTATTTTACACGGGAGTGGTTTGACCCCTGTTCCTGGAGGTTCATGATGATCACTCCTTTTGTTAGCTCCTCTAGGTTTCCCATGTCCCCTCGGCCTGACTCTGTGCACAGTACAACGTCAAGCAGCGACTCTCATGACAGTGAAGAGAACTACGTCCCCATGAACCCAAACCTGTCCAGCGAAGATCCGGTATGTGCTACCCTCATCTCTCTCTACCTGAGCTGCCCTTTGAAACCAGTTCAGCTTGAAACGTTCCTACCATCTGTACACGTTGACCCTCACATCTTTCTTCCTACCCTTGAAAAAAACAATCAAAGACTTATTTTTAAGTGATTTTACTTTTTTAAGTATTGTCAAAGTCTAATACCAGCTGTGGTCAAATTTGTTCTGTTATTACATTTGTAAGTCATTGAAAAACATGAGAGTTTTTCCATAGCTGTAACAGATTCCTCAATCAACTTACAAAGAGGGAAGTTTTATTTGACATGGAGCCTTAAGAGTGTCTGTGATTGCTAAGTTTTGTTTCTTTGGTGACACATGGCTGTGGCTGGTGGCACATCAAAGCCACTGCCTCATGACCTATAGTGAAGTGAGAAAGGGGGCCAAGTCTCACTCCGTCTTCAGGATGTGATTCCAGTGATATAAATTAAGACCCCAGTGCCATTGTGAAGATAAAGCCCTCCCACCATAACCCTTTGATGGGCACTTAACATCCATATTCCTATGAGTTTATAGTCATTTCCCAGCTATATTTCATTTAAGATATTCTCCATTTTTTTGTTTTTTTGTTTTTTTTTATATTTGTCAAGAGAATCCACTGGCAGTGTGTTGCAATGAGATCCTTCAGGCCAGGTTTTGACAGGCCTCTGCAAGAACTGTCATATGCAGAAGGACTCTGACAATCTTTCAGTTAGGCGAAAGGGAAGACTAGAAAGACAGACATCATAATCAGAAGTCAAACTGAGGAAATAAAATGAAGAATTTTGTGTGCCTCCTCACATTAAGTCAGGAAAGTATTTTGGTTTGCCTGACATGTCCAAATAAACATGAGCTGATGAATTTTTGAAATATCCAAATAAGCAAAAATGTCCCGAGTTGGGGCTGGAAAGATGGCCCAGCAGTTAAGAGCACTTGCTGCTCTTACAGAGTGCCAAGAGTTCGGCTCCCAGCACCCTCTCCAGAAGGTTCGCAGCAGCGACTCTGCCCTCGGGGGATCTAGTGCATATCCACATACAAACACATACATATACACTTTTTTTTTTTTAAGCAGGGATGCTCTGTGTAGCCCTGGCAGTTCTGGAACTCGCTCTGTAGACCAGGGTAGCCTTGAACTCACAGAGATCCGCCTGCCCCTGCCTCCCAAGTGCTGGAATTAAAGGCGTGAGCCACCACTGCCCAGCCACTTAATTTTTTTTTTTAAATGGTGCAAGTGGAAATAAGTATGTGCCAGGTAAATTGAGGAGTCAACTGTGCCCTTTCCAGCCATCCATGCTGCCAACTACCAGGACCCAGTGACCCACACAGCCCTTCATTAGAAAAGACCGTAATTGTTAAGCAAGGTTCATCAGAGCTCTTAACTCTTGGAACACATCGTGTTGATGAAATGCCACGAAAATTCACAGGATCTAACATGCTCTTGGATTTGGTAAATCAGTGTAAAAAAATTAATGCTCTCAGAAAAGTTAGGACAGATTCATAACACATCTGATTTGTGTATGAAGATCAAGTCACATTCATTCATCAAAAGAACCCCTAATAGATCACCTCAAATTTGAGTCATGGTCCAACACCACTGCTCTAAATGTTGTTAGGGAATAACAGAAACATCCATCAATTTTTGTATTTCTTAAGAATTTTAGAATAAAACTGTTGTTTTATTCTGTTTCTTGATGTGCAGAATACTTAGAATGAGTCTCAGAATCTTAGAGTTTCTCTAAAAACTGTGTGAGGAAAATACGGGGTGAAAGGCTGGCATAGAGACAGGCTGTTTCCGACTGAGATTGGAGCAAGAGCCAATAGATTTCCTTTTAGAAGCTGAATTTCAGCCCTACTTCAAGATGAAAAGGAAGTCCAGTTCTACTGGTAATTAGACGTAGAGTTCAGTTGGGAGTGCTGACAGATTCTCTTGAGAAACAGCTAGCTGGAATTAACTGGGCAGGCCCTGGGATTTGTCTCACTTTTATAGTTTTATAATACTGTGAAAACTGTCCGAGCCAGGGCAAGGCGGGGTGTACATGTGTTTGCATTGGTCACCTTTGGACACAAAGTTTTACCCTCTCTCCTGGCTGAGAGTGAAAGAGAACAAAAAGATTGTGATTGTGAATTGCAGAGTTTCTTTCTCCTAACATAGGAAAAAGGAAAAAGCCAACTATTTTAATTGGGCATCCAGATGTTTCTGAATCCTTGTGAGCTGTGCCATTAGTCTGAAAGTTCTTACCAAAGTCTGTTTCTATTTCTCAACCACAAGTTGGTTTTTTTTCTTAATCTTTAATGCAGCCCTCTATATTTCTAGTTTTGTCATATGAATTTAGAGAGCGGTTTTGTCATGTGGTTCCTTCCTTTGAGGAAGGAAGGGACCAGGCTAAGAGAAAGCAGAAAGAGTGGACTCATGATCCATATCCTTTAGTTAACATGCTCTGAACTCATTTTTCTCTAAATATCTGAAAATTAAATGTGAATATGTATTTACTAAATTTTATGCAATATATTTTAGTCATATCCTTTCCTCTCCACTAAGTTCTACCAGACTCTCCCACTCCCCTTTGAAAGAGAATTATGAGGATCCCTCTCTATAAAAATGTAACTGAGTACATACATATACAGTTTTGCTTTGCTTTGAAATGTGGCCTTTCAGTTATAGCCCAGCACGGTCTTGAACTTGTAATTTGCCTGCAACAGCCTCTGGAGTGCTAGAATTACAAATGTGTCTTCACACCCAGACCCATATAGTTTTAACAATATTTGTTTGAGCTTCTGCAACCATCTGTGGTTTGGTGCCTAAGTTTTTTATTCTTATTCTTTTCATAATTGTATATGTGTGTGCGCCCGTGCATTGTGTGTCTGTCTGTCTGTCTGTCTTAGGGTTTCTATTGCCAAGAAGAGACATCATGACCACAGAAACTCTTATAAAGGAAAACATTTCATTGTGACTGGCTTACTGTTCAGAGCTTTAGTCCGTTATCAGCATGGTGGGAAGCATGGTGGAACACAGGCAGACATGGTGCTGGAGAAGGAGCTGGGAGCTCTACTTCTGAATTGGCAGGCAGCAGGAAGTCTGAGCTACTGGGCCTGACTTGAGCTTCTGAAACCTCAAAGCCCATACCTCCAACAAAGACACACCTACTCCAACAAGGCCACATCTCATAATAGTACTACTCCCTATGGGCCTATGGGGGGCCATCTTCTTTCAAACCATCAAAGTCTGTGTCTGTGATGGGTTGCCTGCACAAAAGTGGGTAAGGGATTATTTACTTGAGCAAGAGACACTTACCAGTGGCTAGCTACACCACTGAGAAATATGACTGCTTCATCAAGTGCCTGGCTCTCCTCAGGCCAAGTCTTAGTTTAACTAAGTTTAACTTTAGAGCCAGGTGTTCAAGACCAGTTTTGGAAAACATAGTGATCCTCCCCATCCCCTAGAGGAAAGAAGAGGGGTCAGAGAAAGATCGTGTCTCCTGAATGTCTGCCCACTGTTGCTGTTCTGTGCTTTCAGAATCTCTTTGGCACTAACAGCCTTGACGGAGGGAGCAGCCCTGTGATCAAACCCAAAGGAGATAAACAAGTTGAATACCTAGATTTAGACCTAGATTCTGGGAAATCCACGCCACCACGGAAGGTAAGCGGGACCGTGTTCTGTAGACAGTTCAAGCACGCTTTGAAGGACCATCTTATTTGGGGATATTGGGGGGGGGGCTGATTATTTAAATTGAATGACTATTGTTTCCTGAGTCACAAGCAACAGAATCATGAAGAGTGATAGATTACTTTTCCTTTTGGAGAAGTGTGGAAGTTGTACACTTTGTACTCATTGTGGTTGGTGTAGAAATGATTACTTAACAAATTCCAAAGTTTGTCAGTGTGTTTGTTTGCTCTCTTTATAATGAAGAAAATATGGCTTAGCTGAGTGTGGCAGCCAACACCTTTAATCCCAACACTCAGGAGGCAGAGGCAGGTGGATCTCTGAGTTTGAGGCTAGCCTGGTCTACAGAGTGAGTTCCAGGATATCCAGGTCTACACAGAGAGACCGTCTGTAAAAAAGGGAAAAGGGAATAACGGCTCAAGTCACCTCTGTTTTGTCTTAAATTTTAATTTCTATTAAACCTACAAATTACATAGTTTTATCATAATTTTTTTTTTTTTTTTTTTTTAGTTTTACCTTTTACCCTGGCACATGAGTGTCAGATCCCTCAGAGGCTGGAAGAGAGTGTTAGCTCCCAGGATCTGGAGTGGCAGGTGGTCATGAGTCACCTGACATGAATGCTAGGACCAGATGAAGGTCCTCTGCAGGGCAGCATGTGCTCTTAACGCCTGAGCCCTCTTCCCAGCCCCTGTGTCACTATTCTTACTTCATTATTTAAGTTGTATTTTCTTGCACTTAACTGTGTGTTACTCCTCTATTTATCGTTCCCTCTCATAGCTCAGATTTTCTGCAGTATGTCCTATAGAAGCCCCTGTGATGAAGGTCTGTTGGTAGTGAATTCTTTCAGGTTGCATGTAACTTAAGTCTGTTCTTATATTTATCTCTGGAATGAAACTTTGATTCACTTTAGCTGACAATCTCTTTATTGTTAAAGTGTGTGTTTAATGCCTTTTCTGGTTTATCCTCTAACAGTCTGTTCACACACTTTATAGTGCTTATGATACAGGGACTTCAGTATTTGAAGTCCTTTGGAGGCCGGAATTTGTGTTTCCTGTTTCTGGTAGCCCACACTCTTTATGGCTTGCCTCTTTGTGTGTTTCTACATTTTTATTGCAAATTCATGGTTCAACTTGGAAGACCTGAATTTCCTCCACAAAGCATCTCTAATTCCCTCCCTGAAAGCCAGTTGACCTTACTATTCTAAGCCCACATCAGCTTCCTTAAACTTAGAGGAGCCTCAGTTTCAGGGTTTCAGCATCAACCCCTTCCCTACCTCCTTCCCCAACCAGCACTGTGTCTCTCCATTTTGTGGCAAAGACCTTTGCCATACAGAGGCTTGTCCCTTCCCACCATTCTCCTTACATCTTAGAAATTTCCTGGCAGTCTAGGAAGCAATACAGAGCATCACCAACCACATTTGTTTTCAGTTACCTTCCATCTAGTTGCATGTTAAGGGCAGAGGGGGCATTGCCCTTTGTAGTTTGTTTTCCCTCAAATATTACTTTGCCAGAAGTACTTTTCTTAGCACAAAGAGTAAATAGCTGTTTGGTGCTGATCCAGGCTGGAAAAAAAATCAAACATAAGCTAAAGAGGGACTAGGTCTCTGTGTGTCACATGAACTGGGTCTTCTATGAATTTCATCTGTGGTGGGAATATTAGTTTGAATATAATTTTAAAACTAAGAGATATCAGTGTCAAGTGAGGGAGGGACAGCCAGTACAGTTAAACTGCTGTAATACCATTTTGTGTTTGTGTAATTCCAAGACTGCTTATATCTATCTCTCTTATGTATGTTTGTTTCTGTATTTGTGAGACAGGGTTTCACTATGTAACCCTGGATGGTCTGGAACTCTCTACATGTACCAGGCTAGCCTTGATCTCATATTAGTGATCCACCTACCTACCTATGCCCCCCAATTGCCGGGATAAAAGATGTGTGCCACCACACCCAGCATATGTATCTATTTCAAATCTTGAGTTTCACTCAGAACCATCCTCACAAATGGGACTTGGGGGGCGGGGGTCTATTTCTTTGTTTTATAGCAAAAGAGCAGCGGTTCAGGCAGCAGCATGGCTGATGAGAGGGTGGATTACGTTGTGGTGGACCAACAGAAGACGTTGGCCCTGAAGAGCACCAGGGAAGCCTGGACGGACGGGAGGCAGTCCACAGAATCTGAAACACCCACCAAGAGTGTGAAGTGAAGGTACACCGTTGCCACTGCCAACAAATGAGAACTGAGTAGAAAAGACAGACGCCAAGTCAAGATGCTTCTACTCTCTCAATGGAGCCTCAAGCAAACAGGGGCAGTGAAAAGGAACCCTCAGACATGTTCAAGCAAGTTAGATTGTGAATGGTGCTGTGTGGTATAGAATTTGTAACATGTAAATAATGCGGGGAAATCGTATTTTAGTTCACGGAGAAACATCTGTCCCTAGTTAACACGCCTGTAGTATTACTATACTGATGCACTTTTTCATTTAAAACCTTGGCTTGGGTCTTCCCAATCTACCTTAACAGAATTCCCTTGGGAGTTCTTTTTGTCTCCTCACACTACTCTATATAACAATACTAAGTAAACTGAGCTACTTTTAATTCTGGAAATTCCAGTGAAGCTACAGGGCTAACACCCTTAAAATGAGAAGTAGGTTCACAAATTCGCTTTTCCTTGAAGATGGGTAACCATTAGCTTAAGCTGTAGAGTATAGCTGGACTTGTCCTTCGTTGTTTTCCAAAACTACCAAGGATAGTGTACATACCGGTGTCGAGACCTAGTTCTCTGGCTCATGTACACTTAGGTTTTAGTAGTAGAACTTTGTTGTTTTTTTTTGTTAATTACAGTGTTGTGTGTTCATTGCGTGAAGGTTCTGCTGGGTAGGATCTTGCACCTTTGAAAGACTGACTCTAGTTACACTATTAAGCCCATAAATCATCTACAGCATGGACTGATCATCTGCTCTTAGATTTTTTCACATGTATTAAACATTATTTGCAAAAGGTAGATTATATGACTAATCAGGTACGTACGGGGGCACTGATGTGCTAATACAATGATCGGGTTTAGACAAAGAACTTCAGTTAGGTTTTTGTTAATCCTGATATTGGTTTAAAATTAATGAAACAGTTGGCATTCACTGTCAGTTACAGCAGCATACTGTGATTTTGAATTAATTAGTAATTCAAGATTATTACTCTTAATAAATTCTCTCTTTTGACACCGTAGTGCCCTTTCTATGATTTTTTTTTTACTTAATATTCTTCTTGGCCTTATATTTAAATTCCTATGCAATTAATGTTTTATATCTGCATTTTTTTAAAAAATGTCATTTTAAGTGATTCATGTATGTAGCACCTATTGCTTTTATGAGTAAATGAATTAAGAATTTTGTACTGTGATTTCTATTCACTGCCCATTTCTCTAACTGTTGGAGCCTTGCTGTGCTGTGAAACCCTGTAGTTGTGAATACCACCCAGCCAGATCTCTGAATCCCCCAGAGGAATGGTGCGAGTCTCTCCCCTGTGACATGACATCATCTGGTGTGGCTGTTCAGACTATGAATTAGTGTCACTGCAATTACACTTGTCTGTCTTGGCTTTGCCACATAACTTGGAAAGCAGCTAGCATTGTCCATTGTTCACCTACGTTATGGACAATCCCTATGCAATGATCTGAGACTCATTAATGGCTTGGGGAGGGGTCACAGAGAACAAAATGTCCCTGAGACAGCTAAGGCTTGTCTCCCTCCGTTCAGACCTCTTTAACTGTTGCCTGAGTACATAATGTGCCCTGAATTCTGGCCCACTGGCCACAGTACTGTGCCTAATCTGCATACTACGCTTGTTTTTCAGTCCACAAACTGTGTTAGTAACTAGATAAATTGTAGACTAGTAACATTGAATGCTTTTAAATGTTCGCTTCTTTTTAAACAAAAACTAAAACCCAGAACTGAATTTTGAGGTGGATTTTTAAATAAAAAAATATTGTTTGAGTTTGGTGTGTGAACTGTTTTACTTTTTTTTTTCCTTTTACCTTTTAATGTACTTAATTGTTTGTGAACAAGCAATAAATATCAAGAAAATACATAGCAGGTCTGGAGAGGTGGCTGAGTGGTTAAAAGCCCGAGCTGCTCTTACATAATACAGAGGTTCAATTTCAGCACCTACGTAGCAGCTCACAACTATCTGTAATTCTAGTTCCAGGGAATCTGACACCCTCTTCTGGCCTCCAGACACTGCACACATGTGCCCAGACATAAATCTAGGCAAAGTACCTATACATATGTTGTTAAGTACATATTTAGATGGGTCAGAGGTTAGAGCACTTGTTGCTCTTGCAGAGGACCAGAGTTTAATTCCAAGAACCTTCATGGTAGTTTACAGTCCCCTATAACTCCAGTTCTAGGGGACCCAATGCCCTCATCTGACTTCCTTTGGCACCAGGCATACATGGTGTTGTAAGAAAAGAAACACGAGGCTCATTCTTCTGGGTATCTGAATATAACTACGTACATGACTGGTATCCCATAGAAGCTCACGACCTTGAATTTTTGTATGTTCTGCAACAAAACTACCAAATGGAAGCCAAAATCATTGAGATACACCTAAACTCTCAAACCATGTAACACAGGTATAAAAGATAGGAGAGGGTGTTGTATAAAAGATGTACGTAGTTTTAAATTTCAAACACAGTGATACATGATTAATCCAGAAGTAAAAAGTCTTTCTTTGAAGCTGCCTATTAAGGACCTGGTAGAGTGCTTGTCTGCCTAGCATGTGTTAGGGTTCAGTCACCAGCTCTGCATAAATGGGGCAACTAAGCATAGTAGGACAAATCTAATCTCCGCACTCCAGAGGTGGAAACAGACACATCAAACATTCAAAGCCAGCCTGGGCCACATTGAGACCCTGTCTCAAAAACACTTTTCCTGGGGTTCGATTCTCAGTGCCTGCCTACATGTCGGCCCACAGCCATCTGTAGTTCCAGTCCTGGGCCATCTCTTGTGACCTCTGAAGGCACTATGCACATGGTGCACAGACATACATGAAAGCAGAACACCCAGACATATACAAATAGAGATTAAATCTTCCTGTTGGTAGAATTCAAAGCAGTTAGGAATTTTTTTTATAATTTCTCTTTACCTTTTCAGAAAGTCCTGCTTTTGTTGATCTACAGTGCTCTAATTTGCAGGAATATTATTCTGCTGAACTATTAAAGAATTGTGGGGGTGGGGATGTATTTTAGTGGCAGGCCATGAACTTAGCAAGCTGGGTTCAATCTGCAGCTTTAAAACACACAAAGAATTGTATTAGGAAGGCCACTTGCTGTAGAAAGATAAGACATATTACATATTGTATTAATAATTTAAATTGTGAGACAGTTACCTGTAGGGCAGAGATTTTTAAGCCTTTTTCAGCACCAGACTCTTTAAAATATTTATGACACTCAAATACACAGAGCCAGGAAAAAAAACTTATCTTTTTTTTTTTTTTACTATGGTGTTATCTAAATTATTTCTGGAGAACATGAGCATGTTTAAATTGCTGATTAAAAACTCTCAGGAATTAATTTATTTCCAAACTTAATTCTTTAGGTTTTTTGTGCCATTAAGAAAAGTTTTGTGTGCCAGGCTTGGTGGCACACGCCTTTAATCCCAGCACTCAGAAGGCAGAGGCAGGTGGATCTCTATGAGTTTGAGGCTAGCCTGGTCTACAAAATGAGACCAGGACAGCCAGGGCTTTTACACAGAGAAACCCTGTCTCAAAAAAATAAAAGAGAAAAGAAAGAGAAAGAAGTTGTATATTGAAGTCATAATTTTTCTGGACTGTTTGTTTGTTTGAGACAGGGTCTTTCTATGTACCCTTGGCTGGCCTGGAACTTGCTATGTAGATCATGCTGGCCTCAAACTCACAGAGATCCACCTGCCTCTGCCTCCCCAGCGCAAGGATTAAAGGCGTGCGCCACCATACCCAGCTATCCATGGTGTTTAAACTGAACCCAAGTGTTTGCTTTTTTTTTTCATTTTGCTTTGAGGGACTTCTTACAACAAGAGGCACTTTGTCACCCAGGCTAGACTCTGACACATGTTCCTCTTGCCCCACCATCTGGAGTGCAGAGATGTCAAATGTGTACCACTGCCTTCAGCTTGTTTTTATTCTCTATTAGTGGGAAGTTGTCTGCTTTCTCCTTTTATTCAGTATTTAGTTATTTTTATCTTTTTAAAAATATTCTGCAGAAATATGCTGTGTGATGGTGGTGCACACCTTTAATCCTAGCACTTGGGAGGCAGAGGCAGGCAGATCTCTGAGTTTGAAGCCAGCCTGGTCTACAGAGTGAGATTCAGGGCAACCAGGGCTATAAAGAGCAACCCTGTCTCAGGAAAATGAATAAATAATAAATCTACACATATATTGCAGAAATACATTTACACATGCATACTGTTATAGACAATGATCATGATTCTGATTATCTAAACCATTTTGATCAAACACGTTAGTATGTTGAGTAACTGGAATCCCTGGTACTGTAGAAACATTGAGTTGGATGTGCCTTCCTATTCTCTTAGAGTCACTGGTTGATCTTGTCCTCCATTCACCAGTGTAATAATCAGGTTCCTACAGGAGCCATGCATTGGCCAAGTCAACAGGGTACACTTTCTCAAGAGACATATCCTAGGGTAACATCTGGTGTTCTATAAAGTTTGTATTTTTATATTACTTTAAAAGCTGAATACATAGCTAAGTGATAGAAATAGTTATCTAATGAATGTGGTGGTCTATATGAGAATGGCCCCATAAATTCATATGCTTGATGCTTGGTTACTTAGTAGCTGTTTGGGAAGGATTAGGAGGTGTGGCCTCATTGGAGGAAGTGTATCACTGCAGGTGGACTTTGAGTTTTCAGAAGCCCACCCCAGGCGCAATGTGTCTTTTTTCTGCCTGTTGCCTGTAGATCAGGATGTAAACTCCGCTACTGCTCCAATGCCGTGCCTGTCTGCTTCCCCTATGATGGACTAACCTCTGAAACTGTAAGCAATCCCCCAATTGAATGCTTTCTTTTATAAGAGTTGCCTCCGTCATGGTGTCTCTTCACAGCAATAGAACAGTAACTAAGGCACCTAATATGTGCATGAGCCTAAGTTCAACTCCCAGCACTAGGGCAGACACCAACCAACTAACAAAACAAAAACTAAACTATGATAAACAATTGACCTTGTGGACACCATAACCTGACATAATGGAAACCCATTGCCAGCTGACTGCAACCATTGTTGATACTCTACTTGCATGTGCGTTACCACAACTGCAAATATGTAGTTATTCTCTAGAATAATATATAAATATATATGCCATATATATATAATCAAATATATAATTAATCTTCTCTAGACTTTCTTTGGATTCAATATCATTTGTTACAGATTTCAACAAAGTACTTAGTCAAGGATTAGCACACTTCCTTCACTTGAAAAGGACAATTTTGTGAGCTCTGGTGACCTAAACTGATGGTTGAAAGCCTTCCTGAATTACAACCTCAAGACCACAAGTATTAATTTGTATCTTAATCTGTGTGTGTGTGTGTGTGTGTGTGTGTGTGTGTGTGTGTGTGTGTGTCTGTGGGACACACACACATGCACGCCTATATTTGCAGCTGTTACTTATGGTTCATTTTAAACATTCAAAGTTAATAATTCTAAATTTCCAGTAATGTACCCTTCATACTGAGAACGTGTAGGGTCCTGGACACACACTGGATCATTAAGCTGAGAACCTTTACATGGGTTACAAGAAGTAATTTCAGCCGGGCGGTGGTGGCGCACGCCTTTAATCCCAGCACTTGGGAGGCAGAGGCAGGCGGATCTCTGTGAGTTCGAGGCCAGCCTGGTCTACAAAGTGAGTCCAGGACAGCCAGAGATATTCAGAGAAACCCTGTCTCGAAAAACCAAAAAAAAAAAAAAAAAAAAAAAAAGAAGTAATTTCAAATTTTATTGGAAATGTATTAGTCCTTGCTCCAATGTGGGTTTTTTGTTTTGTTTGTTTGGTTTTTGTTGTTGTCGTTATTGTTTCTTTCTCTCTCTTTCTCTCCTAGAATTAGTCTTGGTGAATTTTTGAAACTGTTTACAGACAGTGAACTGTATTTCCACTTATGCTGGCCATAACTTTTGTTTTCCAGGAGTCACTGAATTTATGTCCCCAGTGAACTAAAATAGTATTCTAAGAATACGGGGATGATTGGCTTGTTACTGAGTAGGGCACAGGTTCCTACTGAGAATGAAATTGTATTCTCAAATGTTTAATTATGTATGCATGCATTTAATTGATGTGTGAATGCATGCATATGCACAGCACTCATGTGGAGGTCGGAGGGCAACCCTCAGGAGTTGTTTCTCTCCAGAGATCAAATCCATTCCTCAGGCCTTCTGCCTTCTAAATTTCCATGATCTTCCAAAACAACAACACAGCTGGACACCAGTTTTCAAACACATGAGGCTGTGGGATTATTTCACACTTGATCCACAACAGATCTATCTCTAAATGTAGTCAGATCCTGAGATTTTGATGTTTTGTATGTACTTCAATGTGAATGGGGTTGGGTAGGGGACACAGTTGCAGTCCCTAACAGAGAGATGGCTGTCTCTATGGCTGAATGCACTGTAAAATTAAACTGTCTCCACTGTCAATGTAGAGGTCTCATTCCTGGCACACTTGGGCCAGTAATGGAAGAGAGTTAGAGTTAAGACACCTGCTGACTGCATAGTAGATTAAGGGAACCAATCTGGGCTGGTTAACAACCTTCAACAATAGTAATGGACTCACAATGGTAAGAAACCATTATCACTTTTTAAACTAAGGGTCTGGTAAGAAGAGCTGATACTGAAACCAGCAAGGGAAGGAGAAGGACTACCAGCAGGCACTTTAGTCTTTTTTCTTTTTTTTTCTTAGACAGGGTTTCACTTGGTATCCTTGGATGGCTTAGAACTTGGTGCTCACTATGTAGAGGAGGCTAGCCTTGAACTCACAGAGATCCACTTGCCTCTTCCTCCCAAGTGCTGGGATTAAAGGCATGCACCAATTACAGACAGCTATGAACTGCCATGTGGGTTCTAGGATTTGAACCCTGGACTGTAACAGAAAATTTTTCCTTAAAACACATATTTATTAGTAGTTAACAAGCACCAATAAAACACCTATATCCTATAACCTAATACCTAAAGCCTAATACTTATCTAAGAACACCCTATTATCTGTCTAAGAACACCTAAGAAAATTAAAATAGGGTTACTATTAGGAGAAGGTATCCCTTTCCTTCCCTTGCTGGTTTCAATATCAACTCTTCTTACCAGACCCTTAGTTTAAAAAGTTAAAAATAGGGTTACTATTTTAATTTTCTTAAAAGGATATTAATATTCTTAGTGTAGGTCTATGCAGGGTAACTTGGTTTTGCCAGTTTGGATGCTGCGGTCCCAGCAGGCAGTCCCTTTCAAACCTTAGCATTCATTGGGCCTAACTTTGCCAGCTTGTACGGCCAGTTTGTTTCAACCCCTAAATTGTGGCCGGTTTGTAAGACCAGTCTATTTTAACTGCTAAACTTAAATTCGGCTTTCTCCATCCAAATGAGCTGAGACTCATTTCTATAATCTCCTCAGCTTGTGAATGCTTCACAGCCTAGTTTCTCACCACAGCCTCTGAGCTCTGCCTGTCTTTTCTGACTGCCTTATTTGCCACAAAAGGTCTTTCTTTGGCAGACTTATGGTGAAGGGTCTTTATCTCTTAGACTCGTCTCTCAGTTTATGACCATTGCAGTCTAAAGACTTGGGTATGCCATACCTTGCTATGCATTTCTCCAGCATGTCTCAGCTATGATGAGGGCAAGAGGAAGAATTGAGAGACCCTGTGGAGCTCTCTGGTTCATATATTGTGTCATCTGGTGATCCTCGTAGGTCTCGAGGGCCCACAAGATCTCTTGAGATGTCCAGCAGTCTCGTGGCTTCTGGGGCAACTGACGTCATCTGTGGCTTGCATGGTTTCTTAGCCACGCCCCTTCAACAAGGTATTTTGTGTTGGCCTCAACTGGGCTTTGTCCATTTCAGCAAGTTAAAGGGATGCCAAGCTCCTCCTTATGTGCTGCCAAATGCTAAGGTGAAGTTCATATTAATTCATTAAAGAGGCCTAACTTCTACCATGTCCGTCCTCTGGAAGAGCAGCCAGTGCTCTTAATTGCTGAGCCATCTCTCCAGTCTGACACTTTGGTCTTAAGTAGGAGAACGTAACTACTTCTGATTAGACCTGCAAGGGTCTCAGTTTTTGAGGGACTCTAAACCAGGGTACCTCACTGGTGAGTTGCCATTGACTAAAGTCTACCTGTAGCCTGAATACTCCTTAGACACAAGGATCAGCCTTCTAGAGAGGGTTCAGCAGCAAGGTCCCCTCTAGGACACATGAGGATGCAGAGAAGGAATCGGATACACCAGGGAGGGAAACCAAAAGCTTCAACAGTCACCTGTTGAGAAAAGTCTAATAACATTGTTTCTGATAGGCTGCATTCAATGCTGAGATCTGGTTACCGCCCCTTCTGAGGCATTCTCTTGATTGGTTAATAAAAGTTGCTTATGGCCAATTAGCTGGGCAGAAGGAGTATAGGAAGGCTTCTTGAGATTCGAACAGGAACCATGAGCACACACAGAGAATCCTGCTCTCTCTGCGGGGAGACACAGAAGGAGTCAGACATCTTTGAGAATGCTGGAAGGTAATCACAGGCACATGGTGGGTTGGGATTAGGTGATCCAGGTTAACTTAGAGTAGCTAATTGAGAGTCTGCCTAGTTAAGGGCTAAGTGTTAAAACATTAAAAGGTCTTGGTGTGTTTAATTATTGGGGAAAAAACTGGTGGCTTATAGGCCCTCAGTCCAAGCAGTCCTGGGCCGTCGGACTTCCAGACTCCTGAACTCTCCTCGAACCCAGACAAATCTCCTGCCAAGCTGCTGGTAATTCTACTGGCCTAATATAACAACTTATATTAGTTAACAGAGTTTAGGTCACAGGTGGTGAAGACCACCCTTGGTCACAGGGCTCTTTCCCCAGGACAAATCAGGCAACCGGTTAAGGCACACAGGCCAGGCCGCCTGCTCCTCTGCCAAGCCACCAGCTGCTCCGCCAGCTTAATCTTACAGTTTACACTTACTAATAACTACAATAATTAATTAAATTGCAGTTTCAGTCACCATATTCATCACTATGACAAACCTATAATTAACAAACATTTATAAGCCATCATCAAGTAAATAAGGAATCTTAATATTGTCTTGCTTAACTGATCTAGCCTCTTTCCAGAATGCTTTCTTGTAGACTTCAGAAACAACACAGATAAAAAGATGAGTAAGTGCATAAAAGTAAGCCTGACTATTCAAGTTTGATACCCAACTCCAGAAGACAGATGTCCTCTGATCTTCACAGGTGTACCGTGGCACATATGCAATAAACACACACACACACACACACACACTGAATGTGAAAAGATTTGACACACCACATTTTGCCTTTCCTTGCAGCAAGGGCTGTTCAGGTCACCATCTTTCCACAAGTTAGATTCACTTCCAGAAATCTATTTCATAGGTAAGGCAATCGCTGCTACAGATAAGGCGCTGCACAGCTACAAACAACAGCTGCTTTGGAGGTAAGGTGGGCCACAGTGGCAACCAAGAGCTGCTTTGGTGGCTTCCTGCATCCTAAAGAGACCCAGCAAATGGTACAATGGTTCCTCAACCCAGATACCTAACTGTCCCCATGCCTGGCATTCAGGTTATGACTGCTCTGTCAATCAAAAGCCTTACAAACATGCCCCGAAGTGTGTTTCCGTTTAATTCTTTTAATGGCATGTATTGATGGTCTTAATTTTTGGACGACTCCAATTGATTGAAGTTTCATTTTTGGGTAATCATTTTTATCTTCTTATTCCAAACCCCTGAGTTATCCTATATAAGCATTGTTGCTGATGCTTGTGGTGATGGTGGGTTTTGTTGTTATTTTGAAATATGGCTCACTGTGTATGCCTGCAACCCACTATGTAGACCAGGCTATTCACGAACTCATGGAGATCTGCTTGCCTCTGCCTCCTGAGTACTGGGATTAAAAGTGTATGCTTCCACACCTGGTAGCATCCTTATGGTTTTGCCTTTTGCAATTGTACCTAGTGACCACTGAACACAGACACATTTTCTTATTTCATTTATGTCCACCAAAATTTATTTATTTATGTGGTGGTGCATGCCTTTAATCCCAGTACTCAGGAGGGAGAGCCAAACAGATCTCTGAGAGTACGAGGCCAGCCTGGTGTACAAAGCAAATTCAGGACAGCCTGGGCTATTATTACACAGAGATACCCTGTCTGGAAAATAAACAAAAAAAGAAGCCACACTGCCTTAGTTAAGTACCCACATACCCACATAGCTATGGTTCCGTTTTTATGCTTATTGGGAATATTTTTCTTCTCTTATGACACTATTTCATTATCTCAGTTGATTGCCTCCATTCAAATTAGAAATTTTGTAAAGACTTCTTCCACACTGTTTTTGCAATAATCTTTTGCCCTTTTGTGCTTATATGAATGCTTATGATCAAGAAATCAATTAAAGGGACTGGAGAGACGGCTCATAGGTTAAGAGCACTGGCTGCTCTTCCAGAGGTCCTGAGTTCAATTCCCAGCAACCACATGGTGGCTCACAACCATTTATAATGGGATCTGATGCCCTCTTCCAGCCTGCATGCAGAACACTGTATACATAATAAATAAATAAAATATTTTTTTAAAAAAGAAATCAATTAAAGCTGGTCAGGATAACCTTTTACTCTTTAATCCCAGCACTCAGGAGGCAGAGACAGGTGTATCTCTGTGAATTTGAGGCCAGCCTGATTTACATAGTGAGTTCCAAGACATGCAGAGCTATGTAGAGAGACTCTGTCTGAAAAAACAAACAAACAAACAAAAGCAAAATACGGAAAGCTGCAAGGGAAAAAAAGCCAAAAAACATATGAAGGCAGGCCTATCAAAATTACATTCGAGCCGGGCGGTGGTGGCGCACGCCTTTAATCCCAGCACTTGGGAGGCAGAGGCAGGCGGATCTTTGTGAGTTCGAGGCCAGCCTGGTCTACAAAGCGAGTCCAGGACAGCCAGAGCTGTTAAACAGAGAAACTCTGTCTCGAAAAAACAAAACAAAACAAAAAAAACAAAAAACAAAAAAAAAACAAAAAACAAAATTACATTCGAACTTCTCAATATAGACTCTAAAGGCCAGAAGGGCTTGGGCAGGTGTCTTGCAGACTCTAAGAGACCACAGATGTCATCCCAGACTGCTATACCTGCAAAACTTTTAATCACCATAGATAAAGAAAACAAGATATTCCATGACAAAACCAAATTTAATATCTATCTATAAATCCAGGCCTACAGAAGACACTAGAAGGAAAACTCCAACCCAAGAAAGATAACTACACCCAGGAAAACACAGGAAATAAAACCCACATCAGCAAAACCAAAAGGAAGGAAGCACATACACACCACACACACATACTCTAACACCAACAATATCAAAATAACATGAATCAGCAATCACTTATCTCTCAACATTAATGAACTCAATTCCCCAGTAAAAAGACAACAGGCTAACAGAGTGGATGAGAAAACAGGATCAATGATTCTGCTGCTTACACAAAAAACACCTCAGCAACAAAGATAGACATCTCAGAGTAAATGGCTGGAAAAAGATTTTCCAAGCCAACGGACACAAGAAGCAAGATGGAGTAGCCATTCTAGTATCTAATAAAATAGACTTTTAACCAATGTTAATCAAAAGAGATGGAGAAGGACACTTCATACTCATCAAAGAAAAAAATCCACCAAAATGGTGTCTCAATTCTGAACATCTATGCACCAAATGCAAGGGCACCCTCATTTGTAAAAGAAACATTATTAAAGCTCAAATCCCACATCAAACACCACACATTAATAGTGGGAGACTTCAACACACCACTCTCACCAATGGAAAGATCAACACAACAGAAACTAAACAGAGAAATAATGAAACTAACAGATGTCATGAATCAAATGTACCTAACAGATATCTACAGAACATTTCACCCAAACACAAAAGAATATACATTATTCTCAGCACTTCATGAACATCCTCCAAAATTGAATATATACTCACTCACAAAGCAATCCTCAACAGATATAAGAAAATTGAAATAACCCTTTGTATCTTATCAGACCACTATGGATTAAAGTTGACCTTCACGCCGGGCGTGGTGGTGCATGCCTTTAATTCCAGCACTTGGGAGGCAGAGGCAGGCGGATCTCTGTGAGTTTGAGGCCAGCCTGGTCTACAAAGTGAGTCCAGGACAGCCAGACCTGTTATACAGAGAAACCCTGTCTCGGAAAACCAAAAAAAAAAAAAAAAGAAAAAGTTGACCTTCAACAATATCAGAAACAACAGAAAGCCTATAAACTCATGGAAACTGAACAACTCTTTACTCAATGACCTCTGGGTCAGGAAACAAACAAAAAAAAGAAATTAAAGACCTTTTAGAATTCAATGAAAACAAAGGCATAACATACTCAAACTTATACGACACAATGAAAGCAGTACTAGCAGGAAAGTTTATATCACTAAGCACTTTCATAAGGAAATTGGAGAGTTCGCAAACTAGCAATTTAAAAATACACCTAAAAGTTCTAGAACAAAAGGAAGCAAACACAACCGAGAGGAGCAGATGGCAGGAAATAATCAGACTCAGGGCTGAAACCAATATATTAGAAACAAAAAACAAACAAAAACAAACCAAAAACAAAGAATCAATGAAAGCAAGAGCTGGTTCTTTGAGAAAATCAACAAGATAGACAAATTCCTAGCCAAACTAACTAAAAGGCAGGGACATTATCCAAATTAACAACATCAGAAATGAAGGGGGGTGTACAACAACAGACAAAATCCCAAGAGTCATTAGGTCTTACCTCAAAAGCCTGTATTCCACAAAATTGGAAAATCTAAATGAAATGGATGGTTTTCTTGATAGATTTCACTTACCAAAGTTAAATCAAGATCAAGTAAACAATTTTTTTTTTTTTTTGGTTTTTCGAGACAGGGTTTCTCTGAATATCTCTGGCTGTCCTGGACTCGCTTTGTAGACCAGGCTGGCCTCGAACTCACAAAGATCCGCCTGCCTCTGCCTCCCAAGTGCTGGGATTAAAGGCGTGCGCCACCACCACCCGGCTCAAGTAAACAATTTAATCAGTCCTGTAACCCTTAATGAAATAGAAGAAGCCATCAAAAGTCTCCCAACCAAAAAAGTCCAGGAGAAGATGGTTTCAGCCCAGAATTCTACCAGACCTTCAAAGAAGAGCTAATGCCAATACTACTCAAACTCTTCCACAAAATAGAAATGGAAGGAACATTGCCAAACTCATTCTATGAGGTCAGTGACCCTGATACTTAAACCACACAAAGACTCAACAAAGAAACAGAATTTCAGACCAATTTCCCTCATGAAAATTGATGCAAAAATACTTGCAAACTGAATCCAAAAATATCATCCACCATGATCAACTAGGCTTCATCCCAGGGATGCAGGGGTTGTTTAATATATGAAAATCCATCATATAAACAAACTGAGAGAGAAAAACACATGATTATCTCACTAGATGCTGAAAAAGCCTTGACAAAATCCAACACCCCTTCAGAGGCCTGAGAGAGGTCAGGTGTGGTGGTGCACACCTTTACTCCCAGCGCTCGGGGGAGGCAGAGGCAGGGGGAGTCTCTGTGAGTTTGAGCCCAGCCTGGGCTCCAAAGTTAGTCCAGGACAGCCAGGGATACACAGAGAAGCCTGTCTCAAAAAGCTAAAAAAAAAAAAAAAAAAAAAAAAAAAAAAAGTCTTAGAGAAAACAGGTATACAAGGCCTATACCTAAACATAATAAAAACAATATACAGTAAGCCAATAGCCAACATCAAATTAAATGAAGAGAAATTTAAAGCAATTCCACTAAAATCAGGGACAAGACAAGGCTGTCCACTCTCTCCAAATCTATTCAATATAGTACTTGAAGTTCTAGCTAGAGTGATAAGACAACTATAAGAGATCAAGGGGATACAAATTGGAAAGGAAGAATTCAAAGTATCCCTATTCACAGTTGATAAGATAAAGTACATAAGTGACCCCCAAAATTCTACTAGAAAACTCCTACAGCTGATAAACACCTTCAGCAAAGTGGCTGGATACAAAATAAACTTTAAAAAATGAAGTCCTCCTTTACACAAATGATAAATGGACAGAGAAAGAAATTAGAGAAACAACATCCTTCACAACAACCACAAACAATATAAAATATCTTGGTGTAACTCTAACCGAGCAAGTGAAAGACCTGTATGACAAAAACTTCAAGTCTCTGAAGAAAGAAACCAAGGAAGATATCAGAAGATGGAAAGATCTCCCATGCCCATAGATCAGCAAGATTAACATAGTAAAAATGGCCATCTTACAAAAAAGCAATCTACAGATAAAATATAATTCTCATCAAAATCCCAACACAATTCTTTACAGACCTTGAAAAAACAATTCTCAACTTCATATGGAAAAACAAAAAACCCAGAATAGCTAAAACAATCCTGTATAATAAGAGAATATATGAAGGTATCACCATCCCTGATTTCAAGCTGTGCTACACAGCAATAGTAATAAAAACTGCATGGTACTGGCGTAGAAACAGATTGGTTGATCAATGGAATTGAATTGAAGACCCTGAAATAAACCCACACACCTATGGACACTTGATTTTTGACAAAGAAACCAAAATCATACAATGTAAAAAAATGAAGCAACTTCAACAAATGGTGCTGGTATAACTAGATATCTGCATGTAGAAAAATGCAAATAGATCTGCAATTATCTCCCTGCACAAAATTTGAGTCAAGTGGATCAAAAGACTTGACCATAAAACCAGCTACCCTAAATCTATTTGAAGAGAAAGTGGGGAACATCCTTGAACTCATTGGCACAGATGACAACTTCCTGAACAGAATACCAATAGCCCAGGCTCTAAGATCAACAATCAATAAATGGGACCTCATGAAACTGAAAAGCTTCTGTAAGGCAATGGCACTGTCAAGAGAACAAAATGAGCCAGGTGGTGGTGGCGCACACCTTTAATCCCAGCACTTGGGAGGCAGAGGTAGGTGGATCTTTGCGAGTTCGAGGCCAGCCTGGTCTACAGAGTGAGTCCAGGACAGCCAGGGCTACACAGAGAAACCCTGTCTCAAAAGAGAGAGAGAGAGAGAGAGAGAGAGAGAGAGAGAGAGAGAGAGAACAAAATGATAGCCTACAGATTCGAAAAAGATCTTCACCAACCCTACACTCAATAGATGGCTAATGTCTAAAATATATAGAAAACTCAAAAAAGTAAATATCAACAAACAAAATCCAATTTAAAAATGAAGTACAGAGCTAAACCAAGAATTCTCAGCAGAATAATCTCTAATGGCTGAGAAGCACTTAAAGAAATGCTCAACACCCTTAGTCTTCAGGGAAATGCAACTCAAAATAACTCTGAGATTCCATCTCACACCTGTCAGCATGGTTAAGATCAAAAACTCAAGTGACAGCACATGCTGGTGAGGACGTGGAGCAAGGGGAATACTCCTCCATTGCTGGTGGGAGCGCAAACTTGATTACACTTTGGAAATCAATCTGGCAATTTCTCACAAAATTGGGAATAGTGCTTACTCTAGACCCAGCTATACCACTCCTGGACATATACCCAAATGATGGCCTACCATTCTGCAAGGACATTTGCTCAACTATGTTCATAGCAGATTTTTTTCGTAATAGCCAGAAACTGGAAATAACCTAGATGTCCCTCAATTGAAAAATGGATAAAGAAAATGTGATAATTTACACAATGGAATACTAATCAGCTATTAAAAACAAGGAAATTATGAATCTCACAGGCAAATGGATAGAACTTGAAAAGATCATTCTGAGTGAGTTAACTCAGACCCAGAAAGATTCACATGGTATGTACTCACAAGCGGATAGTAGTCATATAGTACAGGATAACCATCCTACAATTTACAGACCCAAAGAAGCTAAGAAACTAAGAAGGCCCAAGAGAGGATGCTTGAATCTCACCCAGAAGTGTAAATAGAATATACATCAGAAGTGGATGAAGAGAGGGAACTAGGTAGGAGAGGGAGAGAAGGGGATCAGTTATGGGGAGGCGAGAGAGCTGGGAGAAAAATAGGAAACCGAGGATGGGGCATCTCTGAGATAAGCTGAAGACCAGTAACAGGATAGACACCTGGGAGGATAAAGGTTTTACTCTGGCTGAGACTCCTATCAGTGGGGAATATGGAGACTGAAGTGGCCTCCTTCTAGATAGGTAGGACTTCTAGGGACGGAGGGGATCACCAACCCACCCACAAAAACTTTAACCCAAAAGTTACCCTATATACAAGAAGTGCAGGGATAAAGGTATACCAGAAATTGAGAGAATGTCCAAACAATGATGAGTCCAACCTGAGACCTACCCCAAGGGAGAGAGCCAATCTCTATCACTATTAATGATACTCTGCTATGCTTACAGACAGGAGCATAGCATAACTGTCCTCTGAGAACCTCCATGAAGCACAGGTAGTTTTGCTTGGTGTCACTTATCGTTGCTGTTTGACTTCAAAATACTCCAGACAACACTTCAAGACTGGCTTCTGCCTTTGCTGCTGAAGATAATGGTCCAGGTTATCTTCAGATAACAGAGGCTGAGACTCCTGCCAAACATTATAAGAAAGGCAGGGTGTCTGGTGGAAAAATGTGGGCAAGAATAAAAAGACCTAGAGGGGACAAGAACTCCACAAGAAGACCAACAGAGACATCTAACCTAAGTCCATGGGGACTCACAGAGACTGAAGCACCAAAAAACGTGCATGAACTGAACCTAGGCCCCCTCCACATATGTAACCAATGGGCAGCTTGGTCCTCTAGGAAGTGGAGCAGAGGCTTTCTCTGACATGGACTCAGGTGACTTTTTGACCACTTCCCTCTTACTGGGCAATGGTTCATGGCCTTAATGGAAGAGTATGTATGTGAAAGTGTACTTTTAAACTATTTATTTGTTGTTATATTAATATCTCTGTCTTTTTTTCCAACCTTCTGAACCAAGGTAGGGGAGAAAAATGGTTAGTAGAGATAAAGGTGTAGATCTCTTTAGATGTCTTTTAAAATCACTTTGGGGCAATTCGTCAGGATTCCAGAAGTCCAAGTAAACAGCATACACAGGAACAGTTACCAAAAAGAAGCAGGAACACAGCCAACCAAGAAACCAGTAACAATTTGGGGGAGCACCAGCTGGGACAGCCAAAGTAACAGTGGCACTCACACCACTGCTTGGGGCCACAATCTCACCCCAACCTGGGCCATTATCTTCAGCAGCAAAGACATCAGTAAGCCTCAGCAGAAGCAAGTCTTAAAGTGTTGTCTGGAGCATTTCAAAGTCAAGCAGCGATGAGAAGCAATGCCAAGCAAAAGTCCCTCTGTGTTTTGGGGGTTTCTAGTTATACACCCTCAAAATCCACACAAGGATGTTTTTCTGGTTGGCCAACACACACATGCACAGAGAGAGAGAGGGAGAGAGAGAGAGAGAGAGAGAGAGAGAAAGAGAGATTTTCTTGTTTACTGAGATCACGGGCTCTCCAAAGTCTGTTCATCAAAGTATGTTTCCCAGCTAGCAAAAAGCATGTCCCTTGCACATGGCAGTTTCTGACCAAAGAAACATCAGGTGCCCTTTCTCAAGTTTGTTTTTCAGCAGTGGATCTAACATTTCCATATCCCATACTTGTGACCAAAACAAAAAACACATTTATTCAACACAACCATGTTTTTAGAGAAATCAAAACTTCTTCCACAAGTATGTGCTCAGTCCTGATGAGACTTGATGTGTTAAGGTGGAATGGTATGGGGCAGGAGACTCCCCTTTTCTGAGGAGGGGGGATGGGTGATGGGGGAAGGATGTAGGAGGTCAGGATACAGAGGAGGGGAGGGAAGGATCTATGATTGGTATGTAAAATAAATAACTAAATAAATTAATTAATTTAATTAAAAATAAAAACAGGGGCTGGAGAGATGGCTCAGAGGTTAAGAACACTGGCTGCTCTTCCAAAGGACGCGAGTTCAAATCCCAGCACCCACATGGCAGTTCACAGCTGTCTGTAATTGCCAGGCATGGTGGTGCACACCTTTAATTCCAGCACTTGGGAGGTAGAGACAGGCAGATCTCTGTGAGTTTGAGGCCAGCCTGGTCTACAAACCCAGTTCAGGACAACCAGAACTGATAAACAGAAAAACCTTGTCTCGAAAAAAAATAATTAAAAAAACCCAAACAAACAAACAAATAAATAAATAAATAAAAGAACTGATAACAAACCCTGGTAGGATATAGGGGAGATCAGTTATGGAAGTTTCTCAAAATGTACAAAATAGAACTATCATATGACCAGCTATACCACTCTTGGCAGATACCTAAAGGACTCCAGTATTCTACCACAGAGATACTGCACATCCATACTTATTGTTGCTGTATTCACAATAGAAGGAAATGGAAACTACTGAGATGCCCTCAACAGATGAATGGATAATAAAAATGTGGTATATACAGATTATGGAATTTTTATTCAGTTGTAAGGAAAAATAAAAATCACAGAAAAATAGATCTGGAAAATATTATATAAGAGAAGGAGCCTGGGGGAGGGGCTTGAGAGACGGTTCAGAGGTTAAGAGCACTGGCTGTTCTTCCAGAGGTCCTGAGTTCAATTCTCAGTAGCCACATGGTGGCTCATAATTATCTATATTGAGATCTGGTGCTCTCTTCTAACCTGAAGGCATGCATGCAGTGCAGAACACTGTATGCATAATAAATAAATAAAATATATTTTAAAAATTTTTTTAAAAGAGAGGAGCCCAGACTCAGGTGTATGTATGTATGTATGTATGTATGTATGTATGTATGTATGTATGTATGTATGTATGTATGTATGTGGGTGGATGTGAGTATGGGTATAGGGTATGAAATTATAAAGGATACCACAAGAAGAGGGAAGGTATTAAGAAATGGAGGGATATGGGGGCTGGAGAGATGGCTCAGAGGTTAAGAGCACTGGCTGTTCTTCCAAAGGTCCTGAGTTCAATCCCCAGCAACCACATGGTGGCTCACAACCATCTACAATGAGATCTGGTGCCCTCTTCTGGAGTGCAGGCATACATGTAGACAGAATACTGTGTACATAATAAATAAATAAATCTTTAAAAAAAAAAAAAAAAAAAAAGAAATGGAGGGATACATGTGACATGAGGGCCAAAAGGAGGCTGCCAGAGTTGAAGGACACAAGAGGAAAAAGGGGGTTAGACAGAGGAATGAGAGGGAGGAATAACAAAAATAATTTCTGTTTGAAACATCATAATGAAACATAATACTGTATGCAAATGACACCAACAACATCAAAAACAAAACAAAACAAACCCCTCCCCCCAAAAAAAACAAAATAAACCCCTGCCAATCTGAAACATAACAATGCAAAACAAAACAACAAAGGAATTTGATAATGTAAACTGGCAGGCTGCATGAAAACACCTTAATGATTTCTTTACCTGTGCTCTCACATCCCTTTCTAAAACTGCATACATAAGTCTAAAGATGATCACAAAACATTGTTTCCTGTAAGTTCACAATGTATTCTTTCCTATAAGGCATTTGCCTTTGTTTTTTTGTTTGCTTGTTTGTTTTCTTTGTTTATGTTTTTTTACATTCATAATAAGCTTTAAAGTACTAGAGCTGGGCAGATATCAAATCAACCCTTTAAGCTATCTTGCTATTTCTCAGCCTTGTACCCCAATATTACTTGCCATATGTTCTGTTTGAGCTGCTTCTGCTCCATCAGGCTAACCTTCATGCTCACATGTTCATGATCCATACTGCCCCATGGTGACCTCCTTCCTCTTCTTCTCTATCTCTCTCATCTTGTGGTCCCCCTAAGACTAGAAGCCCAGAAACTCAGCCCTGTCTACCTCTCTTCTGTCCAGCTATAGGCTGTCAGCAACTTTGATTAACCAATCAGAGATTGGGTTAATAATAATTAGGAAGCATTACTTATATTGATATAGGAAATACTGTGGGCCAACTCATAGCCCTGGTTCTGGACCTGCAATGCTCACATCCAGGGCCAGTTCTACTGTACTACTCAGGTAAGGTGTAGGGCCTACTCTCCCAAGTGCTACACCAGGTAAGGGCCTGAACCAGGGCCTGAACTCTCCCACCTGCTACCTGTGTCATCAGAGAGTGGAGGGGATCTCTCCCTAGTCAGCACCACCAAAAAGCAGACAAAAGGGAAGGCTGGCTCTCCCACACTCACTCCCCTGGGGCTGGCTCACTGACTCCCCCACATCCAGGGCCAGGCAGGGTTCTTCTAGTTTCTGGCTTGCTTCCTGTCCTGGGAGTCCATCTGGTGCTTGTCTGATGCTGGACTGGTGGTTGTCACAGGCTAGCTTCCTGTCCAGGCCCCATGGTGCTAAACTGGTGTTGGTTTCCAGCTTGATTTTTTTTTTTTTCAGGAATGTTAGGCTACTATTCATTCATATGTTCATAGGTGAGGCCACTGAATGTAGACATAGCCTCTCTCCTCTCTGCCACCTACTGATACACATGTGACACAGCAGGCACATCTGCAAAGTTCTTTATTTTATTTTTTAAGACAGGGTTTTTCTGTGTGTAGCCCTGGCTGTCCTGGACTCACTTTGTAGACGAGGCTGGCCTTGAACTCACAGAGATCCACCTGCCTCTACCTCCCAAGTACTGGGATTAAAGGTGTGAGTCACCATGCACAGCAAGTTGTTTTCTTTACATGATGTTTTGAATAAATATTAAAGTAACATGTTCAAAACATGAACACATTTTCTTCTTCCCATATCCAAATTATGTATTCTTTGAAGATAGTCTGTACTATCATAGACAATGTCACATGTATTAATGAGAGTTCTGTTTGGTCAACCTGAAAGAGCTTGCTTGCACTTCTTTTGATTACATTTGCAGAAGTTCTGCCACTATGATTTTGTTAGTTGGTTGACAGTGCCCTCTTGTGCATGAAACTGAAATGTCAGGACCTTCTGACAACAGGATTACACTCATTACTATGCCATCATTGAGTTACAATTGTAAAAAGTTTTCTTTTAATATTTTTATTAATTAAATATGCTCTTTGATGATTTCACTCATGTACATGATGCATAAAGATCATTTTCTCACTTCACTCTCTCCCATTTTTCTACTACCCCTGTCTACCCTCCACTAGTCTCTTCCTCACATTCATGTCTTGTTTTGGGACCCAATGAGTTTAACCAGGGATATCCGTCCTTCCAAGGGTATGGAACTGTCCAGTGGGGACTTGCAGGGTCAGCAGTGGGTACACACTGAAGACAATGACTCCCCCCTCTCCCAGAGTCTTTCAGAGTCCAATAATTTAGCACTAAGGGGTACTAAGCACAAGCTCGTCCACCTTCCAACACTAATTGTTAACAGACTCAGTCTTGTGTAATTGTGGTTGTGATTTTGTGATCGCCAAGGTTGAACATAGAGGATGGCATTCCACAGTCCTTCACTGTCTTCCGGCTCTTACATATTTCCTCCTCCCTCTTCCTAGAGCTCCCTGATCCTTAGAAAACTAGTATGTTTTGTTGTTTATGCCTGAGACCTCAACCTTATTTATTGTCAGCATCTTGGAAAGCGACTCTCTTGCACCCACAGCCATTCACTACAAAGAGTGGCCCATGTGACTGAAGCTGAGAAGCTTTGTTTGTGGGTATAAATGTACATATTTACAAGGCAGTTTGATTGCTGGGCAGTGGTGGTACATGTCTTTAATCCCAGCACTCAGGAGACAGAGGCAGGTGGATTCTGTGAGTGAATTCAAGGCTAGCTTGGTCTACAGAATGAGCTCCAGAACAGCCTGTGCTACACTGAGAAACCCTGTCTCAAAGAACAATATTAATTCCTGCCCCCCTCCTTGAGCCTATATAACAATCTAGCATGGGTTGTTAATCAGGATTATACTACCATGCATGGGTTCCCTCCCATGGAATAAGCCTCCAATCCAATCAGAAGATTACCCCCTACAGTTGCTCAGGCGGGAACATCTTTCCTAGAGGGTTGCTTTTGTGATTCCTGGGCTCTCAGGTAGCTAAAATCACCCTGGTGCCTTCCTCCCAACCCCCATCATCCTGCATAGCCAATTCTAGCAACTTTGAAAGGTATCCAGCAGAAAGGAAATGTCAACCTCAGTTACAAGTTGATTTTTCTATAGGTTTCACCTGAGATGTGTGGTGTCTTCAGGTTATGGCTATGGTGAGCCACCAAGAGGACTGACAAAGCCTCTGGTGTTTGTGTGCAGGCAGGAGAGTGCTCTGGGGGTCTCCCTGACCAGCGGCTTCAGAGCTATTCCACACCTGGGAGTGGAACTGTGCTGAGTAACCATAGGCCTTTCACACAGCATCATCTACCGGGGAAGGCAGGGCAACTCCTTCAGTTTCTTTTTCATGTTTTTTTATTTGTGTTAAAGATGGCAGGTTTCCAATGGGGCCTTTACATACACCCTTCATTTTGGTATCCCACTTCATCTTCCTGTACCTTTCCACACTCCTCCATGCTCAGACCTTTCCATTCCAGTTATTCCCCCTCTCTATTCCCACATGTGTTCTATTCTCCTTCTTTAAAGCAACACCCACTGGTTCCCTTCCTGGTTTCTTGACTTCCACAGGTACTCTGAGGTGCAGATAAGAACAAGTGCCATTTGCCCTTATTGGCCCTGGTTACTTCACTCAATATAATTTTATCTGGTTTCATAGGTTACAAAATGTTCTTGGAGCCAAATGATCTACCCTCCTGCCTTCAATAAGTCAGCTATGCCAAGCTCTTAATACCGAGAGGATCTGACTTACTCCATTTTAGATAAACCCTCCATCTTGAGTCTGGTCAGAGGCTAAAGTTGGACAAAAAAAAGGGGGGGTGGGCTATAAGTTAATCCTTCCTCCTTCAAGATCGGGACCAATCAGAATTACACACAGATATCTCGAGCCATGGACACCAGCCAATCCCAAAGAGGGTCACGTAGCCACAACTAGAATTCCCTTAAGTATCTTAAAAGGAGCCTGGGAGCTTCTCTCAGGGTCATGGCCATATTGTATGAATGGTTGACCCCAGCATGTCTGTTTTGCATAATAAACATTATTTGCTTTCAAATGGAGAGATCCTAACACTGGACTGGCGGGACAACTGACTGTCACACAGATCCCTGTCCCGACCACCCCACACCAGGTAAGAGAATTTCTGGGCACTGCTGGTTTTTGTAGGCTGTGGATGAGTTTGATTTCCGCCCTAAGCGATTTAAGAGAGAGCCTATTTCCCTGACTTTAGTTGTACTTTTAGGATTAGGTGTAGCACTGGAACCCTAGTACAGGCCCCTCAGTGCTTTCATCAATTAAGAGTAAGTGCCCTACAGATCTTAATGCTTAAACAACAACATCAAGGGAGGGAACTTCAGAAAGAGAATAGGGAAGTCCAGACTGTTAGTCGAGTAGTTTAAAAACATAATGGAAAGAAAAAAAAAAAAAGCTCTGCCCTTCTGAAACTTTAGGTGCAGACCCAGCCATATCTTAAGGCAGCTCAGCTCTTAGGGACTGTACCAAGGCACAGAAACTCTGGAAAGGAAAAGTACATTATCCTAAAGTGAACCCGCCTCCCTAGGGGTGGTCCCTAATCAGACCAGGTGCCTGATCAGCCTGGCTGGTTTATAACCCTTGGGCCTCCTTTCACTTAGAGGTAGATCCCATTTTCCTCCACTTTTAAAAATAACCCTCTCAAAGTTGTTAGTGCAGGGGTGGAGCCTCAGGAACCCTTTCCCTGTGTTGAATTTGCTACTGACTAGTTGGGCAATGTGAACAACTAAGAGATAAAACTGAAAAGGTTTGAATATAAAATAAATCGTTTAAACAACTCATACTGTGCTGTTTAGGAAAGGAGGTTCTTATCCAAATCAAAATGCTTGGAAAAGCTAGTGAGCTAGGTCCCAGGCTTATATATTCTCGAGCAATGTGCTCGAGAAATAAGAGTTGATCTATCTACATGGGCTGGACATTGGACACACCTGTGAAATTAAGTTTAGGTTATAATAGTTGGACCAGTATTAATCGTTTTGATGATTTGTATTGTTTGTAATTGTGTGGGAGGCTGTGCAGGTTCTGAGGAGGCTAGATGGTGAGATCTTCAGGGAAATAGAGTTACAGGAAGTTGTGTAACAAGACCACCAACCCAAATTATGGCCAAATCAAGCTAGCTTTATTCTGTACATGAGAGCCAGCCAGCAGCTGTCTCTGCCAAAGGCAGGGTGCAAGAGATCAGCACCAAGCCAATTTCCCATACCCTTTTTATAGGACAAAAACCATGAGGTTGGGTGGGTGAATTTGCAAGCAAGTGTGATTACAGAAGCAAGACCAGGCATTAGAAAGTGAAAGACCCGGGGGAGGGAAGTTCCTCACCCGACACTCAGGATATCACGGCCACCCCAAAACTCGCAAGAGACCATCTTGATGCAATCGCAAGAGGTTTATTTCGGGGGGGAAGGGGGAGGAAGGGGAGGGAAGGGGAGGGAAGGGGGGGCTCAGTGCACTGAGGGCGCCACTCGTATCCCATGCAGGGGTAGGAGCGCACCTCGATTTGGGGGAGAGAATATTTTATAGGGGAGCACCACAGATTAAGGGGGTGGGGAAAATTACAGGTGGGAAGTACCAGCCCAGCCCATTGTTTACCATAGCCCAAGCGGGAGGAGAAATACAGGTGGAATGTACCAGCCCATTAGTTAATCAGCGGGAAACATCCTACATCTGTTTGTCTCAGAAATGAATCTAATCTTGTTTTGTTATCTACTTTGTGGTCAGCCAGTTCCTGAAGCCCTGGGGGCCCATGGCCCGATTGACCTTTATTCTTGGTTCCACCCTGTTTATGGTCAGCTAAGTTCCGGGAATCACCTGGCGGCTGGCCTGGCTCTACTGCCGACTTAAGGGTCTTTTAATAATTTTCATTCCCTTCAAAAGCAGCTCAGGAAATCTCCCTAGAACATCAGGCACAGAGCAAGTTGAAGTTTCTGGGTGGGATGCAGCCCAGTTCTGAAAAACAGCAAAGTAGCTTCTGATCTTAAAATGGAGTCTGGCTGGTGTCTCCTTGTGAGATTGCCCCACACCAGCTACTACATGGGTACTGGAAACTGAACTCTGTGTGGTGGCTCACAGCAATCTATAACTCCAGAAAAAAAAGAAACATGCTTTTTTTTTTTTAAAGCTCTGTGTACTGTAGAAAAAAAATAGCTAATGAAACTATTTAACCAGTATTTATATTATCTTTAATTGGTCAGCAGTGTTAATCCTTAACCCACCATTATAAATGAATACACAGACACCAGGTGGATATTAACAAGCCTAGGCCTGGGTTGTGTAATCCTAGCCCATCTAAGCTAGCTCATAAATCTGTTACCCAGATAAGACCCCATATATACATATGTTCCTTTGGACTGTTATTCTCCATGCTAAGCCGATGTTCCAGGCCACGTGGAAGGATCTTCTTTACTCTAGCCCATGGCGTGTCCTCCTTGTTTACTCCTGGCTTCTTCTCCAGTCTTCTTTCTTCTTCTTGTTCCCAAGATGCTCTCTATCTTTCTATAAAAGTCCTAGTCCCACCTCTCTCTGTCTTTGCCCAATCTCCAGGCCTCAACATTTACTTAACCAATCAGAGTCAATTAAGTAACAGACACAAACAGGACCAGTTAACATTTAGAATGCTTAACACCACCCCATCATTTCCCTCCTTTTGTCTAATAAAAAGAATAAAAGGTACATACATAATGTTTAGTCTATTTCTATCAGGCAATCTTGAAGAAGAAAAAAATCATCTATCTTGGTGTGTCTAAAGTTCTGAACCTAAATAATTTCTATCATATCCTATATTTCCTTTTAAATCCTAAATAACTCAAGTTTAATTGAAATTTAATAGCTATTATGTCTTCAACCCCATCAAAGAATTAAGAAGGGATAAAGTTATTATTTGAGTGAATAGGAAGCACAGAAGAGCAACTTCCAAAAAAGAAAAAATGACAGTTTGTTGCCCACATAGTCCCAAATATCTCTCCATACTGTTGGAGCATCATCTTCAGCCTTCTGGCCAAGCATATCTCACTGACATAATTATGTAGCAGGAAATAAGGATTTTTTTTTCTTTTACATTCTGTCTCTGCAGAATCAGGACATCAACTTACCTGCATTTAAGCTCTGGTCCATCTTTGGACTGTATATAGTCTGTTGAAAGAGCAGGGATATTTTTATCCAGTAGGAATGATCTCCTGATGGGAGATTTCTTTTTGATGCTCATTGTTTTCTTCCAAGTCAAAGGACAGCTGTCAGGAGTTGACTGTCTTAAAGTCAAACAATTCTTAAAATAATAATATCCTCAAATGCCATTTTCTGTACATCTCTGAGGGTTTTGAAGACATCTATTGATTTATAAATCTATCTATCTATCATCTTGAACAAGCAAACTGTAAAATTCTATCAAACTTAACCTTATTTTTATCAATATACAAAATTCTATACCAATGTATCAAAAGATAACCTTATTTTAAAAATAACAATAATTTTAAGTTTCAGAGCAGATTAAATAATCTATCCTTATATCTTATCATTTCTATATTATATACATATATTCCCCTTCTTTATCTTTTTAAGTCATTTCCCCCTATATAAGAGAGAAAGAAGGATAGAGAAAAGAAAAAGAAATAGAAAAGTCCTTGAGTCTAACCTCCAATACCTTGCTTAATAAGATCAATTAACAATTTGTAACCAACCTCCCTAAACAACATCTATAACATATCAAATGACCAAAATATTATCCCCCCCCACCTTTTGGGAATGGGGTGTCACTCTCTTAAAATTGCTTCCTACTGAATTGGGATGTAGAAAACCTGTTTGGGGGCCCAAATAAAATTGAAAAATGATTAAGCAAGTTAATTGTAACATTTGTTGTTCAGTCTCTATGTGCTCAGCAATTTGAGTGTCCTGAGCAGTTTGTAGTTCAAAGTTGAACTTTGGATGGGAAAGTTCAGGGCTTCACTGAAGTCCTGGCTGGAATAGTCTGTGAGCTGGACCATCTGGGCTTGTCTTGTCTTCTTTAGTGTTTGGTTCCTTTGCTCTGAAAATATATAATTTCTCATAATTAACATATATCTTTATTTTTTCTTTTGAGACAGGATTTCTCTGATATCCTTGTCTTGGATTTACTTTGTAGACCAGGCTGACCTTGGCGAAGGTCAGAGATCCATTTGCCTTTGTCTCCCAAATGCTGGGATTAAAGGCATGCACCATCACACCCAATGATTAAGACCATATCTCCCCTAGGGTCTAATATCTCTCTTGAAACCAGTTTTCCAGTGGGTGTCCCACATCTAAGGAGATTGGCTTGTGACCTTTTTCTCTTTATATCCTTGAAAATCTCTTATATCTCAGTATTGTCAAACGACAAAAAATATCCTTTTTACATGTATGCAGATGGTGCACATACATACATGAGGACAAAACACTCATACACATAAAATAAGTTATTTTTATTTATGTATATGTTTGTATCTGTGTGAATATGTGGCACATGTGTGCAAGTGCTTCCAGAGGCCAGAAGAGGGCATCAGATCTCTTGGAGCTGGAGTTACAGGCAGTTGTGAATTGGTGATGGAGCATGAATGGGATGTATCTTAAGTCTTAGTTATCCAGTTTATTGAGAGTGTAATGATCCTCTTTAGCTGTGCTATCTATACACTGAGAAATAACCAACAGCAAGAACACTGAAAGGGATAGAGACAAGGTGTGATTGTTGGTTTCTGGATTGGAATATCTCCCCTCCATTTATTTTATTTTTTTGAGAGAAGTTCTCACTGTGTATCTCTGTCTGACCTCAAACTCTAGAGAGACCTGCCTGCCTCTGCCCTCAGATAAAGGGGTATGCCACCTCTTCCCACTCCCATTCCTTTTTCTTTTCCATTTTTAAACAACTTTTTATGGATTCTGTATCAAGTTCACATCATGCACCCCAGTCCCACTCATCTCCCCATCTCTTCATCCACTCTCTGCCCTTGCAACCTTGCAATAAAAAACAAAACAAAAGAAAGCATAGAAAACCTCTTGTAGTAGAAGCTGGTGTGACACATTACAGCTTTTTTTAATAAACAAAACTCTCACCACAGGTGTCCCACAGTATACCCCTCTGTCCACACTGATTGGTTATTACATATCTGGTGTAACTCCACTGACGAAATAAGCCAATTCTAGTCGAATTAAAGTAAGGGGCGGTTTATTTGGGGGAGCACTGTTCTTGTTAACTGTCTTGTAACCCATGTATCAGGGTCCTCCCAAGTGAAGGCAAGTCCAACAGCCTCAGAGGAGGAGACCAGAGGGAGCTGCAAGTGGATTAAGGGGTGAAGGGGTTTTATGGATTGCAGGTGAAGGAGAATGCTGTATCCCTCATGGACTGGGACTGGGGTGCCATAGGGAATGCCAGGAATGCGGAACTGGTCTTCCTGGAGCCATTCCCACACAAAAGCCTTCCAGCTGGGTGAAGCTGGAAGGGGAAGAAGGATGGGAAGGCGGCCAGGAATTCACATCTGGCTGCTTTCTGCTGAAAAGGGACAGGTCGGGTAGGGGAGTCAGGAGTCGGTTGTTCCGTGCTCAGTGGGAGGCTTGGGTGAAGTTGGAGCTTGTAAATCCTTTAAGGCCTGCACTCCTTCGGATGTAAGGCTTTTAAATCCCGAGCTGAGTAGGATGCCTAAATACACAACAAACAGTAGGAGAGCATAGTTGAGCTTTAGACGGAGAAACATGATAGCGCAGGGAGCCAAGGTAGTTTAGTAGAGAAGCAGTGTTTCGTTGGGACAAGTAGGATGTCATCTACATACTAAAGAAGTGTGCTAGGTTTAAGGTCTAAGGAGGAGAGGTCCCTAGCCAAGGCTTGGCCAAAAAAGTAAGGGCTATCCCGGAAGACTTGGGGGAGCACTGTTCTTGTTAACTGTCTTGCAACCCATGTATCAGGGTCCTCCCAAGTGAAGGCAAAGAGGAAATACGAGTTAGGGTGGAAGGGGACAGTAAAAAAGGCATCCTTCAGGTCCGGACAGTGAAGTGGGAGGTTGTAGGAGGGATGATAGAAAGGAGAGTGTAAGGGTTAGTAACTACAGGGTGGGTTGGGCTGACTGCCTCATTAATAAGGCGGCGATCTTGTTCTAAGCGGTAGGCACCAGAAGGTTTACACAATGGAAGAACAGGAGTGTTGCAAGGTGAAGCAGTGGGAATGAGGAGTACCTGAGATAAAAAGCAGGTGATAGTAGGCTTAAGACTGAGGCAATGGATTTCAGAGATGGGAAACTGGGGTTTCCAGGGGAAGGAAGAGGGGTTCTTAAGGCGGATGAGGACCGACTGGTGGTGGGTGGCAATTACTGTTGTGGACATGTCCCACACTCAAGTGTCAACCAGGGTGGGGATCTGTGAGGCAATCAGGGAAAGAAGTAAAGGGGAGTCAGGAGAGGTTATGGGAGTAAGGGAAAGGGTAGCCCTAAAGTGTCTGAGCATATTGCGGCTGAGTAGAGGGAGCAGGCAGACAGACCTGACCAGAAAAGAGTGTGAAAAAAGTTGTCCTGCAAGAATGCAGGGGAGTGGCAGAGACCTAGGTGGGAGAAGGAGGGGGTTCCATCCACCCCCGTTGCAGAAGTTGGTGATGGAACCGTGGGACCTGAGTGAGAGGCTGGAACAGAGTAGGTAGCCCCTGTGTCCATCAGGAATGAGAGGGACTTACCTGCAACCTGCAGCGTTACCCTAGGCTAGGCGAGGGTGATAGGGGTCTCTGAGTCCAGTTGTCAATTCTCTGCAGCCAAGGAGCTCGAAGGCTGGAAGCATCTGTGGTGCTTGCGTTGTTGTTGGGGCTGAGCCTCCATGGCTGGGCATAGAGGCTGAGCCTGCTAGGAGCATTCCGACTTCCAGTGGCCAGGTTGCTGGCAGGCAGCACATGGCCTTTTGGGCTGGCCAGGGTTGGGGCAGATGCGGGACCATCCTGGCCACATTTGAAATAGGTCCTTGGCAGAACTGACTTAAACTGAGCCTGGTCAGCAAGTAAAACAGCCTGTTCTTCCCGAACCTGACCAACATTCCAGCTTTTGCCCCCCTCACACCCCAAATTCTGACACCCACAACATCAGCAGGAAGTAGCCAGATGATGCCTCGCCCCTATTCATTTATTATCAACAAAAGTCTGGGATGTTAGGTCTGCCTGAGTCCAGGTTTTCCCAGCATGCCTCAGTTTCTACCTGTTATGGGCATGCCCCGCTTCCACAAGCCTTTGCCAATATAACCCAAACATCTCGGGGGGGGGCTCTCTCTTTCTCTATTTCTCTCTGTCTTCCTCCCCCTCTCGTTTTCTCCCCTCTCTGCCTCCTTCCCCCCACCCCTCTCCTCTCTATATCTCTCTCTCCTCCTTCTAAATGAGCATGCTGTTTCTCTTCCCCTCTCACATCCAATAAACCTGCCTTTATAAAACTTAATTTGGCCTGGATTGGATTATTTCCCACAGCTCAGCAATTTTTAAAAACACACACACACGGGCTGGAGAGATGGCTCAGAGGTTAAGAGCACTGGCTTGTTCTTCCAAAGGTCCTGAGTTCAATTCCCAGCAACCACATGGTGGCTCATAGCCATCTACATTGAGATCTGGTGCCCGAGCATATATGTAGACCAAATACTGTATACATAATAAATAAATAAATGTTTAAAAAAAAAACACACACACACACACATCTTCACTTGCAAACATTAATTACAATGAGTCATTGGTCTGACTCTAGGCCTCTGACCTCTGATATACCATCAATACCGGATCCTCACCAGGACTCCTCTTGGTTATCCTGTTGTTGCCCTGTACCATGGAGATCCTGCAGCTTTGGATCAACAGAACCCGCCCTTTCATGCACTCTGACAGTTCATAGATGAAATAGATTTTGAGGTTGGCCAACTCAAAGCCCTGGATCTGGGCCTGGGTGGCAGCTGAGTTGATCAGTCTGCTGGCTCTCCCTTATCAACATCAGCAGGGGAACTCTCCAGCACTGCCCCAGCTAGCTCACCCAATGCCAGGGCCAGCTCTCCCACTCTCATGACCTTAGGGCCAGTTCTTCTGGCTACTGAAGTTAGCAAGGGGAAAGGGGGGAAAGGGCATCACTTCTGAGCCCATGCCACTTCATGACAGATGCTCTCTCCCATTCTTAAAATGTATATATTACATAAAATTTATATTAAAATTATATAAGTACATTTATAAATTTAAAAATATACATTCATGTGTATTTTATCTTTATTTTCTATCTAATATTTATTTATTTAAATGAATATATTTTATTTCTATATTAATAAATATTATCTGTTAATTTTATATATTTATGTATAATGATATTGTACTGGCTGGTTTTGTGTGTCACAAAACTAGGTACAAGCTAGAGTCATCAGAGAGGAAAGAGCCTCAACTGAAGAAATGCCTCCATGAGATCCAGGTATAAGGCAATTAGTGATCAATGGGGGAGCCTCAACTGAAGAAATGCCTCCATGAGATCCAGGTATAAGGCAATTAATTAGTGATCAATGGGGGAGCCTCAACTGAAGAAATGCCTCCATGAGATCCAGGTATAAGGCAGTTAGTGATCAATGAGGGAGCCTCAACTGAAGAAATGCCTCCATGAGATCCAGGTATAAGGAAATTAGTGATCAATGGGGTGGGCCCAGCCCACTGTGGATGGAGCCATTCCTGGGCAGCTGGTCCTAGGTTCTCTAAGAAAGCAGGCTGAGCAAGTATAAAATTATAAAATTATATATAGTATATATAATTAAATATAATATATTTATATATTTCATATATAATTTTATATTTCATATATCTCTACATATTATATAAATATATATTTCAGTTGATACTATTTAATTTCTTTCTTATAATGACCACTCTGTTTTCTTAAGCTTTCACAAACTAAAATGAGTTTGCAGGGCAGAGAGCAGTGGTCCCACTTTTCTGCTTGAGAAAGCTCTCTTTATCAAGTATCTCCTTTCCATTATCATTCAAGACCCTGATGCTGACAGAGCTGTGGTTCTTTTTTTTTTACATATAAATAAATTTATTTGTTGCTTCAGGTTACATCTCCATCATATTGTCCTCTTTCCCCCCTTCCCAGCCCCGCCCTCCCGCCCTCTATCCCCTAACCCTTCCATCCCACTCCTCAGGAGTGGAGTGCCCCTACGTAACAGTCCCTCACCCCAGTTCAGAAGTCATATGAGGGCTAAGAGCCTCCTCATACACTGGGGGCCTACAAGGCAGTACCACCAGTGAAAAGTGTCTCATTGCCAGGGAGAGAAAACTAAACAAACAAATAAAATAAAATAAAACGTCTAGGTCCATGTTCCCTTTGGTGTGTTGGTGGTAGTATAGATATCCTGTACTATATAGCTAAAATCTGACTATAAGTGAATAGATGCCATGTGCATCCTTCTGAGTCTGGGTTAGCTCACTCAGGATGAGCTTTTCTAGTTCCATCCATTTGGCTGCAAATTGCATAATTTCATTGTTTCTGATAGCTGAGTAATACTCCATTGTGTAGATGTACCAGTTTTTTAATCCATTCTTCGGTTGAGAGACATCTGGGTTGTTACCAGTATCTAGCTATTACAAATAAGGCTGCTATGAACATAGATGAGGAAACTTCCTCATGATTCGGTGAGGAGTCATTTGGATGTATACCCAGAAGTGGTATGGCTGGGTCCTGAAGCAAAGCTATTCCAAGTTTTCTAAGATATCACCAGACTGACCTCCATAGTGGTTGCACAAGCCTGCACTCACACCAGCAATGGAGGAGGGTTCCCCTTTCTCCACACGCTCGCCAGCATGTGCTGTCATTTGAGCTTTTGATCTTAGCCATTCTGACAGGTGTGAGATGGAATCTCAGAGTCGTCTTGAGTTGCATTTCTCTGATGATTAAGGATGTTGAGCATTTCTTCAAGTGTCTCTCGGCCATTAGGGATTCCTCCTTTGTGAATTCTCTATTTAGTTCCGTCCCCCTTTTTTTTTTTTTTTTTTTTTGGTTTTTGAGACAGGGTTTCTCTGTGTAGCCCTGGCTGTCCTGGACTGACTTTGTAGACCAGGCTGGCCTCGAACTCACAAAGATCCACCTGCCTCTGCCTCCCAAGTGCTGGGATTAAAGGCGTGCGCCACCACTGCCCGGCTCCGTCCCCCATTTTTTGATTGGATTATTTGGTTTCTTGGCATTTAATTTCTTGAGTTCTTTGTAGATTTTGGATATTAGCCCCCTGTCAGATGTGGGGTTGGTGAAGATTTTTCTTCCAGTCAGTAGGCTGCTGTTTTGTTTGAATGACAGTGTCTTTTGCCTTACAGATAAGCTTTTCAGTTTCATGAGGTCCCATTTATTGATTGTTGGTCTCAGGTCCTGAGCTGTTGGTGTTCTGTTCAGGAAGCTGTCACCTGAGTTGGAGGGTTTTTCCCACTTTTTCTTCTAGTAGATTGAGTGTGACCGGCCTTATGTTAAGGTCTTTGATCCACTTGGACTTAAGTTTTGTACAAGGTGATAGGTATGGGTCTAATTTCATTCTTTTACAAGTGGACATCCAGTTGGACCAGCACCATTTGTTGAAGATGCTGTTCTTTTTCCATTGTGCGGTTTTGGCTTCTTTGTCAAAAATTAGGTGGCCATAGGTGTGTGGGTCCATTTCTGGGTCTTCAATTCGATTCCATTCATCTACTGGTCTGTTTCTATTCCAATACCATGCTGTTTTTTACTACTATTGCTCTGTAGTACAGCTTGAAATCTGGGATGGTGATACCTCCAGATGTTTTTTTTTTTTATTGTACAGAGCAGTGGTTCTTAAGGTGTCACTGTCTTGTACGCTCTGGCAACCGTTTCAGTGCAGCACCTGTCTCCTCAGCATACGAAATCTGAGAGAAGGAAGTTTAGAGGCAAATGGCTTGCATTTGTGTATTCAAGGACAGTGACTTGATTTTACAGACAATATCTTATTGCTGGAGACATGGCTAAAACACTAGCCATTTGTAGTATTTTCTTTAATATAACCTCTCTCTCTCTCATCTATGTGTGTGAGTTTACAAGTTGTGGTGGGTGTTGTGGCAGACAAAGGATGGCTTACTGGTGCTGATTCTCTCCTTCCACCTTGTGGAGTCTAGGGATTGAACTTGAGTCCTTAGGCTTGGCACCAAGTGCCTTTCCCTGCTGAGTCATCTCTTCAGGTCTCTTTCTAGTATTTTCTTATCACCATTTCCCTTTCTCTCTCCTTGCAAAGCTAGACATTTCTTGCACCTAGATAAGGACTTAGGTCTTAGGGTATATATATATATATATATATATATATATATACTTTTTTTTAAAGACAGGGTTTCTCTGTGTGACCTTGGTTGTCCTGGACTTGGTCTGTAGACCAGGCTAGCCTGGAACTCACAGAGATGCACCTGCCTCTCTCTCCTGAGTGCTGGGATTAAAGGGATGCATAACCACTGCCCAGCTTAAATGCATATTTTTCAATAAGTATTTGTTGAGTATATATATCTTTTGATCCTTCCATATAAACATTTTTGGCAAAGAATTGTTTTGTTGTTGTTGTTTTAACTTTTTACTGATCCTTTGTGAATTTCACATCATGTACTCCAATCCCACTCACTTCCCCACCCCTCCATATCCATCCTCCACCCTTACAATCTCGCCCCAAAAGAAAGCAAAAAATAAAAAATAATAAAATTTACAAAAATCTCAAGCTCAGGGGCCTTCCAGCAACACTAGACTTCTACTATGTCAGTAGAAATCCCCACAGAAGCAGAAAAACTCCGAAGGAGAAAACCCAAAGGAAGAAGCCTTGAAGGAAGAAAAACTTCCAACTCCTTCTCCACGATGCCTTAAATATCCTCCAGCTAAATGTCCCTCCTTTCTGTTTAATCCTTGTCAGCTGGTTTATTGCTCTGTCTCTTGATCTAGGGTTAACTTTATTTAATCCTGTGTACAGAAAACTCTTTGATTAAAGGTGTGTGTTAGGGCAGATCCACACCACAAGTTACTTGTTTAGAGTGAACAGAAAGCTCTAGGTTAAAGGCTGAGCCATCCTTCAATTAGAAAGAGGTTTTTATAGTTAACAATCTTGGGGTACACAATGTGATCAGATAATCTGAAACAAGGATTTTTTTTCTTAAAATGGAGAGATATTGGTTGAAGGGTATGTAGTGGGTTGAATAGAAATGGTCCCCATAGGCTCATATATTTCAGTGCTTGGTCATTAGGGAGTGGCAATACATGAGAGAAATTAGGACTTGCAGCCTTTTTGGAGGAAGTATGTCACTAGGGATGGGCCTTCTGTTGTCAAAATATATATAAAGGCAGTTTTATTGAGTACAAGCGATAAAGAGAAACAGCATGCACATGGAGAGAGAGAGAGAGAGACAGAGAGACAGAGAGACAGAGAGACAAAGAGACAGAGAGAAAGAGAGAGAGAGAGACAGAGACAGGGAGGGAGAAAGAATTTGCCAAAATTTCAACACAGTTCTTCACAGATCTTGAAAGGGCAATTTTCAGCTTCATTTAGAAACACCTTAGATAATAGCTAAAACAACCTTAGATAATAAAAGAACTTTGGGAGGTATTATTATCCAATATTTCAAGTTGTATTACAGAGCTATAGTAGTAAAAGCAACATGATATTGGCACAGAAACAGACACATTGACTAATGGAATTGAATTAAAAATGCAGATATAAATCCATACACATGTTGAGGGAAGGTCTAATATCATTCCTCTGATAGGTTGAATTCAGTGTTGAGATCTGGTTATTGCCTTCTGAGGCATTCTCTTATTGGTTAATAAAAGTCGCTTATGGCCAATTAGCTGGGCAGAAAGAGTATAGGAAGGCGGGACTTCCTGAGATTAGACAGGAACCCTGAGCACACACAGAAATTCCTTCTCTTTCCGCTGGGACACAGAAGGAGACAGACATCTTGAGAATGCTGGAAGGCAATCACAGGCACATGGTAGTTTGGGATTAGATGATCCGGGTTAATTTAGAGTAGCTAATTGAGAGTCTGCTCAGCTAGGGGATAAGTGTTAAAACATTAAAAGGTCTTGGTGTATTTAATTATTGGGGAAAAGACTGCAGCGGCTTATAGGCCCTCAGACCAAACAGTCCTGGGCTGTCGGACTTCCAGACTCCCAGATTCCCCTTGAACCCAGGGAATCTCCCGCTAAGGTGCTGGTAAATCTACAGGCCTAATATAACAATTTATATTAATTAACAGAGTTTAGGTTACAGGTGGTGTAGGCCACCCTTGGTCCTGGGGCTCTTTCCACAGGATAAATCAGGCAACCGGTTAAGGCACGCTGCTATGCCAGCTTAATCTTACAGTTGATACTTACTAATAACTACAATAATTAATTAAATTGCAGTTTCACACCTATGAACACCTGATTTTTTTTTTTTATAAAGAAGCCAGAAATACACTGGGGGAAAAATATAGCATCTTCAACAAATGATAGCTGCTCATCAAACTGAATGGTTGTGTGTAGAAGAGTGCAAATAGACCTGTATTTATCACCCTGAAGAAAACTCAACACCAGATGATCAAAGACCTCAATATAAGGCCAGGTACACTGAATCTGATAGAAGAAACAGTGGAGAGTAGTTGTCAACTCCATGGTACAGGAAAAGACTTTCTGAACAGAACATCAATAGTGCAGGCACCAGGATCAAAATTAATAAATGGGACCTCACGAAACTGAAAAGTTTCTTCATGGCAAAGGGCATTGTCATTCCAACACAGTGGTGGTCTATAGAGTGGGAAATGATTTTTTTATATCAACTACACATCCAGTAGATGGCTAATATCCAAAATGTATACAGAACTCAAAAACCCGGTCTTCAAGAAAAAAAATTACCCAATTAAAAAGTGGAGTACAGGGCTCGAGAGATGGCTCAGAGGTCAACATCACTCACTGACTGCTCCTACAGATGACCCTGGTTTAAATCCCAGCATCCACATGGCAGCTCATAACTGTCAGTAACTCCAAGATCTGACACCCTCACATAGACATACATGCAGGCAAAACACCAATGTACATAAAATAAAAATATTTTTTTTTAAAAAAAAGTAGAGGCTGGAGAGATGGCTCAGTGGGTTAAGAGCACTGACTGTTCTTCCAAAGGACCCTGGTTCAAATCCCAGCACTCACATGGCAGTTTGCAGCTGTCTGTAATTGCCAGGCATAGGGGTGCATGCCTTTAATCCCAGCAGAGGCAGAGGCAGGCAGATCTCTGGGAGTTCAAGGCCCGCCTGGTCTACAAAGTGAGTCCAGGACAACCAGGGCTACACAGAGAAACTCTGTCTCAAAAAAAAAAAGTGGAGTACAGATCTAAACAGAGTTCTCAAAAGAGGAAAATCAAATGACTGAGAAACACTTAAAGAAATGTTCAACATCCTTAGCCATCAGAGAAATGCAAATCAAAACTACTTGAAGATTTCAACTTACACTATTCAGAGAGGCAAGATCAATAAAACAAACTATAGCTTATGCTATGAATGTGGAGTAAGGGGAACATTCCTCCATTGCTGGTGGGAGTACAAACTTGTACAACTACTCTGGAAATCAATGTGGTGGTTCCTCAGGAAGCTAGGAATAGATCTACCTCAAGATCTAGCTCTACTGCTCTTGGGTATGTTCCCAAAGGACACTTCATTCTACTACAGAGGTACATGCTCAACCATGTTCATCAGGACTCTATTCATGATAACCAGAAATTGGCAACAACAATCCTGTCCATCAGTGGATGGATGGATAAGAAAACATGGTACAGGTACACAACTAAATATTGCTCAGTCATTAAAAAATGAAATAATGAAATGTGTAGGTAAATGGATAGAGCTAGAAAAAAATTGGTCCTGAGTGAGGTAACTCAGACCTAGAAAGATAAATTTGGTATGTATTCAATTATATGTGCATGTTAGCTGTTAAGTCATTGATAAGGAAGCTACAATGTGTATATGTATATATATATATACGTGTGTATATAAATGTATGTGTGTATATGTAGATTATATATAGGTGTAGAGTAGGGGACTAGGGAACTAGGGATGGATCTGCTTATGAAAGGGAAATAGAATATATATTTATGGATGTATGGTGTGTGGGGAGACTGGAATAAGAGAATCAAATGAGGAGCTGGAGTAAAGAGGGAGCAAGGGAGAGAATATGGGGAGGAGTGACTAAAACTAAGGGCCATTGTAGAGATTGCATGAAAACCTAATACAGTAGATTATTCCTATAATATATGCATGCATGTAGTCAATCCAAATGAAATTGCCACATAACAGGGGAGATGGAGCCCCAACTGGAAAGCTCTCATCAACTAATGAAGTTTTCAGTACTGGGAATGGATTACATTTAATTGAGTTGTTGGCTGAAGGAGTTGCATGGGAACCCCCAAACAAACTAGGCTATTGCCAAGGCCATTGGTTGCTCTCTAGAAACTGATGTTAAGGCTCTGTTACTGAAGACAACACCTAAACAATTTACTGAACACTGAGAAGTGGAGCTAGTGCATATCCAGTGCCTTCATCCCTATTGACTAATGCTCACAGAACTCTGTATGCCACCAGAGGAGAGAGGGAAACACTGGCCCAGCTATAAACCAACCCTTCAGTCTACAATGTTGTCCTGACTGCAAATGCTGGTGTAGAAGGGCCTAAAGTTTGTGAGAGGAACCAACTGATATCTGATTTAAGACCCATTCCACCAGATACTTGGGTGGCCAACAACCTGAGACTAGATAGTTCATGGACTTATGAGAAAACCAAATACTACTGTTCTGATAAAAGAACACACACACACACACACACACACACACACACACAAAGACAGGATTCTGCTACACTCATAGATCAGCGTCTGGGTCAGCCATCATCAGAGAAGCTTCCTCCTACCTCAGATGGGAACAAATATAGAGACCCATAACTGGAAAAAATGCAGAGAGTGTGAGACCTTGGAATGGTCAACTCTAAGTGGGCTATCTCCATCAAATCCTGCTCAGGATAAGGAAACTGAGGAGGAGGTAAAGAGTGTCTAAGAGCCAGAGGGCATGGAGGAACACCAAGGAAACAAAGCCTTCTAAATCAACAGTCCTCAACCTGTGGGTCACAACTCCTTTTGGGGGTACAGTTGAATGATTCATTCACAGAGGTCACCTAAGAACATTGGAAAACACAGATATTTACCTTATGATTCATTTTGTATGTGGTTCCCCCCCCCCCCCCCGCCAGCTGAGGATCAAATCCTGTGGCAAGCACTCTACCACTGAGCTAAATCCCTAACCCCTATATTATGATCATAACAGTAGCAAAATTGCAGTTATGAAGTAGCAATGAAAATAATTTTATGACTGGGGGTCACCAGAACATGAACAACTTTATTAAAAGGGTTGCAGCATTAGGAAGGTTGAGACCCTCTGTATCACAGAGACTGGGCACATGCACAGGGCCTATTTGGGTCTCCATCAGATGGGGTCCTAGAGCTGAGAGAAGTGGACGCCCCAGCCCCCACCCCTAACCCAGAAGCTAGCTCCAAGTGATAACTGGTTGCAAATGAAAAATTAGTTTTTTTCAAGTGAGTCTCACTGGGGAAACCACTCAAGAGGGTGGGCCCCATGCCCAGCATTAGATGGCTAACACAAAAGGAACTTAATGGCATCTTTGGAGATTTGTCTCATAATATTGTGCTAAGGTCCCTTATTTATATATTATGGTTTCTGGTTTTGTGTTTTTATGGAAGTCCTGTGTGTGAATTTGTGTGTCTCTGTGTCTATGTGTTTCTTGTGCTTTTTCTTCTCTTCTGTTTGTCTTATTCTGATGGGTTTTTTATTTGTTTTTCGAGACTGGGTTTCTCTGTGTACCAAGTCCTGGCTGTCCGGGACTCACTTTGTAGACCAGGTTGGCCTTGAACTCACAGAGATCTACCTGCCTCCCTCAAGTGTCCTAGAGGGGACCTTGCTGCTGAACCCTCTCAAGAAGGCTGATCTGATCCTTGTGTCTAAGGAGTATTCCGGCTACAGGTAGATTTTATTATTATTCCTTAGATGCCTGTTTGTTTTCTAATGGGAGACGGAAAAGGTGTGGATCCAGACAGGAGGGGAGAGGAGGAAGAAGTGGGAGGAGTAGGAAGAGAGGAAAAAGTAATTAGAATATATTGTATGGAAAAATCTATTTTCAATAAAAGAAAACATTGCTTATCTCTTACTCCTTTTTAAAATTTATTTTTGAGGCATGGTCTTATGTAGCCTAGGCTGCTCTTGAACTTGATATGTGTAAGGACACCGTTGAACTTCTGATCTTCCCACTTATGCTTCCCAAGTGTTGGCATTATAGGTGTGTGCCACTGTGCTCTGTTACATGCATAGTCCTAGGAATTGAACACAGGGCCTCTTTCATGCCAGGCAAGCACTCTACCAAACTGAGCCAATCCTTAGCCCCTTTATTTTTGCACTGCTGGGTTATCTCACCCAGGCCTTCTGCATGCCAGGGAAGTTCTGTACCACAGAACTATATCTTTACCGGACCTTAAATATCACACACACACACACACACACACACACACACACACACACAGACACACACACACACACAGACACACACACAGTTAAGTATAAGAGATGATGGTGAATGGGTTAATCAGCTTGAACTAATCATTTCACACTATATCTGTATTTCTTTTTTGTTTTGTTTTTTTGAGACAGGGATTCTCTATGCTTCTCTGGCTGTCCTGGACTCACTTTGTAGACCAAGCTGGCCTTGAATTCACAAAGATCCATCTGCCTCTGCCTCTCAAGTGCTGGGATTAAAGGCATGCGGCACCACGCCTGGCTTATATCTGTATTTCTAACGAATCTAATCTATATCACACGAAATACCTTGAGTAAACACACTTTCCTTCTTGTGCTAGAAATTGAATATGCTAGGCAATATTGCTCTACCACTGAGCCAAACCTCTAGTCCATACAAACTTTATCTGTCAATTATACCTCTAAAAAAGTAGAAAAGAATTAGATTTTCACTACTACATTTGTTAAAAAAAAAGAAATGCGCCGGGCGGTGGTGGCGCATGCCTTTAATCCCAGCACTTGGGAGGCAGAGGCAGGCGGATCTTTGTGAGTTCGAGGCCAGCCTGGTCTACAAAGCGAGTCCAGGACAGCCAGAGATATTCAGAGAAACCCTGTCTCGAAAAACCAAAAAAAAAAAAAAAAAAGAAATGCAGGTTTGTGGGATAGCTTAGTGGAGAAAATGGCTACCAAACATATGACCACAGTTCAATCCCAGGACTCTCATGACAGTAGAGGGCCAATTCTGGAAACTTGTCCTCTGACCTCCACACATGAGAAGTGGCATGTGTGCATACCTCCCTGTCACACATAAATGCAAAACAAATAAATGTAATAAAAAAGAAATAGTGACAAGAATTAGGATATACAGTCCACAATCAGTTTTTAATAATTCCATAAATATACTTATGTTTGAACACATTTTTGAAGGGCTAAAAATTTTCAGGCAGTACTTCATAATCAACATACTTTTATGGTAATGATTGGTTAACGTTAATAGATCCTTTATAGGAGTACAGTATTTCTAATATAATACTATGTTGAATTATAGCCCTTCATCAGCTTTTTGTCACTATGAAGACTGTATTATATTTAGCCATCTAGATATGTAAGCATTATTATTTATATCTTAGATTTATTTACTTATTAACTTTTTTTTTTTTTTGTTTTTTGTTTTTTTTGTTTTTCGAGACAGGGTTTCTCTGTATATCTCTGGCTATCCTGGACTCGCTTTGTAGACCAGGCTGGCCTCGAACTCACAGAGATCCGCCTGCCTCTGCCTCCCAAGTGCTGGGATTAAAGGCGCGCGCCACCACGCCCGGCTTACTTATTAACTTTTTAAAAAGACTTATTTTTAACTTATTTTTATGTTCTTTCGTGTTTGGCATACATGTATGTTTGTGTGAGGGAGTCAGATCCTCTGGAACTGGAGTTACAGAATGTTGTGGGCTGCCATGTGAGTGCTGGGAATTGAACCTAGGTCCTCTGGAAGAACAACCAGTTCTCTTAACTACTGAGCCATCTCTTCAGCCCCAAAGATTTATTTTAAATTATACATATGTGTGCATCTGTGTGAGGGTGTCTGACTCCTGGAACTGGACTTACAGTTGGGAGCCACCATGTGGGTCCTGGATATTGAACCAGGGTCCTCTGGAAGTGCAGCCAGTGCTCTTAACCTCTGAGCCATCTCTTTCAGCCCCCCCCCCCTTTTTTTTTTATCAAGTTTTGGAAGCAAGATCTCATTTAGTTCAGGCTGGCCTGGTTGCCAAAGATGACCTTGAACTCTGGATCCTCGTCCACTTTCCTAAGAGTTGGGATTTTGGGCATGCATCATTACCCCCAGCCCAATTGGTGCTTCATGGATGCTCCTCACACACTCTACCAACTGAGCAACAACCTCAGTATTTTAAATGAGATCTCAATTTTGATTAGAGAATTATTCGACTAGTTCAAAGATTTGGACTTATACGAATATTATCTATTCCAAGAGACTTGCAATTTAACATAATTAACTCTCGAAGACTAAGTCACGAACAAAGATCTTGTGTGTGCGGGAGGTGGGTCGAACAAAGATCTTGTGTGTGTGGGAGGTGGGTCGTGGACAGAGCGGTGTTTATAGTCTGTAGGAGACACAAGGCCTCAGCAGCCTCCATGACAGCCTAAGGTCGTTTACAGAAGCTACGCCTCTCTGTGTTCCCCAGCTGTCCTGGAACTCGCTCTGTAGACCAGACTGGCCTCGAACCAGGCGACCCCGACAGCCTCCTCCTTCCATCCAGTGCTGGGACCGAAGGCGTGCGCCACCACACCCAGCTCACACTTTTTGAGACAAATGTGCATTTTTCTTTGATGCAAGTGGAAAAAAACAGGCCATCACTTGTCTTCCTGTGGCGCCACTCTCCTTCTCACAGGGTCTCTTGGCTTGCTTAGCCTGCAGGCCGCAGAGAGGGAACTCTTGACCGGGAGCAGCTAGCACGCAGAGTTTCAATCCTGAGGTGACTTTTTTTTTTTTAAATCTCCTCAGTCGTCCGACGTCAGTTGAGGTAACCTCAACGTCACGGCCATGAGCGAAGGCGGCAGGGCGACGGAGGCCGGCCCAGGTCGACCAGTCGCGCCGCTCACAGACCGGTCTCTCTAGCGCAGCGGGAGGCGGAGAGCTTTTACGGAGCCGTGGAGGACCTAGCTCGCGTCTCGCCGGCGGAGCGGACCCGCAAATCTGCGCCGACGCGCGTCCCCGAGGCCCCGCCCACTCTCCATTCCCAGCCCGAGGCCTGGGGGAGGCGGGGCCGGGGAGGAGCCGGCGCATGCGCCCTCGCGCGGCCCGGCCTTTGAAGGTGAGGAGGGAACCAGCGCTCTCGCGAGGGTTGAGAGCGGGTGGCGTAGGTAGCGATCCTGGCTGGTGGGAGAAGGAAATCCACTCGCGGAGCGGAGACGACGCCCGGAGGCCTCCGCGTACCTGACGCTTTCCCTTTCCCTTTCCCTCGGCTCCCCGCCTCCTCGGAGTCAGCCCGCCCTCCCTGACCTCCGTGACCCCGCTGGCCCCGCCCACCCTGATCGACGTGATTCCCGCCGTGAGGTAAACGCCGGCGGAGAGCGGAGTCCCGCCGCCGAAGAGAACGGCGAGGTGAGAACGACGCGGCCCGGCCGACTCGGGTCCGTGGCGGCGCCCCTCCGCGTGAGAGCTTCCGGGCGGGTCTCGCTCCTCGGGCGACCCGGACGCCAGAGCCGCGCAGGCCCAGGCCGCTTCCCTCCGCGCCGCGCCGCGCCTGCCCGTGGCCGCAGCGGGTGACGCAGCCGGAACATGTCGTCCGCGGCCGAGCCTCCGCCGCCGCCCCCGCCTCCCGAGAGCGCGCCTTCCAAGCCGTCGGCCGCGGGCGCCGGCGGGAGCAGCAGCGGCAACAAAGGCGTCCCCGAGGGCGGCCCGGCGCCGGCGGCTCCGTGTGCGGCGGGCCCGGCTGAGGCCGAGATGGAGGTGAGCGCGCGGTCCCGGGGCGCGGGGAGGGAGGTGGATGCTCGGCTGGCGCGGCCCCCTCGCTTCGCCTTTTCGTTTTCCCTCCGTTTGGCCAGCCGGGCCGGATCGCGCGGAACGCTCTTGCGAAACGCATGTCCCTGATGACGTTGGCCGAGGGGAGCCCGTTTCCCCCAGCGCTGGGCTCCCCCAGAACTCGCCCGGTTTCTCCGGGATCCGGGTTTCTACTTTGCACTTAAACTTCGGGCCCGGGCGAGGGAGGTGCCCCTCCGGGGCGGGCTTCGCGGCCCGAGGGCGACCTTTCCCAGCGTCGCAGCTGGGCACTCGGCGCCTCCTGGGCCTCACTCATCCCGGTGCCGGCGGGGGCGGCATCTGTCTGTTCTGGGGCAGAGACAATGGCGAGAGCCGGAGGGCCGTGTGCGCAGTGGGGATGAGCGGGGCGCAGCTGCCTCGGTGCCGCGAGGGGAGGCCTGTCCCGGGCTCTGCTCCGCCGGGAGGAGAGCGAGCGTGACAGCCGCAGCACCTGTCCTGGTTCCCCACCTAATTGGGGGGGGGGGGGTTATGGGCGGAAAAAAAAAGAATGAATGGCAGCACCGGGGGAGGGTGATGGGCGTCTAGCCCAGCGCATTGCCTTCTCTTAAAGCCATTCAGACGATTCGCTGTTGAACCACCTTCTGGGGCTGGAGTGGCCCAGATGACGATGACCATACTGAAGGAGAAGGGGAGAAGGTGGCAAATGGGGGCGCTGCCAGGCAGGTCTCTTGGATATGCTCCCAGTCTTTGAGTTGCCTGGGAACAAAGTTACTGCTTCCAATTTTCCCCTCCCTTGGCCTTGGACTTGTTTTGAGGTATTGTGTAGTTCCAGTCCGGAGGTTCCTGAGAATTTTAATTCACAGGTAGGAAGTAATAGTATACAAATGAACCGTGGTGCAGAATTTACACTAGAAGGAAACGATCGTGCAGTCTGCATCGCTGTTATTGGGCAGCTTGGGTGAAATAACGTTAGTCTTTGTAATAACTTTTAGTGGGGAGGGTAGGTGTTCGTGTAATGCACCAATTTGAAGTGAATGCAATTTCAATTTAAAACATATTTGATGCCACCCCCCCCCTTAAGGTTTTTAATGGTCTTTTGAGTTTCTAGGACTGCTTAGCTGGGATTCTTAGATTTCTGCTCCATGGTATAACGGAGCCTGGACACCAGTGACACTGAAGGGAGTATGTACAGTTCACTGCGCTCAGCTTACCTGAGCTTTGTAGATTCTGGTGCCTGTTGTAACTTGTAGTCACACATTTTCCCTATAGGTTGTATTTCTATTTATGTGTCCTAAAGAGGAGAACTTTATACCCAAATGAAATGCTTTTTAAATTTTTTTTTTAATTTTTTTTTTTTTTTGGTTTTTTCGAGACAGGGTTTCTCTGTGTATCCTTGGCTGTCCTGGACTCACTTTGTAGACCAGGCTGGCCTCGAACTCACAAAGATCCGCCTGCCTCTGCCTCCCAAGTGCTGGGATTAAAGGTGTGCGCCACCACTGCCCGGCTTTTTTTAAAAATTTTGAGTTGCTGTTTTTCAATTAAAATGAAAACACCTATGGTCTAATTTCCTTAGTCAGATGAGAAAACTGGGTCTTCTCAATATAGGACTATCAATTTCTATTTTTCTCAATCTTCTTCATTTTCTTTTCTGTTTATGTCATAGTGTTTGTTTATTAGTTTTTTTTTTTTTTTTTTTTTTTTTTTTT